>CM060876.1:11023775-11387809 GCA_030737845.1 Acorus calamus | reverse complement strand
TTATCTTGGGAACAGATCGTCGAGAACCCTGTGCGATTGAGGGGACATATTCTGTTATGAAGACAGCGTTACCACGTGACTCCATATCAGGCTCTTCTAATCCCTATTTTTCATATTCTCATTGTTTTTGCTTATAATAGCTAATTTATCCAATAAGTTCATAACAGAATACTCTATTATCAGTCATTATTTCTGTCATAGCTTTTAACGATTTATTTTAAATATGGTAATTTAATAAGTTACCGTATTTGTCTGTTCAAATAATAATGAGTGCATTATTCGTGGTAAAATTTTGAAGAAAATATGAGATTAGTTGTTAAATGATACTACTGATTTACATATAAATGAATTTATTTATATGTCCATATTATTGCAAACCTTATGTGTTGCGGGTATATTTCAATCTGTTACGGTCTTGAAATGTACAATGCTACGGTCTTGAAATGTACAATGCTTCTTCAATTTTAATATTTCTTTTGGATGTTCAATTTCATTGATATGAGACATATGTTTATGCCCAATATATGATTTGACCGTTCATATACTTTAAATTCATTTTAAGGGGAATTAGATTATTTTCTCTGTGGTGAGCATTTTTTATGGGACAAAGCTTATATGACATATAACATTCATCCATAGAATTTAAAGTTGATTATTTTTATTATTCAATTGGCTTATGGATTTGAGAAATAAATTAATTTTTATTGATTTGACACATTCATTGTGTTATTCTTTATTAATGGTTCTTGATGATATGTAACTGTCAATATTTTCTGTTATGAGTAGTACATGCTATAATTTCTTTTATAATGCATGACTATGAATTCTCATATGTTTTTAAAATAATGATAAATTTATGTATGCTATACAGAGTTTCTAAATATCTTTGATGTATTTTATCATTGCATTTTAAATGTCCAGATAACTTTACATGAGTGATGATATAATATTTTATCACAAAATTATGTCATAGTCGATGTGATAATTTATGAAGAGATCATGCTGAATATGTTAATTCATATTGCATGTAGAATATCATGTAAGGTTTATGATTAATTCTTTTAATAGAATTGTTCTTTGCTATGACAAATGTGTGGTATATAATATTATGTTTGTTAGACCTGTGTCATTTGGAGTCCTAATTTCGATCGGAGTCGCTAAAATTTTGGTTTTTAGCTACCTATTGGGGTTTGAGGACTCTGATTGAAGATATAACTGCATATTATGGGTCTTGGTACTGTTTAGTACTGCCCATAAAATTTTCGTTTAATTCCGATAACGTTTTCGGAATTATGCAGTTTTGGATTGGTATTCGGATTTGATTTTGTTAAAATCCAAGATGAAGAGATAAAAATCCGATATTATTACGAGATGTTAAGTTTGGAGATAGCTTCCATATAGAAGTGGAATTGGATCAACTGGATTCGTATATCAAAAGATATGGGTATTTTTCCGAGTATACCCCGAAGTTGAAAAATCCAGGCAGCAGCCCTGTAAGATGTTTAGCCTAGATTTCGGAATAGCTCGAGGGGTTATTTGATCTAGGTGTAAACATGAAAGTTGTAGATAATCGTCTTATCTTTCCAATGCCACTGGAATCCTGTAATTCTGAGCTGTATTGAGGAAGTTATGACCGTTTAAGTGAAGCCCGTCCAGAATTTACGGGTCAGGGGCGATTTTGCCATTTGATCACTTTTGGCTATAAAACCCCCCCCCCCCCCCAAATGTTACGACTTGGGGTCTCTTCCCTCTTCCCTCTGTTGCTCTCTAGTCCAGCCCCTTTTGGGTGTGGTTTTGTGTGATTGGAGCATGGTTTGGAGGAGAATCTAATGGAGGAAGTGAAGGTGAGTGTACATATATGTGTATTTGTTGTTTCTCATCTCCTCCTCTCTTTCAAGCTCCCTCACATGGTCCAGCCCTTGTGTATGTTCAGCCCCCACATGTTTGATGAAATGCCACAATGAAGAGGAGAAAGTGAAGGTGATGATGAAGTCTCCTCTTCCAATGTCTTTGAAGGTGTTGTTTGAGAGGAGGTGCGGGATCGGTGGTGGTAGCGGTGGAGCTACGGCGGCGGCCATGCCGGAGCCGCGTAGGGACCTCCCGCTCCACTTGGTTGGGTTCAGCCATGTCTCTTGTGGCTGGTTGGAAGGAGTGAAGGCTCCATTGCCTTGTTGTTGTTGTTGGTATGCCTGGAAGTGAAGAGGTTGAGAGGGAGAAGCACATGCTCAAGTTTTATGTGTTGTGTAGGTGTGCATGCCACATGTTTGTGGGTATGTGTGAGTGAACCATATATGCATGTTCTTCTCCTCTTTCCATTGGTTTTCCTCATGCATCACCTAAACTTGTGTTTATGTGCTAAAGGGGTGTAGAGTTGACCAGTGGTGCACTCGTGATCACATAAGAGGTATGCGGGGCTGCGGGTGCGCGCTCGGCGTGCTCGCATGCGTGCGGAGTGCGCGGGAAGCGTGCATGAGGTGCTCGCATGCGTGCGGAGTGCGCGAAGCGTGCATGAGGTGCTCGCATGCGTGCGGAGTGCGTGGGAAGCGTGCATGAGGTGCTCGCATGCGTGCGGAGTGTGCGGGAGCGTGCACGAGGTGCTCGAGGGTGTGCTTGATGTTGTTCGATGCGTGCGGAGTATGCGGGCAGCGTGCACGAGGTGCTCAAGGGCGTGCTTGGCCTTGCCCGATGCGTGCGGAGTGCGTGGGAAGCATGCACGAGGTGCTCGAGGACGTGCTTGACGTTGTTTGATGCGTGCGGGGTGCATGGGCAGCGTGCACGGGGTACTCGAGGGCGTGCTTGCGGCGCTCAGACGCGTTCGGAGTGCTTCGTGGTGTCGAGCAGCTTGTTATAGCCAAATGCAACCATGGATGATCCTTGGCGGATTGATTTCAGGCTTCGGATTCAACTCGTCGCTCTCTTCCGTTTCGCGAGCCGTGCGCTCATTAGGTGAGTGGTTTGATTCCAACCCTTCCGGGAGCGCTCGAGGCACGTAGTCGTGCTTCGCGCTTCCATGGGGCTTTAATTGCACCCTAAATATGTTAGATATCATGCATGCTAGGTTGTATAGCTCGTATATTGTGTAGAACCCCTATTCTACCTTATACTTGCCTATGTATTGTATAGAATATGGCATGACTTAGGTTATTTTGTTGAATTACTACCTGTATTATTAATTGAACATATCCAGCATGTTAACTTGGGTTAATAACGGGTGTATGCGTAATAATCCCGATTTGGTACTCGAGGGTGTGGTATAGTTGTTGCACCCATCTTGTTGGGGCAAAACTATGACCAGCTTCGAGAGGGATGAGGCATTCCCTCTCTCTCGCCCTCCCTCCTTTCGCGAACCGAGTGAGTAGATGTAGTTCCTACTTGACTCGGGTTCGCTTGGAATTATTAGCATACACCTATTGTCGCGCGGATCGCGCTTAACCCTCCCCTTTGAGTTGGTGATATCCAACGCCTGCTTAAGTCGTACTTTTATGTGATTGATTATTTATTGTGCCCTCGTATGCATGTTAAGTAAGTTATCCCTGGGTAATTAATTGCATATTCTGTATATGCCTATTGGCCATGAGCCTTGTCTAATGGATTAGACAAGTGTATGACCTCCTATGGGGTCATACCATGGCTTTGACACTTAGAATAAAATGTCTTCCCCGCATCTGAGTTATGCGCCCTGGAGGGAATTCATGAGAATTCATTGCGCTTATCGGTGTTTGATAACCGATGATGACGGATCCATAGGGATCGTATTCGCGGTGTCGAGTGTTCTTTCCTTCGTCGGCTCCGAGTAGAGACTACCCGGCGTAGCATAGTCTGGTGAGGAGCCCTCCCAGATACTACTCATGACGCGTGTGGGTGTGCCCATACGGCTGAGGTAGTGATCGTGGGAGGCTAGTCCAGTAGAGGCCTGAACCCTGTGAGATGCCGGGGCCACCAGGTAGTATGGGCCACACCGGGAGAGACTACCGGAAGACGAGTGGAGTAGAACAATCGACCTCTTCCCAAGAGCCTATGTCACCCCGAGGAGGGGGTGAGGGTGAGGGTGTAGTGGGTCGGCGTGGGTTCGATCTGCCAGTTTGTGTAATCTCCCAAAATCCTATGTCACCCGTCGGGGTGAGGGTGAGGGTGTTGGTGTGAACGGGGTGGGCTCGAGTTGATACTCGACCCACCAGCTTGTGTAGTAGGTTTTCCTATGGGGTTCGCGCTGCGAACAAGTAGTAGCTCTTACCTTCGTCGGCTCCGAGTAGAGACTACCCGGCATAGTAGAGTCCGGTGAGGAGCCCTCCCAGATACTACTCATGACGCGTGTGGGCGTGCCCATACGGCTGAGGTAGTGATCATGGGAGGCTAGTCCGGTAGAGGCCTGAACCCTGTGAGGTGCCGGGAGGCTGCCAGATAGTATGGGCCACACCGGGAGAGACTACCGGAAGACGAGTGGTGTAGAACAGCAAGTTTTGCCCTCCAAGTCCCTAGGCTCACCCCTGTGGGGGCTAGGGCGAGGACGAGGTATGGTTGCACCGCCGTGTGACCTTGTTAACCGTTGGGTTTCTACCCATGGTTTCCTTGATAGGAGATTGCCTTAGGATCGAATGTTGTGTTGGTGTTTGGTTTCTGACCACTTACTGAGCTTGTAGCTCACCCCTCGCTTATGTTTTTCCCCAGTTGACGCTGAGTCGGATCCAAGAGAAGAGCTCCCCTGGCGCCATCCGAGTAGGAGACCCGCGTTCGCGTTGGATGTCTTGCGAGTCAGAGGCTATCAGCATTCCACTTTTATTGTATGTATTATACTTGTGCTTGCGCACGGTATGTAGAGTGTTGATGTCTGTTATTGTTATATATTGGCTCTCACAGGACAGTTGATTGTGTACTCTAGTCTGTAATATGTCTTTGAATTACAGACTTAGTCATTTGAGCTTCCGCTTTTTGTATATATTTGATGTCAGTTATTTGTGTATTGCCTTTTCTATTGTGGAGTATTTATTTGACCTCGTGTATGGATTACTGATATCATTTATATATTTGCCACGTCTCGGGGACGGCCGCCCTGGGGCGTGACAAAAGTTGGTATCAGAGCCATGTCCTGTCAGAGCCAATTGTTTTCTTTGAGATGAGTCCTAGGATTTCGAGATGAGTATTCTGATCCTAGTGCTGGTTCCTTAGTTGCTGATATGCCTCCTCGGAAACGGGCGCGTGGACGTGGTCACCCTTGGGCTTCGGAGGTTTTCGAACCTACCGGAGGCGAGGAGTCTACTTGAGAGTTCTCGGCTGTTGGGCCAGGACTTGCGCGGGATGCCTCCAGCGTGGGCGCGAGCTAACGCTGAGATGGAAGATCTTCTGGACACTCAGACTAGAGCACTGGAGGCATAGACTGGAGCGTTGGCTGAGCAGGCGCGAGAGATCCAGGAGCTGCGGGCGGCCCGCGTGGCGATCCCGTAGATACCCTTAGCGGTAGGTCCACTAGTGGTGCCAGAGATACCCCATGTATCGGTTGGAGACCGCATTCTCCTTCGTTCTGTTTACCGGGGGTATACCATAGAGTTTGCGTGCAGCACCAGTTTCAAGTGTTGAGGATGTGGTGTAGTATTCATTAAGAGGTGATGTCTTCTTCTAGCCTTCCTACTCAGGATAAGGGGACTTGCAGGGTCAGCGTTGAGACCCGGGCTAGGGTACTCCGTGTTCCTTGTTTGGTTGTCGGGATATCCTATATCGGGACCTCATGAGACCCTCCCGAGGTTCTTTTCCCAGTTAAGGAATACCTTTGAAGCATCAATTGATGTTTGATTTTTTTCCTCACTTGGAGGGTGCGATGGCGGGTGGTGATGCATATGATCGGGATTGAGTATCTTGTTGCAGCTTAGTGGGCGATAGCTTATGGACTAGGGTTCCATAGCCATATTCAGAGTCGTTTCGATATATCATCGTGCATAGTAGCTACCCGGTAGAGGCAAGAGACCTATGAGGTGCTCCCTGGGACTATCCACGACGCTTGTTGGTGTGCCCATATAGCAGAGATAGTGGACATGGGAGGCTACCAGGTAGGGGCCACACCAGAAGAGTGCTACTGGATGACGTCGAGAGCTTGGACTCCCCGTGATGAATCTGTCCATTGAGTGCATGATGATGGAGTTCCAATTGTTATAGTTGGGCGACCTTTTGGTGGCGGCATGTGACGCACAGTTTGCGGTACTGCCGCGTTTTGCCCCCACATGGGTCGTAAATGAGGAGACGTGATGCTAAGCGTTCGTGATGGGACTCGACCGCCATATCAGGTAGATGACGTCGCTGAGGCGTTGTCGGGAATCGACGACCCCCTATTGCGTGTCTTGCGGATTAAGTGCGGTCGAGCGGCTTACCCAGCGTGTAAGGGTCATCATGAGCGTCAGCCTTGCTCGAGGAGCAGATTTGGACTTAATCGTCCCAGGAATTATATTTGATCTCCCCATAGGGGTTGAAGATCATGTACCTCTTGCCGCGAATTGATGATCTGTTTAGACCAAGCTTGGGAGCCAGTGTCTTTCTGTTGATCGATCTTCGTGTAAGGAACCCTATTTGGAGATCCGGGAGTTGGGCATTCTTTAGTTGGCCTTTCGTGACCGTTTCGGGCACTACGAATTTTGAGTACTGCCGTCGGGGTAGACGAATGCGCCAGATGCCTACAATGATCTCAAATGTGTTATTGAGCCTCCGTGGGCTGTTCCGGGGTAGCCTTCGTTGGGGATGTTGGTGGGCATGCCCTCAGGCGAAGTTGTGGATCGTCGCGTTAGAATGCGTTCGTCCATCGAGAATCCTCAGTGGACGTGGGAGTGAGTTATCATGGGTTTCGTTGTGGGATCGCTAAAGTCACGTTCGGGTCACGATGCCGTCTGGGTGATCATTGACCGATTGACTAGGTCCGCACTTTGATGTATAAGGTATTGATATGTGATTTGATGTGATAAGATGTAAAAAGTTGATTTGACATGTGGACCCATGAGAATAGATAAATTGAGTATAGCTTATCCTAGGGGTTACTTAGAATTGTTATACTCTCTTATACTTGTTTAAACTGGCTTAATAATACCAAGTTATACCATGCAAACAAACAATCATTTTTCCTATCCATTCTTATACCACCCTTATACTACCCTTATATTTGCCTATTCCGTTTCCCAAACAGGGCTTAAATAATATTGCAATTCATATACTAAGTCAAAGTTCAAAAAAAAAAATTCTCAAAAAATATACTAAGTCAAAGTCAAGAGTCCATTGCCGTGTGCGTGGTCATCCATTGATCACTAGTTCTCAACTTCTCATCATGGTCCGCACAAAAAAAAAACACATATAAAACCCAAAGCCTTCACAAAAGAAAAGTAAAAAACACACCAATGTTGAACATGAAAACCTCCACATTGTTCCTAGCTCTGGTCTCCTCCTCGTAACAACCTCCATAGCGGAAGTCATTCACGCGAAGGGTGTCTGCAACGGCACGGTCGCTGAGTGCAACGGAGAGGAGGAGTGGCTGATGGAGTCCGACACGATGCGGCAACTCCTCCAAGGGGGGAATAAAGCGACCTATAGGTCGCTTCAGAGGCAGTCGGCCTGCGCCACCAGCAGAGGCGGCGCGTACGAGAACAATTGCTTCTCCAGGGTCAATGGGCGTAGTCGCGGCTGTGATCCGATTTACGGTTGTAGGAATAATTAAAACTTGTTTTTGTGGTTGGTCGTCTGTGCTTCTTATTTCATGTTTGATCTCTGTTTGGGTTTGGAAGTGAAGTTTCTGAGTCGAGGCACAATAGTGATTCTCTGTGTGAAAAATAAGAGAGGATTGAATGATCCTTTGGTGTATGTGTGTGTGTGTGTTAGGGGTTTCTCGTGTCTGTTTATCTAGCTTTGTATTTTATCTTATTCAAACAATTGAGTTTGACACTTCAAATTTTTTTTTTCAGCGTTGAGCATTTTATTTCTGTGGTTTATGCAGTGCTATTTGTTCATAGCATAGGTTATTTTTATTGATTTTTACAAAGTTTATATTTATAGATAATATTTTATGTTCCCTCTATGTATAAACCTGAAAATCTAGTGGTTATGCTGATATCCTTATTTGTTTCAAATTAAATATCCGATAAATATCAAATGTCTGACATATATTCAAAATATGTACCCATATCAAATCCAAAAATTCATATTCAAATTTAAATAATTATATACATATAATATATAAAGATCCAATATCTGAAAATAAAAATTACATATCCAAAATAAAACATGACATGGTTTAACATAAATAAAAATAATAATAAAAAGTCTATTAATCATAAAAATACAAATATTATTGTTAGACTATGTTACATACATATGTTTTTCATATCAAAATATTTTTAATAACTTTAATACTAAATGGTATTGGCATAGCATTTAATTTATCATGATCATATCACAGCCAAGGATCAGCGGCCTTCAAGTATGGTACCATGTTCACATCTTTCGTATTAAATTATTAATTATTGAAGCCTCCATTTTAACCATAAAGATATGAACTTGACAGCATTTGTCTAGTTAGAAAACAAACTGGTCAACAACAAGCGTTGCCTAGTCAGATAATTGGAAGGTTATATTATGTAAATATCCCAAACTAGCTAGTTTGGGATGTGCCTAAGATAATTATTTATTTAGTTTTTGAGAAATGATAGTTATCTATTGCATCCAAACACCCACGCCCAATTGTGTGCGTGTGTGGGTGAAAAGCAAGGGAAGAAAGTTGAAAGGTATCTGATCACCCACCAAAACCATGATAGGTATATCCATGATAGGTATTTTTGTTTGCTAGCATTTTTTTTTCTATGTGAAATATACGAATGGGTCAGAATCAGAATCATAAGTATTTTTTAACAAACAAAAATGTCACTCAAACACTTCAAACCACGGTCTTGTGTAAAGATAGTTGCTGTGGGATTTCCATTAAAATAAAAAAATAATTAAAAATAGTAAAATCCGAAAACTAATTTTTTAGATTCTATGAGATCCTAAATGATTATAGGAATTAATAGAAATCAATTCCGATCTGTTATGATTGAGATATCACAAATCAAAAACTTAATAAAAATAGTAAAATCTCTAATTTAAAGCCCTAAATAAATGATTTTTAAAAAAAATAAGAATTGATAGTTGTATAACAACTAATCCAAAAGATCTCATCGATATATTTCACCATGTCAAATTTCATGCAATTCTGAGATAGTGACATTTATTTGAATTTATTTGATAGACCACTTTTGATGGTCCCATCTGCATAATCTGTCACATCAGACTCCTCTTCTTCAAAAGAACTCGTCCTCGAGTTCTTCCGCTCTTCAATTGATATTTCTTTGTATTTCACCTTCGGCAAAAGAAGAGACATTTTCTTGACTTCAAATTTTTTCTCAATAAAACCGATCATGTAGAAAATTGAATGCACCTCGATTTGTAGCCCAAATTTCTTCACCATAGTAGTAGCCGCAAAGTCTTCATTGTTATCATTGTTGATGATGACATCCAAAACACTTTTGTTGATGGTGCATATCTCCTGCAACACGAGCTTCTGTAGGGGCTTTTCCATCTTGGGGGTCACCGCTAAGGACCGTGGAAACAACTCTTCTTGTTCTTCTCCAATGACATCTTCAGAATCACCAGAGAAAACATCTCTACTTCTTTATTGCTGGTGTCCTCATCGATCTCGGGTTCAACGATGAAGTTGATCCGCTCTCCTTCTTCATCTGCGAACTCTGCGCCATCATATATGTCACCAACCTTTTGTTTAAATCTGCAATTTGGGATTTTTTTGAATTAATTGAAACTATAAAAAATTAAAAAAATTAAAAAAGCAAAAATGTTTTTTTGGTAGTAAACTTTTAAGTGCATCATCATCTCAAGGTACTAATCATCTTAAGCGGCATAAGGATAAATGTTTGGTAAAAAATAAAGTTGATATTAGAGATCAAATGTTATTAAATTAAAATGCTAGTGATAATTGAACTGCATATAATTATGATGAAACACGTGCACGTTAAGAAATAGTAGATTATATGATTAGAGTTGAACAACCATTTATACTTTTGTAGAAAAGCATGATTTTACTGGAATGGTACAAAGAGGTTAGCTCCACGATATAAAGGTTTTTCTACTTATACAGCTAAAAGAGATGTAATAAAACGTTTTTTAGTTGAAAAGAAAAAAACAAAAGTTTTTTTCAAAATTATGAAGGTAATATTTCTTTAACTTCAAATTTATGGATATCTATTCAAAATATTGGTTTTTTATGTATAACTGCACAATATATAGATCAAGATTGGAAATTAAATAAGAGAATAATATCTTTCAAAATGTTTGAATCCTCACATACTGGTTTAACAATTGCAGAGCAATGCATGAAGAATTAGTAAGTTGGGGTATTCAAAATAAAAAATTTCTGTCACACTAGATAATGCTTCAAACAATGATGTAGCTGAAGATCGTTTAAAATGTTTTTTGTCTTTAGAACCGATTCGAAATGATTTATTTCGTGTTCGTTGTTGTGCCCATATTTTAAATTTAATTATACAAGATGGTTTATCATTTTTATCACCTTCAATTCAAAAAATAAAAGATACAGTACATAATATTAATTCTTCTCAAGGTAGGCATGAACAATTATTTTCTATTTCTTCAACATTTAATAATTATAATGATATTTTTTATAGTGTTTTATTTCTCATGGAAACAAAATTTGATAAATATTGAGGAACTGTACCTTTGATATATTCTTTTGCTATTATTATAGATCTTAGATTAAAAATTGATACATTAGAAGGATGGTGAGAAGTGATATATAATGATAATGATAAACTTCAAACTAATATTAATTTTAGGGAAATTAATTAGAGGTCCCTGGGACCTATTGTGTAATAACAATAGGTCCCTTGACTTTTTTTTACTTTTCTTTAAGTCCCTCCATCCATCCATCCATTTTGTTTAGATCCTTCCATCCATCCACAATTAACTCTACCATTTTTCTTCCCTTTTTAACCCCAGCACCTATCTGATAGATAACAGTGTACGCATATGGTATAACAATGTACTTCATCTTTTTATATGTGTAATAACAGTGTGCACACTATGCATAATGGTGTACACAGAATAATCAATATAAATCTATTTAACTTGTAATAGCGAACAAACATTTCAAACATCATTTAAAACTGATATATCAAATATTTAAATTGATAACAGTGCACGCATTTGTTGTTTAAATCACCACCACTGAATTACAAAATAACCATAAAGTAATATTTACATTTGTTGTTTGCACAATTCACACTCTTTTTTTATTTTCTTTATCCGAGTCTCACTCTCTTTTGCTTTTGGAATGATTTTAGCTACATACTCCCCTCGAAACCTTGAAATGTATTGCTGCCTAAATTCCATGATGATTCCCTTTATCAGGTGCTCACCGTATTTGATCACAAACATACCACAATCAACCCTGAAAATGTCATAAATGAATATCGTATCACGTACGTTGGGATATAAAGCCATGATAATATAACAACAACACTTACCATTGGATTGTTGTGGGTATTAGTCATCCTTGTGATTGGTCAATTAACAACATTGTGCATGAAATGATACAAATTGAAATACATTTTGAGCGACTGAACTTGCATATTGCGATCTCGTACTATCAATATAGGATATATACATCATCATGAACAAAATAACAATGTTCCCATATATGATTAAGAGTGCACGTATACTTATAAAGTGTACAAGAGGAGTATAACAGAGGAGCTAGCATAACAGAGAAAATATACTGATCAATCTGTATAAGAGGAGCATAACAGAGAAAACATAACAATGTACAGGAAGAGCATAACAGTGTACATGAGGATCATGATAATGAATTTTGAAGTTCTTTTGTCATGTGGATATCCTTATAACTACAAAGAGTACAAATAAAACTATCAAGTTAGATAAGCAAGCAATTCTTATATGTGCCTAACATCTTAAGTAACCTCTTTCTCATAGTTGAATACTAAGAAGAAATTACAAATCAAGGAGATCGCAGCTCCAACTAAGAACCTGTGCCTAACAACCTAAGTAACTCCTTGAGCATTTAGGTCAACATAAACAATGCCAAAAAAGAGACCAATATTTTTTTTACATAGGAAATGGTAGGCATGGGACCTAAATTGTGTTATAGGGGGTGCCCAAGCAAGAGAATCAATGTTAAGTTAATTTCTATATCATATTAGGATTTTGTATATTAAATTTAAAATATACACATCAATCTATACAAGAGAAGCATAATAGAGAAAATATAAAACTGTACAGAAGAAGCATAATAGTGTACAGGAGGAGCATGATAGAGAAAATATAAAACCAATGTATATAAAATAGTGTTAACGTAAAGCTTAGATTTTTCATAGTCAATCAAACCTCCATAACCAATAAACATATAACTTATTCAAACAGTTACATTGTTGCTTAAAAATCAAATTGAATGGGTGAGTAATGCTTAATAGTGGGTCAAACAAAATAATTCATGTGAAACACATATGATTAATCCCAGCTAATGTTGATTTAACAAAGTAATTCATAAATTAAATTTAGTCTCCACGGTGAATCTAAATTAATTATCATAATGTCATCAACTCGGGGTTTAGTTTTGATACGAGTTAGGCCCAGATTGATGATGATATCAATGTACTACAAAATCAAAAGAAAAAGTTAACGGTGTACATATGATGCATAACAATGTACTAAAAACAATGTAAACATAAGACCAACATTTTTTATTGTTAATCAAACCTCCACAACTAATTTAACATTTAACATAGGTTTAGAAAGCATTGCATAGTTACCTAGGGTTAGGGATGAAGCATAACATCTTGAAACACAATAAAAATAGATTAAGAGTGTACATATAATGCATAACAGTGTACTCATAATAAAGTAAACATGAAACTTGTATCATATTGTCATACCTCATAAATTTGAGTCCACATTGCAATCTTCATACAAACACTAAAACTATATATAAGTTGTAACATTTCTATTCTCCTTTATTCATGGACATTCATATGTTCTTAATCATTATATTATAGTTCGTTACCATTTCATTTTGTTTTAACCTTCCATATAATCATTCCCTAACCCTCTGTGCTGTGAACATAAGTCTAGAACAGTCCCACAGACCAATGAAAAGTCTAAAAATGATAAGTCCCCCAGACCAAAGAAAAGTCTAAAATGATATCAATATACTACATAATCAAATGAAAGATTTAACCGTGTTCATGGGAAGCATAGAGTGTACTAATAACATAAATGTTACAAACAGTACTAACAACAGAAATAGAAAGTACAAATAGTGAACCTACTTAAATCGCATAGGAAGCATATAAATGAAACAAATGGATCGACTAACAAAAATTCAATAAGGCTTACTATTCAATATATTGTCTAACTAAAAATTATAAAATCTTTTACCTGCACAAGGCATTTCAACAGACATAAAAAATATGTTACCATGTCAAAGTTTAAATGATCATGCTCCTCTTTTTCATATGATTATATAGCAGTCAACAAGATGCATAACAAAATTTCATCTATCTCTTATTAAATATTGATTCATTGTAGGAATCATATTATTATTTTATATAATAATGACATAGTACAATCAAGAAACACATCCTATAACTGTTCAAACAGAGTCTTGGATACTAAGATGACCAATGTTAAGCTAGTTTCTATATTATATTAGGATTTTGTATTTTAATTATAAAATATATTAACCAATCTATACAAGAGGAGTATAACAAATAAAATATACTGACCAATCTGTATAAGAGGAGTATAACAGAGAAAATATAACAATGTACATGAATAACATAACACTGTACAAAAAGAGTATAACTGTGAATTCACAAAATGAAAGGGGAAAGGGATGAGGAATAATCCCAAAATATTTCAAGACACAAACAAATCAATACTAATGCCCCACCAAGGCACTGGGAACGCTTTTGAGAAACTTATGTCCCATTGTTGGATAATAAGAAATTTTTTGTTACTTAATGCAACGAGTCAATTTCTCACATCTTCTATGGCGTAGTTATACATAGACAAAATACCCTTATTTGTCTATGTATACACCCTTATTTGTATATGCATACACCCTTAATCATATCTGTGTACACTGTTAATTGACAATATATACACCCTTATTTATCTATTTATACACCTGATTCATAACCCAATTCAGAACCATAAAAATAAAAATTCAAAGCCCAATTTAGAACCATAAGCACAAAAATTCAGAACCCAATTTAAAATTATAAGAACAAAAATTTAGAACTCAATTTCGTAATTATAATTTAGAACCCAATTTAGAACCATAAGAACAAAAAATTATAACCCAATTTTAGAGTTATAATTCAGAACCCAATTTAGAACCTTAAGAACAAAAATTTAGAACTCAATTTCAGAACCATAATAACCCATTTTGACATTTTTAGTAAAATTATAGAAACCAAAGACCCTAACTAAACACATAAAATCATAATCAAAACCCAACAAAAATCTCACCTGTTTCATTAAAAATCAATCCATCTCATTCATAGATCAAACAAAAACGAATGCGAGGGAGGGGGTTCTAAAAAAGAAAAGAAATAGAGGAGCCCAACTTCATATTTTGTTCAAACTGTCATCACACATACTCTCAAAGGCCTTTGTTGACGTATTCATACGAGCTGAGGACGACATCGTGAGTCCCGACTCTGGTGGACGCCTGGAAGACCGAGTCGACCATGCCCTTCCCCTCGTGATGTCCTGCTGGTCGTCTAAGATGTCGTAGGCGAGACCTTTCCACCTATCTTTCTTCGTCTGCTCCGCCTCTTTCAGATCTGCCGCATAGATCTTGAACTAGTCGGGCAACTAGGGTTTTTTTGGGGAGAGTTTTTGTTTTCATGGAAGAGAGAGGGTTTTTTTGGGGGAGAGTTTATTTATATACGAGGGTATAATAGGAAATTAAAACGGACGTTAGGGATCTGTTAGTGAAAAGGATATAAAGATAATAGATTTTAAGATTTAGGAATTATTGTTAAAATAAAAAATTACAGGAATTAATAGTTAATATATGGGTATTCCTATGAACCCATAATTAATTTTTCTTTAATTTTATAAAATCTAAATTATTTGAATAATAACTATTAGTCTTCTCACGTAACTTTTCAAAATTTTAAAAGAGATATAAAAAAAAAATCAAAGGGGGCATGCGAGTCCCCTAGGGCTGCAACTTGGGTCGGGTTGAACCCGAACCCGACGGGTTGAACCCGATTTTTACATGGGTTGGGTTGATCAAATCGGGTTCGGGTTCGGGTTCGGGTTGGCCAAATCGGGTTGGGTCACAAATCGGGTTGGGTTCGGGTTGGCCTCCGACCCAACCCGACCCAACCCGAACCCGAAAATTAATATTTAAAAAAAATCATGGCCGTTTATTTTGTAACTTCTAATATGGGTAGTCCAAATTTTAGGTAAACCTAGCTAATCTTATGAGTTGGGTGGGGTTGATTTATTTAATTTACACATTATGTTAGAAATTCGGGTTGAAAATCGGGTTGGGGTCGGGTTGGTCCAATTCGGGTTAAGTCGGGTTGGGTCGGGTTGGTTTATTTAATTTCGGGTTGGGTTCGGGTTGGTCCAATTCGGGTTGAAAATCGGGTTAGGTCAGATTAGGGTTGGGTCGTTTGGAATTCGGGTTGAGTTCGGGTTGGGGTCAACCCGAACCCAACCCGCCCGAGTTGCAGCCCTAAAGTCCCCCAAGAAGTCGTCTGCCATGACAGAGACTTTAATAAAGTCTCTGCCAAGCTCGCATGCCCCTTCAATTATTTTTTTTTATATTTCTTTAAAAAATTTTAAAAGGTTGTGTGGCATGGGTCTCTGCCATGACAGAGACTTTAATGGAAGAGATTTATTAAAATCTCTGTTAGGCTTTAATGTATTTCACTGTTAGGCTTAAAGTCTCTGCATGGCAGAGACTTTAATTAAGTGGGGCCAACGCCCCCATGTAAACGAATTCCGATCATTGGAGTCAAATCCAACGATAGAAAAATAAGGAAATACATTAAAAAATTTATATATAAAAAAATATGTTTATTTTTTTTATTCTCATCACACTATCAGACAAAATATATTCAGTAAAAAAAAAATACCTCCAACTGAACACGAAGAAATCCTCTCCCAAACTATCATACTCTCAAAAAGTATTCTTGGAAGCTTCCAACAAGTTTCCTTTCAAGATCTCAGCAAACTCTCAACAAGCTCTCCTTCAAAATTTCAACAAGCTCTTTTTTTATTACGTTGAAGACATTTCCTATTTTTATTTTCTTTTAGTAGTTATCATATAATTATAGTTATTATAATGGCTTACAATCTAGTACATGATTCAACTGGATCTCCTACTATACAATCTTCAAATTCGGCATCTTCTTCTATTAGTGCATTAGCATCTTCATCTAGAAAAACAAAGGGTCCGTTTGGAAATACAGATTAAAAAGTAGCTTTTGGAATAAACCTGCTTTTTAAGATGATTTTGACCTTGACTTTTATTGGGATATTTTCTTTAATTAAAGAATTAATATTTGAAAGAAGTTGATGTTTAGTTAAGAAAGTTGTTTTTCAATTCAAAAAATCGATTCCGACAAGAAAACAATGTTTCTGAGCTTTTCAAAACACAGATTTCGAGACAAAAATTAAAAGGAATCCACCTTTTTATTCGGAATTAATCCGCCCCGTTTGACTGCACGATTTAAGCTTTTCAGCTTTTAAAAAATCGGAATCCGTTCCAACCGCCCAACCAAACGGGGCCTAAATCTGCAGTTTGGGATTTTTTTGAATTAATTGAAACTATAAAAATTAAAAAAGCAAAAATGTTTTTTGTGTAGTAAACTTTTAAGTGCATTATTATCTAAAGGTACTAGTCATCTTAAGAGGCATAAGGATAGATTTTTGGTAAAAAATAAAGTTGATATTAGAGATCAAATGTTATTAAATTAAAATGCTAGTGGTAATTGAACTGCATATAATTATGATGAAACATGTGCACGTTAAGAAATAGTAGATTATATGATTAGAGCTGAACAAACATTTACTTTTGTAAAAAAGTATGATTTTACTGGAATGGTACAAAGAGGTTTAGCTCCACGATATAAAGGTTTTTCTACTTGTACTGCTAAAAGAGATGTAATAAAACGTTTTTTAGTTGAAAAGGAAAAAACAAACGCTTTTTTTCAAAATTATGAAGGTAATACTTCTTTAACTTCAAATTTATGAATATTTATTCAAAATATTGGTTTTTTATGTATAACTGCACAATATATAGATCAAGATTAGAAATTAAATAAGAGAATAATATCTTTCAAAATGCTTGAATCCCCACATATAGGTTTAACAATTGCAGAGCAATGCATGAAGAATTAGTAAATTGGGGTATTCAAAATAAAAAATTTCTGTCACACTAGATAATGCTTCAAACAATCATGTAGCTGAAGATCGTTTAAAACGTTTTTTGTCTTTAGAACCGATTCGAAATGATTTATTTCGTGTTCGTTGTTGTGCCCATATTTTAAATTTAATTATACAAGATGGTTTATCATTTTTATCACCTTCAATTCAAAAAATAAAAAATACAATACGTAATATTAATTCTTCTCAAGGTAGGCATGAACTGTATATTAAATGTTATAAAGATTTATCTATGAAAAGAAAAACATTAATAATGATGTAGCTCACATATGGAATTCCACATATAATCTTTTACAAATTGCTTGTAAATATAGAAGAATTTTAAATGTGTATGTTGAACAATTATCATATAACAGAAGTTGCAATTTATCTGTCCCTTATGATTGTGATTGGGCCATGGCTAAACTTGTTAAAGATTTTTTTAGAAGATTGTGATTGGGCCATGGCTAAACTTGTTAAAGATTTTTTTAGAAGTTTTTGAAAATTCTACGAGAATATTTTGTGGTGTGTATTATCTAACTTCTTCATGTGTAGTTCCACAATTATTTTCTATTTCTTCAATATTTAATAATTATTATGAAAATTATAATGATATTTTTTATAATGTTTTATTTCTCATGGAAACAAA
The DNA here is from genome assembly GCA_030737845.1 of Acorus calamus. Classification (NCBI taxonomy): domain Eukaryota; kingdom Viridiplantae; phylum Streptophyta; class Magnoliopsida; order Acorales; family Acoraceae; genus Acorus; species Acorus calamus. Next base: position 11,369,664 of record CM060876.1, on the reverse strand, counting down.
ATTTTATAAATATTGGGGAATTGTGCCTTTGATATATTCTTTTGCTATTATGGTAGATCTTAGATTAAAAATTGATACATTAGAAGGATGGTTAGAAGTGATATATAATGATAATGATAAACTTCAAACTAATATTAATTTTGTAAAATCTAAATTATTTGAATTATATGAACATTATAAAATGACAGTAGGTGTAGATCGAACAATAAATATAATGCACGTCTTCGAGCTCTTCATCCACCTCTCGTGCAGGACCTTTTGCTTTTATTAAAAGTAGAAGAATGACATCTACTTCTTCTGCTTCAAGTTTATCTGATTTAAAACGTTATCTTGACCAAGCAGTCATTGAAATATATGATAATGATTTATTTGATATTTTGTCATTTAATAATGATTAATTAAATTGTTAGAAAATTTATTATAAAATTACACATAAAAGAGACATGGTACAATTGAAATCAAATATTTTACATATGCACCCCTCAACCAATCTTATATTGTAAAAATACCCAATTAGAAACTTTAAAACCAATAATATCGCTCAAATGAATAAAAAAACGATGTTAACATACAATTTTACTAAAATGTGGCTTTTAGGGGTATATACATAAAAAAAAATCATTAAGATTTGATGGATATGAATGATATTATCCAATTTATAAATAAATAAAAAAAACCAAGAATTAAATTATCCCTGAATTCTTTAAAATTTAATAACTTTTCAATCATAACCACGATTGGGAGTAATTAATAGCTCATTGGAAATATGTTTTCGGTATATACTTATAACTGTAAAATATATTTTTTTCTCAAAAATTACTATTTCACGATGAAAAGTGAAATCAAAATTTAAATATATTATCTCATTCTAAATCTAATAAAAAACAATAACAAAAATTAAATATTATAATGTGACACGATCATCACCATTCGTTCAATGTTTCTTTAAAATTTTTATTAATGTAACGAAGTTAAAAACATTATTTATTAGTAATATTTATAGATTCATGAGATCAATGCAAATCCCCGTCAAAATCTATTTCAAATATTAATAAATTTTATGTATTTACTATATTCAGATCATAATTTTATGATTATGTTTTGAGGTTGGTTTTGTTATATCTATTAATTTGGGTTTTTTTAAACTTCATGTTTGATGAAACAATGAAAGTGCACTGAATAAGGAGGTGAAGAAGATAAAATTGGATGGCAGGTGTGCATGAAGAAGAAAAGATCTCTTTTAGCATTTTTTTTAATATTTTCTTAAATTTTTATAAATCTAGATAAAAGAATAATATGTTGTTTTATATTTTAAAATACCCCTTGTCTATATATCTATTTTGGTTTTTTTAATTTTTTCAGATCCTCCCTAATTCCGTCATTTTTCTGATTTTCTGTAATAGGCAGATGCAACTAACATGGGTTTTTGAATGAATTTTGTAAATATTTTAACTGAGGCAGTCACAACTTACAAGTAATCATGCATGGTTGAATATTTAAACTCGTAGTCCTAACCAAGTAATAATAACTGACTAATAAGATATTTCTCAAACTCATATACTTCCACACTTGTTTATTGTACAAAAACCAACATGTCAGGGTACTTAATTAAATCTAAATGTGCAATCCACAAGCAATGTCAGTCTCTGTGTACCTATTTGATATCATTTCGAAAGCCCTTCTTCCATCCCCAACAAATATTTTCAAACAATTGTTCTCACTATACAAACTTCAGCAGTGCAGACAATCTCCAAAGACACACCAATTAATGAGAGCAACACTAATGACACACCCAAAAACTGATTCATCAATCACATAAGTTCTAAATACCAGTTGTAGAATTACGTACTACATAAGTTGACTGATCCATACTACTTGTTTGCTACAAAGCAAGCCAACGTAAACCATACATGAATGATATATAGCAGTTTAAACAAAGGAGGAGTTCAGGAACATGCTCAAATGTAACACTTATACAACACCAGCTAGGATGAGGAGAACCACCACTGCAACAATGAGTATGCAATGGAATGGTGCACCGCATTTGGTAGGATGAAATGTACTTTGAACCGGTTTTCCTTGGCTGGTACTGGCGCCACTGAGGAAGTAGATTTGGCAGGGTTGTGTCTAACAGGGGGGTTCTCACATATTCTGACACTTCACTTTCAATGGGATGAGTTTCGTCTCCTGAAGTTGTCCTGAGATCACATTCGGGGGTTGACTTGTATGGTGCGAGGAATTGATTTGCTTCTGCTACACTATTGACTCCATCATAGAGAGTGCCTTTGTATTTATTCACCTGAGAATGACATTCAGCCCAAGATGTTTAAAGACCAGGTTTTCGCCCTCGTGCAACAACATGCAATGGAAATGAACCCACTAACAGCAAGTTGCCTACATATAAATGCAATTTCTTCTTGTGACATGTTGAAGAACATGTCATCACCTTGCTCTCGGTGAATGAAATTGCAGATGCATGCCATGGCTATCAATGATTGGATTTTAAAGGGGTAATAAGCTGTGAATCTACCAGGACTATGGGAATGACGGCTGCTGGTAGGAGAGAGATCAAGGGCTTCGATGGCCACTCCGGATGTGGAGATGGCACTGATGAGGCGGTTGAGGTTGCCTCGCATGCGGGGATGCACGCTGACGCGCTTGATGTTGCGGCATCGGTGGAGAATTCCAACCACGACGGTCTCCTTGGAGATGATGAGGGTGGTCCGCAACCGATCAATGATGGAGAGGAAAAACTTGCTCGTGCGGGTATTGCCACCGGGTATGTCGCTCTGCGGATGTGAACGACGCCGGGATTGGGTCAGGATTTGGAGGAGTGCTCGTAAACCACAATGGGCGTTCACTCGTGCTTTATGAAATTTGAACAACTGAAAGGCCTATTCACCTACTGGAGGGGTTGGGATTCCTAACTATTACACACATTTAGATATCACCAGCAATATTCCAATATCTCCAGGCTGAGAATGACCAAAAAGTTAATTAGTGAATAGATGGGTTAATTGGGTAATCATGCATTTAGCAAATCTGACAACTGTTAGAACTTTCAAGGCTAGAAGCTCAAGCACATTATATAGAGAAATCAAAGAACCAGCCTAAGCTATAAAAAGAATGCACATCTCAACTTTCCATCAATCTTTTGATATCCCTCCAATTCTAGAAATTGGATCAGTCCCTTAAGGAGATGCAACTCACATGCCTAACAACAAGCCAACTTCAGATCATCTCTGTTACAGGAAGACACTTCTGCTCCTTGCTGCAACTCAATTAACCATAGGGTTCACAACCTTCAGATCACCTCGGTTACAGGAAGACATTTCTGCTCTTCTACAAGATGATAAAGACGGGAAGGTTCATCTGTGAGATGTCTAAAGATGGCTCTGTTTTGCAAGTGGGTTCTTTTTTGTGGACTCTGTTGTATTCACTCTGGGATCCAACTAGAGTCTTTCTCTTTTTGTTAACCCCCTTCTTTTACAGCTCTGTACATTTTCTTCTAAAGGGATAGAAAGTATTACCAAGCAATAAAAAAAGAGAGGAAGAGATGCAAAGTGCAGGTCACATACGGTGAGTTTATCAGAATTACCACCTTAAATTGCATATTGGAATAGTGAATTCAACCACTTACCAAAAAAACAAATAACAAACTAGATATACTTGGAACAAAATCTATATGACAAATATCAGATTAGATAGACAAAATAGAAAAAATTGTGTGTTAATTAATTTTATACTTATTTGCGAAGTAGCAGAATGATAATTTATTAATGGACTATATAGAATATTCAAATAATCATCAAACTTTTTATTAATCTCAAAAGGATATTCAATTAAACAAGAAAATGATTTTGCAAGGGCACCATTCTAACACACCTATTCATGGTCAATAATTACTCTGAACTTCTTCATAATTAAAAAATAAACTTATTTACTATCGGACTAATTAAAAATATAAGAGGCTTTGTATCCTATCATGTGTTGATATTTGGTCATCGGAAAAAAGAGAACTTTTCTTCTTTTCTAATTGCACTTATGGGGGTTTGTTTGGACACCTCAACACGGGGGCACTCCATTTGTGTGATCTCCCTTACTCTAGGGTCCTTGGACAGGTTTTTCTTTCTGAGTTCAATCCTTTCTCTGTCTTCTCTTTCCACTGTATTTTCTAAGTTATAAATGGCCTATCACTTCTCAAAAAAAAAAATTGTAGTTCAACGTTTATAAATGTGACAGTATTTTGAGAATGAAAAGTGATAGAATTCACAAAATGTCTCTAGGATACACACAAAACTTTGCCTGAATAGCTAAAGTATTCTGTATTTGGCTTACCTTAAGAATGACCATAAACTTTCTTCCATCAGTCTCCCGTGAACTCAGGAGATGTTTCTATCAAGACCCATTGATAGAGATCCTTGCTTTAGTCCTATTCCATTCTCTCAAATTCTAACGTTCCTTAATATGGATGAGGTTCAGTTGGATTTTTGCTTATCAATGTTAATAGAAGAGAATAAATAGGCAGCGAAGACAATTAATATGTCACTCAACAGAATCTTTGAAGAAGCAGGTGAAGGACTGGGTGTATATATTGACGGATGGTGGTGTGGATATGTAAACACGAGCAGCAGGGGCTGGGTTTATTCTGGTCCATAATTCACCATTCCAAATCACTGGAGCAGATTCTTTTGCATGGCCTTGGGCACCTCCCCTCAGAGTAGAAGCTGAAGCAAGGCTCGGGGTGCAATGTGCTAGCATGATGGGTTTCAAAAAATTATGTATATGCTCAGATTATGAATCCTTGATTAACCTTTTACAACAAGGTTATTCTAAACCATCTCGAATATTGCCTATTTTAGAAACAATTAAGAAATCTCAACCTCAGGAGGAAATCAAATTCTGTGAAGTCACTCGAGAAGCAGTGCAAGCTCCAGAGGTTTTGGCATGTCAGGCGAGAAAATTATGTGGTAGAAAATGTACTTTTGCTCTCCAAAATTACAAGTTTAGGAAATGGTTAGAACCAGTTATAGATACAGTACATGTATGCATTTTACAGGCTCAACAATATGTACGAAACACTTTTGTTGATGTAAATAGTTAAGCTTGTAGAAAGGCCTTTTACCCAAAAAAAAAAAAAAACAATAGTCATTTTGTCAAATTCATTTTCTTGAGGTACCTAAGGACCAAATCAGAAGTTCTATTTGGAGACAGAAAAACAAAAAAAAACATCTAAATCCTGCCAAGTTAAATCACCAAAGTTGCTGCAGTTCTATAATTCTGAACATATATCCAATGTATATTAATTCCTACAAGTAAACTGATTTTTTTTTTAAAATTTAAATGTTGCAATGTTATTCTAATTGATAAGTTCAATCGAAAGGCCTTTCCACATATTGGAGGGTTTGGGATTCCTAACTAGTTCACACATTTAGATATCACCAGCAATATTCCAATATCTCCAGGCTGAGAACTAAAAGTTGATTAGTGGATAGATGGGTTAATGGGAAACCATGCGTTTAGCAAATCTGACAACTATTAGAGAAGTTTCAAGGCTAGAATCTCAAGCACACTGTATAGAGAAATCAAAGAACCAGCCGATTTCCTTGAAAGCTGTAAAAAGAATGCAGATCTCAACTTTCCATCAATCTTTTGATATTCCCCTCTAATTCTAAAAATTGGATCAGTACCTTAAAGGAGATGCAACTCACATGCCTAACATGAAGCCAACCAGGTTGTCCATCTCCTCGCTTCAACTCAATTAACCATAGGGTTCACAACCTTCAGATCATCTCAGTTACAGGAAAACATTTCTGCGCTTCTACAAGACGGCAAAGACGGGAAGGTTCATCTGTGAGATGTCTAAAGATGGCTCTGTTTTGCAAGTGGGTTCTTTTTTGTGGATATCAGAGTTCATTTTAAATTTGTACTGTTGTCTTGCTCTGGGATCCAACTAGAGATCTCTTTTTGTAAATCCCCTTCTTGTATAGCCCTGTACATTTTCTTCTAAAGGAATAGAAATGATTTAACAAGCAGTAAATAAAAAAGAGGAGATGCAAAGTGCAGGTCTCATATAGTGATGCTATGTGAATTACCACCTTAAATTGCATATTGGAATAGTGAATACAATTATTACAACAAAAAAAAGAAATAACAAACTAGATATACTTGGAACAAAACCTAGATGACAAATATTAGATTAGATGGAGTCAAAATGAAAAAAGATTATGTATTATTCATTTCATATTTCTGTTTTTAAGTACATTAATAATCACCATAAAACTTTCTCCCACCAGTCTCCTGTGAACTCAGGAGATGTTCCTATCAAGTCCTTGTCTGGGGTTAATTGGTTGATGGATAGATAGGAGATCACATCAGCATGGTAACACCAAATTCCTAGTGATGGCTAAGTGGGAAGCCATAGAGCAATCCATGTGGGAAATTACTATATTTTGTCCATGTATAACAAATTACTATATTTTTGTCCAAGTGGGAAGCACCTCCATGATGCTTTTCTAACAACAACAGCAGCAGCAGCAATCCTCTATTATCTAAAGACCCAATAGAGCAATCCTCTATTATCCAAATCCTCCATCAACAACAGCAGCAACAATTTCTGAATAATTCTCACACAATCTCACAATCATAACTCAGCCCACCCCATCTAGAGCACTATGATCGACATAAGGCATATTTCTATGTGCAACCCAACCCTAATAAATATACGACAATCTTAACAAACACACCTTAATTAAAAACAAACAAATAACAAACTACATAGACTTGAAACAAAAAAAAATGTATGTGCTAAATTTGATAGAGTAGAAAAAGAACAAAATTGCTTATCATCAATTTCATGGTTCTTTGTAAACTATCAGAATGCTAATCTACTCTTGGATTAGCCATTTCAACAAGATACTCAAATAATCATGCATAATAAAGGATTTAGAATTTTCAATTGAACATGAAAATATTTTGCAAGGACATCATGCTAACACCTCTCTGTCCACGGTTTTCATAATTAAAAAAAACTAATTCTAGTTCATAATAAATAAAATAGTTTAATTATCTATCCACTTTTCCAATAATAAGCGTGTAAACACGTGTCACGACCCATCTTCTCCCAACCTTTATGAAGTAATAGCTTGTGTAGTTCCGCTCCAGAAACGCAAATCCCCCTCAACCGTGAACATCCCTCTATCACCTTCGTCACCCCGTACCGCGTCACTTTTGTTTCCCCCAGGCCCACTACTCGGAGACTATATCTGCACCTCGGCAGGGCCATCAGCAGCCCATCATCCCCGATTCTGGATTCATAGGCCCAGAGGGTCTCCAATTCATCAAATCCCTCGTCCCCAAGGTTGGTCACCCCCCTGCAACCACTCACATCCAAGGTGCGGATGTAGGGGCAATTCAAACCAAGACATGCTATCCCTACATTGGTTAGTCTCTCGGAACAACTCAAATCCACCGTCCTTAGCTCCGGACAGATGAAGCTAATTTGAATGAGTGTTTTATCATTGAAGTGCATGTTTTCTGAGAGATCCAAGGTGCGGATTTTGCTTCTATTCTTCATGGAAGTAGAACCAAGGGGACGACCTCTACCAAGATCAGTACATTTCATCCGGAGCTCCTCAAGGAGTGGGCAACACTTTACGAGGCATATCAAGGTCAATTCCGTCAGCTTGGAACAATCAGATAGATCAATGATTGTGACCTCACGAAGGTGTGACGCTAAGAGAGCCATCGATTCATCGGTGAGGATATCGATTCCTTTAAGATCCACGCGCAAGAGGGACGGATAGGCCTGGAGGAGTAACTTGAAACCACTTACGGAGAAGCCGTGACAGTAGGGAAGGCGGAGCTTTTTCAATGGGAGGCGTGATTCGGCGATCGAGAGAAGATTGTCGTCCGAGAGGAATGAACAGGAAAACTTAAGGCACTGTAGGGATTTGCCACCCGCGAAGCTCGGAAAACCCAAGTCTAAACACACGCTAAACGAGATGAGTTTCGGTGTTTGGGCAATGAAAGAGGTCATAGCATTCCCTCTCAACCGCGGGCATTCACGCAGATGGACCGAGGAGAGGGACGCGCAGTTCGACGAGAGAGCCGAGAGAGAGGCGTCTGATATCCCACGGCACCCCGAGAGATTGATCTTGCGGAGATGCGCGAGTTTCGGACACACTGACAAAGCAAAGGGTCACATGTCGTACCAGCGAAAAACCTCCAATGCCGGCTGTACTCGTGGCTAGAGATGACAGCAAAGACGCCTTGACCTGCCCGAGGTTGGGATACGTGTCTGAAAAAGTGATCACACAGGAGCAAGTGGGACCATCAGAAGGTGGAGGCCTCGAGGACATGCAGGACATGCCAGTGGTGGAAGCAGAAGATCCGGATTGCCCATTTGGACCGGGAGCAGTGGGTCCCGGGTGGGCCTGGTCGGGGTGGGGCAAAAACTAGGGGATCCAGCTATTTGCACCCCTCATTTTATCGAGCACACCCCTGTTTTTTTACACCTCACTCAAATAAGGTTGATTTTTTAAACACCCCAGTATATAAATAAATTTAAGTTTTCCTTTTCACACCCCTCTCTCTCTCTCTCACACACTAACACACATATTACCTCTTTATCAAATGAAGAGGCTCTGCGTGTACGAGTTCTTAGGCGCCTAGACCCTCGATGCCCTCCGCCCCATACGACGGGAGGAGCGATTGAGGTTGGCGGTGGTTCTCTGGGGCAAGGCGGCGACAAGGGAATCATTAACGTGAGTGAGGAGCTTCACAAGGCAAGTAACAATGAGATCATAAGAATGATGACAGAGATAAGAGAAGGCGATGGTGTCACGCCCCAGGGCGGCCGTCCCCGAGACGTGGCAAATATATAAATGATATCAGCAATCCATACACGAGGTCAAATAAGGACTCCACAATAAAAAGGGCAATCAACAAGTAACTGACATCAAATATATACAAATAGCGGAAGCTCAAACGACTAAGTCTGTAATTTCAAAGACATATTTACAGACTAGATTACACAATCGAACTGTCCTGTGAGAGCCAATATACACAACAAAAGACAACATCAATCCACAAATTGTGCCCAAGCACAAGTAGAATACATACAAGAAAACGGGGAATGCTGAAGGCCTCTCACTCGCAAGATATCCAACATGAACGCTGGTCCTCTACTCGTATCGCGCCAAGGGGAGCTCCTCTCTCGGATCCGGCTCAGCGTCAACTGAAGGAAAACATATGCGAGGGTGAGCCACACGCTCAGTGAATGGAACAATCCATGCAACACAACTCATATTAATCATTACAAGTAAATTAAATTCCACCATAGGGAGTTAACTACTACGCTGGTGGGTCGAGTATCAACCCGGCCCACCACTCCCGCACCCTCACCCCCACAAGGTGACATAGGACTTTAGGGAGCAATACCCTCACCCTCACCCTCCTTATGGATGACCTAGGCTTTGGGGAATTGCACAATTGGTAGATCGAACCAACGCCGACCCACTACACCCTCACCCCCTCCTCGGGGTGGCATAGGCTCTTGGGTGGAAATTAGATTGTTTCTACGCCCTTGGCCCACCGGTAGCCCTTATCCAGGGAAGCCCATACCTGGTATACTCCCATGATCAGCACATCCTCACAAATCGGCAGCACCTACGGATGGGAGCCCTCTGTCAGGCCGGCTGTCTCAACCAGGAAGTTCCTACGCGGATCCAACGAAGGAAAGAAACCAATCTACACTCGCGAATATGATCCCTTTGGATCCGTCATCACCGGTTATCAAAACCGATAAGCGCAACGAATTCTCATGAATTCCCTCCAGGGCGCATAACTCAGATGCGGGAAAGACATTTCATTTGTAGGGACCATGCCATGGTATGACTCCCTAATAGGTCATACACTTGTCCAAACTCATTTAGACAAGATTCATGGCACATACAGGTATAAATAAATATACTACGTATAAGATGTTTCCTGCCTGGGAAAAGAACCCCTTGGGAGGGCACCTTGAGGTCCCGACATAGGATACCCCGACAACCAAACAAGGAACACGGACCATCCTAGCTCGGGTTTCAATGGTGACTTCCCAAGGTCCCTTAATCCCGAGTAGGAAGAAAGGATTAATTATACTATGAAGAATTTATTTAAAGACTTAAACATGGTAGCATTTAATAACACAATAACAAGGTTATAATATTTCCCAAGGCATGCTTATCCTATGCATATTCATATAGGTTTAATCTAAATTAAACTAGATGCAAACATGCATGGATCAAGGATATGCTAACATGGATCGTGGCATCTAGGCATGTATGGGCTCCTACACATGGCACTAGAATGTACAGTCTTTAGCATATTATACCTAATATGTCATGGATGCAACCTAACAAAGCATGCAGTCACATATAAATACAAAATAAGATTAATATGCAGTTATGGTGCCCCAGGGGAGGCCAATGCACGTCTACGTGCATCGAACGGCTCCCAACTGGGTTGGATCGACCCACTCACCGCAACTTGAGTCGTTACGTATCCGTTCGCCAAGATTTGCACGATAAGGGGCATCAAATTGGTGAGTATAACTACATAAAAACACATTAAAATTAACTAAAAATGCCAAATGCTTAGATATGCGCGCATACGGGCTCGCACGCATGCGAGTACGCACGTACGCACGCATATCCGAGCGCCCCGACACCTACCCGAGCCCCCGGGCAGCCACACGCGTGGCCCCCGCACACACGCGCACGTGCACGCATGCGTGCACGCCCTCCCGCGCCTGCTGCCCAGCCGCGCGCCCATCCGCGCGCCCAGGCGCCCAGCCCCGCGCGCACGCCCGCGCGTACCCTACTGCGCCCGCCAGCGCCCCGACTGCGCCCGCAGACCCGCCTGCGCGCCCGTACGAGCGCACACGCGCCCGACTGCGCACCAGCGACCTCCTACGCGCGCGTCTGCGCGCGCGCCCAGACCTGTCATAGCCCCTCCCCTGCCCTCTCACACACCCCAACCCATACACATGACATGCAAGACCTCTCAAGCAACCCCCAACACATAAAACCCAAAGAAAAGAAGAGAAAATGACTTACCAATGGAGGGGGGGGGGGAAAGGGGAGATGTGGGGCACTCGATTTGCCCACGGCCACGTCAACCACCACCACCACCACAACAGCCTCTCCACCAGCCCTTAATGGCTGAAAAAATAGGGTAATGGGAGCTTGAGAGGGAGCCAAAGAGAGGGAAACAACAACAACAACAACAACAACTCTCACCCTTTTGTGCTTCTATACCTTCTTGATCTTCTTCTTCACTTGTTTTTCTCACTAGAACTCACACAAACACACACAAAGGGGGGCTGGAGAGGGAGAGAAAAGTGAGGTCGGATGAGAGAATGTGAGCACAAATGCTCACTTTGGGGGGGGGGGTGAAAAGAAGAGGAAAAGAGGGGGGGTAGGGTTAAGCTTAAACTCACCATCTAATAGCCCAAATAACCAAAGAAAACTTAGCCCCTAAGCAAGGGGGAGGTGAGGTTACCCAAGGTGATCATAGTCACTAAAATATCCCAACACTATTCCACTTAACGAATCAGTTTCGAAGAAAACCCGGATACGATTCGGAACTGCATAATTTTCCAAACGTTACCGGAATTCGATGAAATTTTTATGGATAGTACAGAATAGTACCAGGACCCATAATATGCAGTCACATTTTCAATCGGAGTACTCTAGCTCACGCAGTTGGCTAAAAGCTAAAATTTTAGCGGCTCCGATCGAAAAATGAAAAATTCGAAAATGGCCAGAAATGACCTAACGGTTACCCATAGGCTAAAAAGTGACACAATTATAACAGATGGCGTTGAAAGGGGTGGTGGAGACAATCCAAACATTCAACTTGTTAAATTTTGTTAAAGTTTTGAGAGGGGTTGATGTGCAAGGGATTAAGGGGAGGATTGATGATGTGTATAGGGAGATTTGATGAGGTCTTGGAGAGGGATTATAAGTAACTCATGTTTGCCTTGAATATTTAAATTGTCATCCATGAAATGTCAGTTTTTTCTCAACTTCTGCCTTGTTCTGCAGGAATAGACATTTGATCTGTCTATATAATCACTTTTACTTGACAGAATGGGTGTCTACGTTGTACAAATATATAAACATTAAGTGTGTCTAACGCATTTCAGAAATTGTAGGGATTTTTTTTGTTTCCATCGACTGAGAGTTTGTCTAAGAATAAATATATATAGACAACATACGTGTCTAACGAATTTCAAAACCTACGAGTTTTTTTGACAACATACATGCCATTTGTAATAAGTATATATTAACATAGTAAAAGAGTATGACTTCTAAGAAATGTCTCTTATATCGGAGGATTTAGCTAATTGGGAATGTTAATAAGTTTGTTATTTTGTTTCATGGTTGGTTGTTATTGTTGTGTTTCTTTCAATCCTAAATTAATTGGGAATGATGCAGTCTGCCTCCTAAGGCTCGTCTTTGACCTACTGCCTCCAATAGAAAGAATCGATTTGAAGAAGTGGCCTCAAGTTCTCGAAATGTTAAGGTTGAACCACAAGAGGAAGAGGAGAGGGAAGAAGTAGAGGTAGAAGTAGATTCAGAGATTGATGAAGCTAGTATGAAGGGTTCTTTTTGTAAATCACTTCAACAAGTATATTGTTGTTTTTATCGAAGAACTTGTTACTTGTTGAACAATGTTTATATTGTTTTGTATGAATGGTGTTGATCAATTTTTATGTATTGTCTTTGAATGAATGGGCTTTGAATGAAAGAAATGAGTTTTGAATCTTTATCAACAAGCACTTGTTTATGAATGTTGTTGAACCGCTCTATGGCTTTAACTTCTATTCCATAGATTGCAACAGTGTCTAGAGATCACATATACTTAGACACCTCAGGTGTCTATCTCATTAGTCAAAACCTACGGGTTTCACTTCTGCTCCCATAGACATCAAAAGTGTCTAAGGATCAAATACACCTAGACATCTCAGGTGTCTTCCCCATTCCAGAACCTACGGGTTTCACTTTTGTTCCGATAGACTGACGTAGTGTCTAACCCATTCCAGAACCAACGGGTTTAACTTCTGTTCCGATAGACTGTAGCAGTGTCTAAGAATTACAAATACCTAGAGAGGGTGTGCAACGGAATCTAAAGAAATGGAACAAATGGATCTATGGGTGTGTAAAGAATGAGTGTCTTTAGTACCCATTTATAAATGGATCTTCAAATGTTAACCCATTTAAAAGGGGTGTGAAAAGCAAAAAGAGGGGTGCAAATAGCCCCACCCAAAACTCGATTACGGGGTGGATCTTTTTCACCCGGTAAGGATCTCGGACATGTCAAACGCCTCCCGGGTAGATGACAACATAGCCGAGAATGAGTTCCCCTCTAATGAGGAGACTCGGGAGCAAGTCCCGATGCAAGAGGAGGGTCAAGCTTACGAGCCTGCACTACCAGATCCAATCCTGGAGGCGGACGATAGGGGAAAGCTGCTTGACGAAGACAAGATACCGGTTGCAAAAAGAAGAGTGGGACATGCAATTCTGAAGGGGAGAAAGGTCAACCTGAAACTCGCATCGAAAAGGAAGAACACAACTTCACCGACTTTTTGAAGAAGGCATTCAGCGAGAACGGACCATTTCTAACAAAGTCGAGGTTCTATGAAGCGGCGAAGGAATCATTGCGCATGGCGGGTGTGGAGGATATTTTCCCCTCACAGTTAAATTTGTGTTTTGCGGGATTAGGAACTTCAAAGAGGATTTGGCTAATGGATTTTTAGTGGTAGGATTATAGAAAACAAGATTTTGTGGTGGAGGGGGAGAGACTGTGTCTGGCTATTGGAAATGACTGTGTTGTCACTTCTCAATTTTTAACTTCTTGATTGCCTTCAGTGAGGAATCTCGAAATTGATCACATCCCAAGAGTGTTGTCGCGCGACCTTTTTTATAGGCTGCCTACTTATCCGCTAGGGGATCAAGTCTCACGTAGTTCAATTGGTTATAATGTAACTGTTTTCCCACTAACTGGTAGTGGGCTATTTTTTAGGGAAACGTTCCCTGCATTTACTCACCACGTCGCTCTTATTACCCACGTTCTGTGAGTAATGGGTCTTATATGCTACCATGGCAGTTACATACGTTCACGGTCCTTTGACCGTTTTTGGATCTGCTCGGGGCCTCTTGACATGCGTAACGTCGACGAATAATAAGGTCATCCAACCAGATCTATCATCTAGTCGTGCCTTAGATTACTCGCACCAAAGTGATAAGGTCGTCCGACTAGACATGTCGTCTAGTCGTGCCTTACTTCGAACTGAAGTGATAAGGTCGCCCGACTAGACATGTCGTCTAATCATGCCTTAGATCATTCGTTCCTGAGTAGCAAGGTCGAACGACTGGACCTGCCGTCTGGTTGTGCCTTGGACTACCCGTGGTGATCCCTTCTGATTCGCGGGCAGATCGACCGTATGACTAGATCCTTTAGTCTAGTCGTGTCGACCTGCCGGGTGACGTCATCGTAAGGTCATGATGAGAATCCCACTTCTTGAACATAACCCACCACAACAGATTCTGTGAAAACCAAACTCACCCCTATATATATTCGCAATTGAGAAACTGCAAACCCACCCCCTACTCATTTTTGAATATTTACAATTTGTAATTTTTTTTTCGTTTCTGTTTTTTCTCCCACATATTAAGGGAGGGTTATTTTTTATGCACTTGCATATGTACAAGTAGTTATTTTTTAACACTCGTCACATCCCCCGCAACAAGTTATATTCCTCAAGATTAAGTCATTCCAATTTATATTTAGGTTTAATTAGATTTTAGTGAAGGATAAAACTGAACCAAGCATAATTAATTTGGAGCACCTTTATTTAATTTTGTGTAATTAAGAGAAGAGAATTCATTGGAGAATAATAAATTTAAAATCTGACTTCATATCTCACGTATAATTTTATGAGAATTTTAAGACACTATTAAGATTTTTAGGATTCTCATTATTATTTTCTTATTTTGTTAAAGATATATAAGAGGGAAAATACCAAAAAAATTCTTTTAAAAGTTAAAAATACATAAATCAGCCTCCTTTTTAAAATTATATTTTAAAAAGTTTTGTTTTACAATTTTAAAAAGTACAATGACTTAACTAACCATATGTTATTTAATATTTAAATATCATCAAATATATTTAAATGCTTAACACCCAATTAAAAATATTAATAAATAATATAATATTTTTTAATTTATTCATGAAATTTATTATTATTTTTTTAATATCTAGATAGACCATTAAGATTTAATCGTATCACATCCTTATTTTATTATTTTTATTTTTTGTTAGTCTTTTATTAGGACTAGTTGTTGAGTATGTGCAAATGCACATAAACAAAATGTAATATATGTTTTGATTAATATTAATGTCAAAAAATTTAGTTACAATAACATTTTCATAATTGATATAACATTTTCATTTAATCATAATTGATGTAAATGAATTTTTCATGGATAAATTATGTAATTTTATCATAAATGATGTAAATTATTAATATTATTTTATGATATATCTATAATAGTCATCATATAAGGATGATGAAATGTGAAGCTTAAAATTTTAATATGTCATGCATGATATGATGAAAATATGAATAAATTATGGATGAGATTACAATAATATGAATAGATTTTCGTTGAATTAAATTTATTGTTGAGTTCACACAAAGCTCGAATCATAATTTGTCCATTTTTATATCAATTTTTTTTTTGTACCAGTATTTTATACATTTGTTTTTTTTATTGGATTGCATTTTTAATTACTATGAATTATATATTTTTTTGTTGGGTAAACCTTATGGACTATTGATTATTTGGGGAGTTAATAGAGTAGAGAAATCCAAGTGAATAGAGTAAATGCTAATCAAATATGTGTGAATTAAATAAATGCTAATAGATGTGAATTACATTAATATTTGATACCTTTTTTAATGTATCATGTTTTTGCATATGAAATGGGAATAATTTTTTTTTTGTAAATTATATTTTTAATGTATAATATATCATGTCTTATCCTAATAATATTATGATAATCAAATCTAATTATAAGTTAATCAATATGTTACATGATAAAATGTACATATAATAATAAACTATGAATTAAATTAAGATATTGTAAATGGATTTTTATGGAATTGAGTAGAAATTTAAGAGTATTCTAATAATATTATGATAACCACCAATTAATATGAGTAATAAAATTTATAAAATTTTACTTACATATTTCATTAGATATGATAATGTTACCCTTTCATCTATTTAGAAACAGTTCAGAAAATTGATAGTCATGTAGTATTTTCTATTCTAATAAATTAACATATCTATAACCTATAATATTATTGGCAAATCATTTTCAGTAACGTAATTTGGAAGTACGTAGAATAATCAATGTTGTTTTTAGTTAATAAAAAATGTTGCACTTATAGGCCACTGGTAAATTTTTTTTAAAAATAATCAAGTCAACAAATTAAATTAACAAGACTATAAACGTGTGTTCTCTGGTCGACGGCAAGTGATAATATTATAAACCGTATAATTAAAACTCAAGCATGGTGAATGCAAAAACCAACAATTTATATGAGTAATAAATTTAAAATAAAATATTTTAAGATTATCATATTTAATAATTTGAAGACGGCTATACATCTTGTATCATGAAGAGCAAAATTGAAAAAAAAAATTCAGATAGTAAATTTTTTTAAAAAAATTGGTTAAACAGTCAATTAAATTCGGACGTCATAATATTCTCATGATTAGATAGAAAAAAATGATACTCTATTATGATGATGAAAATATCATAATGAAATTATATTACAAAAGATATATGAATAAAAACTAGATCCATTATTGCTTACTTTCAATCAGAATAGAGAATCGAAGATCAGTCTGTTAAAGGCAAAACAAATATCTTATTTGAGAATTTTTTTTAACAGTAGATACATGCCAATTTTTAAAAAAAGAGGAACCAAATGAAAAAATAACATATTTAGTCTATTTGCAACATAAAACTCTAAAATAAGCATCATATCTACAAAAGATTAACTCACCTTCCTAAGATTAAAAAAAATTTGAGAGAGAGAAGAAAAAAGAGATCGATGATAGATCTATTTATCCAAATGAATGGGGATGGCAATAAATGGGTATTCAATTTTCATAAATAAATTTAGGGGTTTGTGAAAGAGTATAAGCCATTGTCTCTAGAAGAAGATGAGGGGATTGAATGGAGAGGGGATGAATGATGAGGAGATTGAATGAAGGGTAGATGAATTTTCATAATATAATTTGAAAATCTATAGTGAAGATATTACATTAATATTTGATATCTTTTTTAATGTATCATGTCTTTGCATATGAAATGAGAATTTTTTTTTAGAATTATATTTTGAATATATTTTCATTTTATAAGGATCCTATTATCCTAATAATATTATGATACTCAAATATGATTATAAAATAATAAACATATTAATATAATTTTAGTCGGTATATTAATGTAATTTAATCATAATTGATGTAAAAGAATTTTTCATAGATAAGTCAGCATATGAATGTAATTTTATCATAAATGATGTAAATTAATAATATTATTTTATGATATATCTATAGTAGTCGTCATATAAGTATAATTAAATATGAAGCTTAAACTTTTAATATGTCATACGAGATATGATGAAAATATGAATAAATTATGGATGAGATTACAATTATATGAATGGATTTTCATTTGATAAATCTATTGTTGAGTTCACACAAAGCTCAAATCTGAATTTGTCCATTTTTATAGCAATTTTTTTTTGTACCAGTATTTTATATGTTTATTTTTTTATTGGATTGTATTTTTAATTACTGTGAATTTTTTTTTTTGTTGGATAGAGCTTATGGACTATTGATTATTTGGGGCATTAATAGAGTAGAGAAATCCAAGAGAATAGAGTAAATGCTAATCAAATATCTGTGAATTAAATAAATGCTAATAGATGTGAATTACATTAATATTTGATACATATTTTTAATATATAATGTTTTTGCATATGAAATGGGAATAATTTTTTTTTGTGAATTATATTTTCAATGTATAATATATCATGTCTTATCTTAATAATATTGTGATAATCAAATCTAACTATAAGTTAATTAATATGTTACATGATAAAATGTATGTATTATAATAAATTATGAATGAAACTAAAATATTGTAAATGGATTTCATAGAATTGAATAGAAATGTAAGAGTATCATAATAATATTATGATAATCAATTTTAATTATAAGTTAATGAATATGTTACATATTGAAATGTATTGTATTATAAAATACTATAAATGAGATTAAAATGATGTAAATGGGTTTTCTTGGAATTGAATCGAAATGTAGGGGTTAAATGAAAAAATGATTGTCATTAAAGTGGTATAAATAAGATTAAAATGATGTAAATGAGTTTTCTTGGAATTGAATAGAAATGTAGGGGTTAAATGAAAAAATGATTGTCATTAAAGTGCTATGAATGGACTGTAATGGGATTGAATGAATTGACAGGGGTAAAAAGGTCAAACGGCAGGTTTTTGGTTTAAGAGTCTTTTATATAGTAATATAGATAAAGATGAAATAAAAAAAATTATTCATGCACATATACATGTGTATATATAAATTGGATAATATTATATCTGTATCAACCAAATACCAATAATTTAATGGGTTTATACATACATAAATAATCACATTTTGGCTAAATATCTACTATAATTTGCTATTTTCAACAATAACATTCAAAAAGAGTTTAAATTGTGCATGAACACCTTTTTTATGTACGGATGGTTTAGAGTTTTAAATGTAGGATGAGGGGTATATGTGTAAAAAAATCCTTTCAGTTGTAACATTTGTATTTTATTTATAATTTTATAATAAATTTTGAATTATTTATTTCATAATTATTTAAAAATTATTATATTATATACAAAAAATCCAAATTATTATATTATTTTTCAGTGTTTGGTTCATACATGAAAAATGATAAGGAATTTGATTTAAATGTTTAAAATACCCTTACTATTATATATATTTGTAAAATTTATTTCTTTACCCATATCACAATAATAAAAAATAAATATTTTTTTATAAATATTTCTATAAATATTTAATGAATACAAATAAATAAAATGACTAATTATATAATTAAATATATAATAATAGTAATCTTCCTAAATCAGTTGAATATTATACCTATTATAATAATATCTAAACCCATCACATATAAAAATTATAAGAGAATTTTTTTAGTTAAAAAATTAAAATAACTATATAAACTCATTATATGGGTGGTCGGTAAAAAAAAAGAAAAAAAAGATAAAGCTATTTATTTTAGAAGAAATGTACATAAAAGTTTCTGAAGGGTATAATAATAATTTAATTTAAGATTCATTGAAATGTGAGATTATCACCACAAAGGGTAGGAATCTGATTTCACCATATTTTCTCACATGCATGGATTTTAAATTAGTGGAGTCCACAATTACAATCAACCAAACTTACTTAATTGAGATTTTGTGTTTTCATTAGTTATTTTTGAATTATTTTAATTAATTTTAAAAAAATTATTTATATATTTTGTTAGTTTTGTTTGTTCTTTTTAATTAGGCTTAGTTGCTTTAAAAAATATATACTTTAAAATTTTAAATTTAAATTTTTTTATAATAATAAAAATTAGAAAAAAAAAAGGAATTTAGAGGCCCCTTTTACAAAAGGTCTAAGGCCCATTTGATTTTGTCAATCTCAATATGGCCTGTGCACTGTTATCCTAATTGATAAGGGTTTGGAGGAGTGCTCAAACACCACAACAGGTGTTCACTCATGCTTTATGAAATTTGAACAACTGAAAGGCCTATTCACCTACAGGAGGGGTTGGGATTCCTAACCAGTAGATACACCAGCAATATTCCAATATCTCCAGGCTGAGATTGACTCAAGTAAATGGTTAGATGGGTTAATGAGAAATCACGCACTTAGCAAATCTGACAACTGTTCACCAAATTCCTAGTTTATAAATAGCGTATTTTTGTCCATGTAACAAGTTACTATGTTTTTGTCCAAGTTGCAAGCAACTCCAAGAAGCTTTTCTTACAACAGCAACGGCACCAATCCTCTATTATCCAAAAACCCAATAGAGACTAATTTCTCAACAGTAGATCTCTGACACAATCTCTCAATCTTAATCCATCCCACCCCATCTAGAGCACCATGGTGGAAGGAATGTGCGACATAAAGCATATTCTTTATGTGCACCCCAACAATAAATACATGCACCACCCCTTGCTTGACGAGGTGGTCAAGATGCACCCTCCCAACAGGGAGGCCACGGGTTCAAACCCATATAACCCCTTGTGGGTGTCCTCGCCCTCATGGGCCGTGATTCTAGGCCTTGAGCCTTGTTGTTGTATCCACCTTTGTGGGTCTTTCTACCAAATAAATAAATAAATACACCACAATCTTAACAAACTCCTTAATTAATAACAAACAGATAAACGAACTACATAGACTTGAAACAAAAAACAATGTATGTACTAAATTTGATAAACTCAAAAAAGAAAAAAAAATACACATCATCAATTTCATGGTTCTTAGTAAACTATCAAAATGCTAATCTCTTATTGCATGAGCTATTTCAGTAAATATACTCAAATAATCATGCATAAAGGATTTATTAATGTTCCAAAGAATTTTCAATTGAACATGAAAATGATTTTGCAAGGACATCATTCTAACACCTCTTTGTCCATGGTTTTCATAATTAGTTCAACCGTAATGAGTATATAAATCCGTGTCACGACGCATCTCCTCCCAACCTTTAATAAGTAATACCTTTTGTAGTTCCGCTCCATAAACGCTAATCTCCCTCAATCGTGAACATTCCTCGATCACCTTGGTCACCCCGTACAATGTCACTTTGTTTCCACCAGGTCCACCACTCGGAGTCTCTCTCTGCACCTCGGAAGGGCCATCAGCAACCCTTCATCATCGATTCTAGACGCACGGGCCCTAAGTGTCTCCAATTCATTGAATCCCTCGTTGCCAAGGTTAGTCACCCTCTTGCAATCACTCACATCCAAGGTGCGGATGTGGGGGCTGTAAACAAAACAGTTTTAACAGTGAAGAATTGAGAGGAGGTAAAAAGCACACACATTTCATTTCCTTCCTTCATGTATTTATAGATATACAACAAGTTATAACTTCCTAACTGACCCTATAAGTAAGCAATGAAGTTACAAACAACTGAATCCATGATCAATTGTTACAAGGAACTGAATCCCACAAATCAAGGGATAGGTGATGTTAGTTTTGTTGATGTGGTGTGGTTAACATTCCCCCGCAAACTTGGTGGCGGGACAGAGACAAGTTTGGAGCAGAGTTTAGTAAATCGGTGTCGTGGGAGTCCCTTGGTGAATATATCAGCAAGTTGATCTTCAGAAGGGACAAAGCACACACGATGACTACCAAGAGCAACACGTTCTCGAACAAAGTGATAGTCCAATTCAATGTGTTTGGTGCGGGCATGAAATACTGGATTGGTGGCCATATAAGTTGCGCTAAGGTTATCACAAAAAAGACATATGGGTGTGATATATGGGACACGAAGTTCACGAAGAAGATGTTGAACCCATATAGTATCTGCACACAATTGTGCCAATGCCCGATACTCTGATTCAGCGCTAGATTTGGAAACAGTAGGTTGCTTCTTGGCTCTCCAAGAGACCAAGTTAGGCCCAAGAAATACACAATGACCGGAAGTGGAGCGACGACTGTCGGGGCAACCAGCCCAGTCAGCATCCGAGAAACCAATAAGGCGAAGAGGTCCAGATAAGCGGCGTATCGGTAGACCCAGGTCAAGGGAGCCTTTGAGGTAACGAAGAATTCGTTTAAGAGCAATCAAGTGCGGCGCATGGGGAGAAGTCATGAATTGAGAGGCCTGTTGCACAGCAAAGGAAATGTCCGGTCTTGTGAGTGTAAGATATTGGAGAGCGCCAACAATACGACGATATTCTGTTGGGTCAGAGAGGAGAGGGCCGTCACCAGCGGATAACTGAGGCCGGGCAGCTATTGGTGTAGCACAAGGTTTACAATCAAGCATAGAAGTCCGGCGTAGAAGATCAATGATGTATTGAGTTTGCGAGAGATGAAGACCATGTGAGGTACGTGTAGCACCAATACCCAAAAAATAATGTAGATCACCAAGATCTTTGATGTCAAACTCCATGCCAAGAGTGATAGTGAAGGACTTCAACAGAGAAGAAGAGTTGCCCGTGAGAACAATATCATCAACATATAATAAGAGGATCATGACGTGGGAGGCTTGATGATACGTAAACATAGAGTTATCCGCACGACTTTGTCGGAAACCAAAATCTGTGAGAAATGAGCCAAAGCGGTGGAACCAAGCACGAGGAGCTTGTTTAAGGCCATACAATGCCTTATGAAGCCGACAAACATGGGATGGGCGTTGGGAATCAACAAAGCCAGGGGGTTGAGCCATATATACCTCCTCAGAGAGATGACCATGTAAGAATGCGTTCTTGACATCTAGTTGACGAAGAGGCCAATTATGAAAAACTGCAATACTGAGCACAGTGCGGATCGTAGTCGGTTTAACAACAGGACTGAAAGTCTCAGTATAATCAAGACCGGGTTGTTGATGAAATCCTTTTGCCACAAGTCGGGCCTTGTATCTCTCAATATGACCATCAGAGTGCTTCTTGATTTTGAAGACCCACTTACAACCAACAACATTATGCTGAGGTAGGCGCGGGACAAGAGACCAAGTATTATTTTTCAGAAGGGCATTGAACTCTTCAAACATAGCTTGACGCCATTCAGGAATGCGGACAGCGTGAGAATAACAAGTGGGCTCATCATCCAATGCATTAGCATGAGCCATGAAGGCCTGTGGAATAGGGTGCCGGGTGACAAGGTAGAGACGTTTTTGTGGCGTCCGGGTGCCGGCACGAGATCGGGTGACCATGGGATGAGAAGATGATGTCGATGGTGGCATGATGTGGTCAGAATCAATAGGCAATGGTGTAGGAGTTGGGTCTACCGATGGTGTGGTCTGAGGAATACTAGGTGGCGATGGTGTGGGATCTGTCACAGTTGGTGGAGGTGGTAGTGGCTGTGGAATAGGTGATGCTGAGGTTGGTAATAAGAGGGGCACGTGGACCATATCAGGTGATTGGAGCGAGGTGGGTGGAGCGGTTGATTGGGCACATGGGAAGTTGGTTTCGTCAAAGACGACATGGCGAGAGATATATAGGCGCCCTGTTTTGAGATCAAGACACCTGTAGCCTTTATGTTTGGAACTGTATCCCAAGAACACGCATTCAACAGAACGAGGAACCAACTTGTGAGAAGCATAATCACCAAGGTAGGGGTAGCACGCACAACCAAAGGTTCGAAGCTCCATATAATTTGGGGATGAACCAAAAAGCAGTTCAAACGGAGTGGACCAATGCACAACTGGGGAAGGTAACTTGTTGATTAAGTAAACCGCAGTACACATGGCTTCAGGCCAAAGATTTAGAGGAACACGGGCAGCGTGCAACAATGTACGACCCATGTCAGAGACATGGCGGTGTTTTCGTTCGGCAATGCCATTTTGTTGTGGTGTATGAGGGCAAGAGAAACGATGTTGAATGCCTTTACGCGCACATAGATCACGAAATAATTTGTTGTCATACTCACGACCACCATCACTTTGAAAACATTTAAGAGAGCATTGGAATTGAGTTTCAATGAATTGAAGAAAATGCACAAAATGCGAGTAAACTTCAGATTTGGCGCGCATCGGGAATATCCACGAATAGCGTGAATAATCATCAGTAAATAAAAGATAATAACGAAACCCAGAAACAGAAGATACTGGTGACATCCATACATCAGAATGAACTAAAGTAAAAGGTGTAGAGGCACGACAATAACGAGTGACAAATGGAAGTCTAGTAGATTTACCCATAGCACAATGCTTACAAAAGTGAGGCTGTGAGGAAAGAAAAGGGGTGCCTAATAATTGAGTGGATGATAACTTGTGCAAGACTTGAGAAGACGGATGTCCCAGACGATGATGCCACAAGAGAGGAGAGGTTGTGGAGACGGCAAGAGCATGACGAGCAACAGGAGTGGGCGAGATGGGATAAAGACCGTTCTCACATCGGCCCTGAAAGAGAGGACGAGCAGTCTTCAAATCATTAATTGTAAAACCAGAAGGAGTAAAGGTAAATGTTACAGAGTTATCCTTGGTAAACTGAGCAACAGATAAGAGATTTTTGGTCATTGAGGGACATGTAAAACATTGGATAAGTGAAGACGAGAGGGACCAACAGGAAGAGATATAGTACCAGTGTGCGCAATAGGAAGAGAATCACCATTTCCCAACAAGACTTGATCAGATTTGCCATAGTCGGACGGGTTGGAGATCGAGCCAGCATTGCCAGTCATATGATTAGTGGCCCCAGTGTCAAGGTACCAATTTGGGTCCATGGGTTGCGAGATCTGCAGTCCAGCAAAAGAAGATGCGAGCTGGTCCGGAGTAGAGTTGCGGTGATAACAAGTAACAGCAGTATGACCGAATTTGTGACAGATCTGGCATTGTACTCGAGAGGGAGCCGATGGATGTGTTCCAAGAATTCCCCCATCTGGAGAGGGAAAAGAGCGACCGCTATGACCCCGAGAAAGACCTCCACGACCCCGGTGACCACGGCCAAAGCGACCTCCACGTCGATAGTTGGAGGTAGTAGCATTGCGGCCAGGAGGGAAGTGACTTCCATTCGAACTACGGTCAAAAACTTGTGCAGGATGATCTCGAGACTTGGTCGAGAGTAGTGCCGTGTGAGAGTATTCAGAATTGGTCAATGTAGAGATCTGAGTGTCAAAGGATAAGAGCCGGGCTCGTAGGTCAGTGAAGGGCGGGAGAGGAGTAAAATTGAGGATGGCAGTGACAAGCATAGCATAATCAGGCCCGAGACCACGAAGAACAGAGGAGACAAGATCATTGTTGGATATAGGTTCAGAAATGGCAGCAAGGGCGTCAGCCAAGGACTTGGTGTGTTGAAGATATTCGGAGATTGTTTTGGTCCCCTTTGTGATGGAGAGAAGTTGAAAACGAAGGTGGGTGGCATTGGCTAGGGACTGTTGGGAGAAATTTTGACGAAGAGTCTCCCAAACATCACTAGAAGTAGTACATCCCACAACTTGAGAGAGAACAGATTCCGTAAGTGTGGCGTTAATGAGGCTCAAAAGAGTTTGGTCGGTTTGAAACCAAAGAATATAGGCAGGGTTAGGGATGCTTGTTTTTCCATCAGAGGCAAGGATTGTTTGGGGAGGACAAGGATGAGAACCATCAATGAAGCACCAGAAGTTTTGTCCAAAGAGAAAAGGTTGGATTTGGCTTTTCCAAAGAAGGTAATTTGTATCAGTGAGTTTGATTGACACCAAGTTGGATATATTAGGAAAGGAAGGTAAGCTAGTAGGAGTAGGTGCAGTCAAGGACAAGCCTGATGAGTTTTTAGATGAGATATCCATGGAAGGAGGAGGACCGCAAGATTAACTCGTGGGAGTGTTGTTGCTCTGATACCATGTAAACAAAACAGTTTTAACAGTGAAGAATTGAGAGGAGGTAAAAAGCACACACATTTCATTTCCTTCCTTCATGTATTTATAGATATACAACAAGTTATAACTTCCTAACTGACCCTATAAGTAAGCAATGAAGTTACAAACAACTGAATCCATGATCAATTGTTACAAGGAACTGAATCCCACAAATCAAGGGATAGGTGATGTTAGTTTTGTTGATGTGGTGTGGTTAACAGGGGCAATTCAACCAAGACATGTGATCCCTACATCGCTTAGTCGCTCTAAACAACTCAAATAAACAGTCCGCAGCTCCGAACAGACAGAGCTAATATGAATGAGTGTTTCATCATTGAAGTGACTGCTGCGTGAGAGATCGAAGGTGCGTATTTTGCTTCTGTTCTTCATGGAAATGGAACATAGGGGAGGACCTTTGCCAAGATCAGTACATCTCATCCGAAGCTCCTCAAGGAGTGGGCAACACTTTACAAGGCTCATAAAGGTCAATTCCGTCAGCTTGGGACAATAGGAGAGATCAATGGTGGTGACCTCACAAACGTGTGATGCTAAGAGAGACATCGATTCATCAGTGAGGATATCGATCCCTCTGAGATCCACGCGCATGAGTGATGGATAAGCTTGGAAGACCAAATTGAGACCACTTGGGGAGAAGCCGTAATAGAAGGGAAGGCAGAGCTCTCTCAACGGGAGGCATGATTTGGCAATCGAGAGGAGACTGTCATCTCCGAGGAATGAATCGGAAATGTGAAGGCACTGCCGGGATCTAGTAATCGCTAATATGTAAATATCGAATCCCATACACACGGTAAACGAGATGAGTTTTGGATTTTGGGCAATGAAAGAGGATATAGCATTCCGGCTTAGCCGCGAGCAGTGAAGCAGATGGACCTCGGAGAGGAACGCGCAGTTCCACGAGAGAGCGGAGAGAGAGGCGTCCGATATCAGATAGTTCCCCGAGATATTGATCTTGCGGAGGCGCTCAAGTTTCGAGGCCAATGCCCTGATCCCCGCGTCTGTAACGCGCCCTCCCGCGTCGCTGACGGAGAGGTCGAGCTCTTCCAGGGCGGGAAACGCCTCGGATATTGCGACCAGATCCTGATCAATCAACCGCCAGTGGATGCTCGAGCAGATCAAGATTTTCAAGGTCCTCCCCAACGTCCCCTCACCCGCCTCTCTAACACTCGATGACGACGGGAAAGAGTCCTGGTAGGAGAGATCCAGGGCTTCGATCGCCACTCCGGATGTGGAGATGGCGCGGATGAGGAGGTCGAGGTCGCCTCGCATGTCGGGATGGACATTGACGCGCTTGATGTTGCGGCAACGGCGAAGAATTCCAACTGCGACGGTCTCATTGGAGATGGTGAGGGTGGTCCGCGTGCGGTCGGTGATGGAGAGGAAGTGCTTGCACGTGCGGGAGATGGCATCGAAGTCGTACTCGTCGACTCGTTGGAAGATGTAATTGCAGATATCCTCTGATAAAGTATCCCATTCGGGAATCATTGTTAAATTTTATGTGTTCTTGACGGATTGAAACTTAAACGTAAAGGCCCCTCCCCTTTTATATAAAATTATATTATAGAGGAAACAGAAGTTACAGATGTAACTGTAATTTAGCCACAAATTTGATACTTTGAATTATTCACGGTAATATTGCATTCAAATTAGTATTACTTTTAATTAAAATCCATCTATAGAGGATTTTTTTTGTAGGTAGTTTTTATAATATGATCACACGTTTATTAGAAAATCGATTCTGGTGGGGGTTTTGTTTCAAGACGTTCGTCAAAAGATACGAACGTAGGGAAATTCAAAAATCGACTATAAGTGCATTCTCTCCGTCTCTCTCTTCTCCTCTCCCCCCTCTCTCTCCTCTCTCTCTCTCAAAACAAGAGTACAGGACAAGAAGAGTCTGCCTCTCATCAAGAAGAGCGCCTGATGACGACGGCATCATCATGGATTGTCTTTTTTCCGCTGGCTCCGATGTCATCCTGACCTTGTGTCAATGGAGGAGCTGTTGTTCTCTGGGTATTCGGAGGAATAGGCCTCTTCTGCCCCATCTGCCAAACATATCGAATCACAGTGGAGACCTCCTCTCCTCTGAACCTACGTTGACGAATGCAGAAACCTGTATGTCACCGGACATCAGTCAGGTTTCCGCTCTATTTCTTTTCTTGAGTTCTATGTTGGCTGATCCATTGGTCCGGATTGACTGGCTCAGGTGGCTATGTGAAGACCAGATTGGTTAAAAATCGGGGCAATACAGTGTGATAGGAATCGACTCGTTGATGATGGGTACTGAATTGAAGAACCGAGGATGGAGTAGGTCTACCATAGGGTGTCCACCAAAAGCAATTCAGCAGAGTACAAGGAGCTCACCTTATAAATCTTTAATACTTTTCCTATTTAACCGATATGGGCTATAGCTTTTTCTTCTTCCCCAACTACTTTTATCATGTTATTGAGGGAATTTTGGATCCAATTTTCTCATTTAACCAAAATTAATTTTGAGAATGTAAATATACTACGTTCATCTACTCAACGAGTAGAACGCAATTCAATGAATTTTCACTAAAAATAATTAGTGGAACCCAAACTTATTTTAATCCAAATTGATCAATACCCAAGTTTTTCCAACAATATTAAAAAAAAAACTTTTCAGCTGATGGAATTCACCTTTACATGCCTCGTGAGTCGTGAGTTGTTGCCTGCTCCTTGTGGAGCTCCTGATGAAGAAGACTGATCTCGGCATGTGCAGACCTCTGTTCCAGTTCCATGAAGAATATTTCAGTCTGCTCCCTCAATGTCTCATGCAACAAAAACTTCAATGATGAGACATACAAATTTGCTCTATACGCCCATAATTGCGGAAGGTGTGTTTGAGCGATTCCGAGTGTGTAAGCGAAAGAGGTCTCATATAGATAGGCTTGAATTGGTCCCACGTCCGTTCGCTGTATGTGAGTTATTGCAGAGGGGTGACCGACCTTGGGGATGAGGATTCGATGAATTGGAGACCTTCAGGGCCCGTGCGTCCAGAATCCCCGATGGGCTGCTGATGGCCCTGCCGAGGTGCAGAGAGAGACTCCAAGTGGTGGACCTCACGGAAACAGAAGTGACGCGGTACAGGGTGACGAAGGTGATGGAGGGATGTTCACGGTTAAATGGCCCATGATTTATTTGTAAATAACAATAAATTAATTAGGTTATGATATTTAATTATTTACATTATGAAAAATATTAAGTTGAAGTTATTTCTGCCTTTTTTATTTCTTAGTTAAGAACTAACTATGATTAAATTTTATTTTGGTTAAAAAATATAAAAGAGGGAAACATTTTTTCATTAAGAAAATTTGTAATAGTATAAAAATAAATATGTTATTTGTGGTGGTATAAAAATAAATAATATATTTTATGATGATGTACATGCAAAAAACCCAAATATATATATCAATAATGTTTTCTAGGCCCCAACTTCATATGCCCCATCACAGGTTCCATGAGAATCATGGAGTATTATTAATTCTTTAATTTTCTGGGTATCACTACTAATACACACATATGCATATCTCAGCCGAGTTATTATATTTTCTTGAATGAGATCTAAACAAATAATATAAAAAAACAGAAGAAAATCAAGGTGATATCCGAAGACCCATCTCTTCTTCTTGTTGTCTTCTCTATAATTCCCTTCTCTGTATATATCCATGGATTTTCCGAGGACATCTTCTGCAATCATCTCCCAGCAATTGTCAGTGTTATCGAAATGAATAGCCAAGACATTCTCAAATATTTCCTCCTCCTTAATAGTCCACCTGTGGCCATTGTTGCTGTTCACCTCGTAGCTCTTTCAGATTTTTTTATCATGTGAAGTTCAAAAACAATGTTTTGTTCTTTATGGAGTTGAATCTCTCATCAACGCCTACCAGATTAGGTTTTGTTTATATATTGAATGTCATTTTTCATAGTTTGATTTGTTTTTATAATGTTATATTTTATATATGGAACATTCGTAAATGTTCTATTCGTTTTTTAAATCTGTGTCGTTTTTGTTACATTCGTTAATGTAACTGTCAACCGTATACGTGTATTGATTTATATTTATTACATTTAATGAACTACAGGTAAATTGCATGGAATGTAAAACATTTAGAGATACATATATGTAAATGTAACAGTTTTTATGAAAATGTAACTAATAGTTCATGTAATATTTATTAAATGTAACTCACAACAAAACAAGTGTTTGATATTTTCCATAAAATGTAAGGATCCGTTCTAAAATTGTTTAAACATTGCATGAAATGTAAAACATTTATGTAATGTAAATGTAACAAAGGATGTAAACACGTGAAAATGTTTTTGCTGCTGTTTGAAGGATTTTAACGAAAAATAATTTAGGTAGTTTTGGTGTAATTTAGGTAAGTTTTGGTGTAACTGAAATAGAAAATTCAATTAAAAGATTTTAAAATTTAAATTTTAAAATATGTTGTAACCGAAATTAATATAAAAGATTTGTAACCGAAGAGAGAAAAAGAGGATTTGGGTTAATGAGATATATTTTTAATGAAGAGCTCCGTATTTTGCTATTTTACACTTTTTAAAAAATCAACAAATCATCCAAAACCAACCAATAAGGTGATAACACCTCACGGGGCTTGTAAATGGGACTTGTGATTTGGGGCTTAAGTATCACCACTGTATATATATATATGTGTGTGTGTGTGTGTGTGTGTGTGTGAGAAAACAAAGAAACAATTAAAGAAAGATTGTAAATTTTTAATTTCAAATAAAAGAATATACATGTGCCATGATCTATGGCAGATAATAAGGAATTATTTACAGCAACCCACGAAAAATCTCAACATTTAGATTTTAATTAAAAGTTACATCTATACTTCTACTAACTAACTATAAAAGTATTAATCCACGAAAACATTCATTGAACACATTTACCCTTCCCAATTTTAAAAAATTCATTCCTACCCCCAAATGATCTTTAGTTTGCCATATTTACCCTTTCAAATTCTTGGAACTAAATGACACTATATTAAAATTATATAATGTGTTAAATTTTATACATTTATTGTTATATACCTTACAAATTAAATGTCAATATAAGCATCTTAAAAATTCCTAATGTAATTTGTACACGAAAAATATATTTCATATTTAACATTATATATTAAATCTAAAAAATTATATATAAAATATGTATTTTTTTGAGATTTGATATATAATCTATGTTATGGAAAAATATAATTTTAAGATGCATTTATAAAATTATATATTGTTGTCATTAATATATATTATATAAAATACACATGTTACTAGATTAACCTATATGTAATGCATTATAAATATATATTAAATTAAATTTCATATATATGATTATATATTAAATCTAAAAAATGTATATTAGAAATATGTTTATTTTTAGATTAATATATAATTTATGTCATGGAAAAGTCACACTGTGTCTATAATTTTAAGATGTATTTATAAAATTATATATTGTTGACAATGTATATCAAAATCTTTACAATTAATTTTTTACAGGGAGGTAATAATTGTTTTCCACAAAATAAATGTTGTTTCTTAGAATAAATACTGTTCTTAGAATTTTAAATTATAATAATATATATGGGTAGTATAGGATACTAAAATCTGTTTTTCTATACGCTAGAAGAAATAGGACTATAAAATCCTGCGACCCTTCACCTTCTCCATGAAATGGCTCCCGCATATTATAAAAGGGATTGTATTGTTTGTCTTCCTTTAAATGACTCTTAAAACACTTCTAATTTAATTTTTGTCGTTCTCAATTTATGAAAATTTGTCATTGTTCTAAATGCATTCATTACCCATTCATTCATCCACCCCCTCCATCTCTTCGTCTCCTTCTATTTGACTCCCCATACATATGCCTTTTTAAATTCTTAAAAATCTGTACTTGTCATATGACAATACATATTCTTGAATTCAATTTAATCATCCTTCAAGAAACAATAAATACCAAATAATTGTGTATTGTTTAATTCGTTATGAACTACTTCAATTTAGAATTAAATGAGATTCACACATTTTATTCATCCCCCTCCTGTCAATTTCTCTTCTCCTAACTGCTCCCTCACATGCAGATCATATCGGCCATGGTGGAGATGAGCATTGCTTGGATATAAAATTTGATGTTAATGATGCGCGGACCGTCTCCTAAAGATCTCCAAACGAGTTCATGTTAATTTCTCTCTATATTTCTTTTTAAAAAATTATCTTTAGTGGATAGTTCTAATTTTATGATAATCATCGAAGCCTCGTGGAGGCGGTTAAACCAACCATTTTGTATTCATGTTATACCTGTCTCTTTTTTTTTTTGAGGGTTACACCCAATAAAAAGGAAAACATTTTGATCTCATATGGGATCTTTTTATTTGTTGTTAGTATTATAGAATTAAAATATGAGAATAACTTACGAAAGAAATGTTGTGGAATTATTATGTTGACTCTTATTTACTATTTTCTTTCTTTTTATTATTATTTTTACTAGATCATGCAGTGCATCTCTTTTTTATTATTTAGTTTGTTATAATCTTTAAGAAGACATATAACTCGTAATGTCGGTACATTACATCAAATCACAATCTAATAAACTATTGTCCACTATAACTAATAATCTTATATTTCACATTTGTATAAATATTTAATTAACATTATTCATTCTGTAGGGTTATTTTTTCATTCATTTTTTAAAATTGTATTCTCACACATCTAAAATGCTTGGTTTGATTTCAATTTATTCTTTTCTTTTCATATAATATGTTGGGATAATTAAGTATGGTATGTGAAACTTAAATAATACTGATAAATATTAATACGATCCGGTTTTTTGATACTCAATTGAAAAAACACTCTTTTTGACAAAATCTAGATCGATGAGATATTGATTTTATTTTGAAACATATGTGGATTTATTTTTAAACACACCCAAAAAAGATAGTAACACACGGTTGAAAACACACTACAAAAAAAATTAAAGTAAAAATATGTTAATGACAATCTGAGTAAGAACGCTTTTTTTCAAAGTAATTTGAGTTATAGATAGATAATCGATGATAAATTAACTATCATTTAAGTTTGAAAACACAATACAAATAAGATAAATATTTACAGATAGGACACTACAAAACAATATATGACTAATTTTATTTTCTATTTTTAAAACTATATATAAGTATGGAGAATTGAATATTATCCAAGTTTGATAAACACACTTGAATACGACATGCAATTTTTTATAACAAAAATAGCAGTAACAATATTAAATCCCACAATTTCTTTTATTTTTATTAATATGACTGAATTTTTTTGTTATATGATCCAAATGTTGCTTAATTGTAACTTAAAGTCATAGATTTCATATTTCCTTAAATTATATAACATCATTAAATTTTTAATTTTTCCAATTTATGTTTCACACTTCTGAAACGTTTGGCTTGATTTCAATTTATTCAAAATATTTATAAGACTTATTATTGCGTTATTCTCTAAACATCACTAATACATGTTTTTCCATTGTGATTCATATGAGCATATTTTTTTGTTTGATTAATTATTCTTTTTTTTTATGTTTAGTTTTATTTAATTGGTTATGATCCTTTCATGTTCCATTTGCTTAGATTTTGAAACTCAGTTAAGACATATTGTTATTTCTCGCGCATTTAGTTGTGGGTTTAACATAGATGTGTCCCTTGGTTTAAATTTTTGTTTTGTCTTTTGTTGACTTATTGAATTACATTTTTTTTCAATATTACATTGAGTTTCCATATTGGGAATTAATTTTGCTTGTCATGTTTGTAACCTGTATGGCTATGTGGAGTTGCCAATTTTCAATAAAATCATAGCACATTTTCTGAAACAGATTAATGTATTTTTTTAATCTTTTGTTGTCTCATTGATGTTCATTTGTTTGTTTAAATTAGTTTATATTGCTATTGTTGTATAATAAAAATAATGTATATAGTAGAATAGTTCTTGATCACTTCTCTTTTGTATTCTCAACAAAAATAAATTTAACTCTTTGTTCTGGTTGTGGAGATATTTACATTTCTTGGAATAATTTGCATGTAATTTTTTATAATTATATTATAAGTGAGTTCAAATTTTTAATAAACATTACATAAGATTGTATGAAAGTGCAAAAGCAAACAAATATTCATGTTAGAAGACTTTTATAATTTATGAATAATAAGAAATAAAGAGTTATTATTATTATGCAATCATGTGGAGGGCAAAATTTAGATGAAGTCCTTGTATATGATCGAGTTGTCATGCGTATCAAAAATTTTGAATTTATTTTTTTTATTTGTTTAATGGGATACATATCTTAAAAATAACACCCAATGTATTCAATCCCCACAAAAAATGATAGGATGACATGTTCCACTTTTATTAGAAACTTCTGAGTAAAAAAGTTGGTCATGTTTTTTTAATATTTTGTCACTTATCTAAATTTCTTCTTATTGACTTATCTTGACAAGCATTTAATGTAGTCAATATTTGTTATTCAAATCAACAAAATAATTCATTAGCTAGTTAATTTAAAATGATTAATAAATTTTTTTATCAACGCTTTCACAAACCCCGACGCCTAAATTATGTTTGGATCTTTGTCAGAGTGGATTCTGCATTGGGGATTGCGGTCTAACACCGTTACGGATCCAGACGGGGCCTCCATCCGTAAAGAACACATCGAATTAACAGTGATTCCAGAATGGGATTCTTTATCAGAGGATATCTGGGATTACATCTTCCAACGAGTCAACGAGTATGACCTCGAAGCCATCTCCCGCACGTGCAAGCTCTTCCTCTCCATCACCGACCGCTCGCGGACCACGCTCACCATCTTCGATCCGACCGTCGCGGTTGGCATTCTCCGCCGGTGCCGCAACATCAAGCGCATCAACGTGCATCGTCGAATGCGAGGGCGACCCCGACCTCCTCCTCCATGACATCTCCACATCCAGAGTGGCGATCGAAGCCCTCCATCTCTCCTCCCAGGAGTTCCCGTCGTCGAGCGTTAGAAAGGCAGGGGAGGGGACGTTGGGGAGGACCTTGAAAATCTTGGTTTGCTCGAGCATCCGCTGGCCGTTGATGGATAAGGATCTGTTCGCGATATCCGAGGCGTTCCCCGCCCCGGAAGAGCTAGAGATCGACTGGGGACACTATGTCACAGACGCGGGGATCGAGGCGCTGGCCTCGAAACTCGCGCACCTCCGCAAGATCAATGTCTCCTGGATGCCTCTCTCTCCGCCCTCTCGTCGGACCGAGCGTCCCTCTCCGAGGGTCCATCTACCTCACTACTGCGGGAGGCTGAGTAACGCAGCGAAAAACTAAAATAAAGATCCAACAAGCGTTGAGATCCTTCAACAAACCACAATTCTCAAGAGAATACTAAAACTCAGAAATATATTGATAAAAGTTGCAAACCCTAGATTACAAGCCTCCCTTTTATAATAGGAAAAACTTACTAAAAATAGTAAAAACGAAAGTTTGTTATAACTAATTCTAGGGGATCTTAGAAGATCGTGGGATTTGATTTCGGTCAAATCCGAATTATTATGAAGGAGATACGCTAAATCTAAAAAGTTACTAAAAATAGCAAAAATGCCATTTTGAGGGCCGAAAAATGGGAAAAATGGAAAAATAAGGACGTGTTGTGGCGTAGCGACAACTCTTGAAGATCTCCTCGACATCTACCTCCAGTAAAAATTTCAGCCAATTCCGAGTTCGGGGCGCCATTTATTTCTACTAGCCGGTTTTTCTGTAAATAGTTGGAAATCTTCAAATGGACCCTTTCGGGTTCATCGCCCCCCGAAACGCGTCCACCACCCGTTCTGCATCAGTCCCTTCCACTTCGAAAGAACTCGACCCCGAGTTATCATCTGAATAGAGAGGTTCTTCTGCATGATACTCATATAAATCTGCCACATTGAAAGTCCGAGAAATCCCCATGTCTGTCGGCAATTCAATGACATATGCATTATCATTGATCTTCTTCAAAACCTTGTATGGGCCGTACTTCTTGGGCTTCAGTTTGTTGTAGCTTCCCACTGGAAATCTCTCCTTGCGCAAGAAAACCATGACAAAGTCGCCTTCCTCGAATAATTTGGAGCGTCGATGCTTGTCAGCGGCCGCTTTGTACTTCGCATTGGATTGCTCGAGCTTTTGTTTTACTTCTTCCTGTATGGCATGAGCTTGTTCTGCCATAGCCTCCGCTGCAACACTCATACTGGGACCCTTAGGTAGACGTACCAAGTCCACAGCATGTTTTGGGACAGAAGTATATACTAGTGCAAAAGGAGATTTTCCCGTCGAACGATGAACAGCACTATTGTATGCAAACTCCGCCTGTGGTAGTGCGTGATCCCACTGCTTCGGTTTGTCCCCACAAATGCTACGAATCATGTTACCCAAGGTTCTGTTTGTTACCTCTGTCTGGCCATCAGTTTGGGGATGCGCAGTGCTGCTACGGTTCAATGAAGTATCGAACATCTTCCACAATGTCACCCAAAAATGACTAAGGAACTTCGTGTCACGATCAGAAGTGATGGATTGAGGAACTCCATGTAAACGAACTATCTCACGGAAGAATAATCGTGCAATATGAGAGGCGTCTGACGTCTTGCGACATGGGATGAAATGAGCCATCTTCGAGAACCTGTCGACTACCACGAACACAGAATCTACGCCTCTTTGGGTACGAGGAAGACCCAACACAAAATCCATAGACAATTCTTCCCAAACACCATTAGGAATAGGCAAAGGCATATAAAGACCAGTATTTTGGGACTGACCTTTCGAGGTTTGACAGATATAACACTTCTTAACGACGATCCCGACATCTTTCTTCAGTTTTGGCCAGAAATACCTCTCTTCTAGACTGGTAATGGTCTTGTCTCGGCCCAAATGTCCGCTCAAGCCGCCACCATGTAAATCGCGAATCAATTTCTCCCTTAGAGAAGATCTTGGGATGCACAACTGATTTCCTCGAAATAGATACCCGTCAGTGATGTGGAAATCACTAACGGCTTGGTTCTGTTCGCATTTAGTCCAAATGTCCTTGAAATCATCATCTTCAGCATATAAATCTTTCAAGCTCTCGAATCCCACAACCTCATGGGATATTGTCATCAATAAGTTGGCTCGACGACTCAATGCATCAGCAACTCGATTAGTAGCACCAGATTTATGACGAATAACAAAAGGAAATTTTTGAAGAAAAGTAGACCACCTGATGTGCATTTTGTCCATGTGTTTCTGGTTGTTCAGAAACTTTAAGGCTTGATGATCAGAATATAGCACGAACTCTCGCTGAATCAAATAATGTTCCCATTGCTTCAAGGCACGTACCACGGCATAAAACTCTTGATCATATGTACTCCATTTCTGTCGTGCATCGCTCAACTTTTCGCTAAAGAACGCAACTGGCCTCTTCTCTTGTGAAAGAACAGCACCTACGCCGACGCCGCTAGCATCGCACTCCACCTCAAAGATCTTTTCAAAGCTGGGCAGAGCAAGGACTGGTGCGGTGCATAATTTCTCCTTGATCAATGCAAAGCTCCTTTCTGCGGCTTCACCCCATAAAAATTTTCCTTTCTTCATGCACTCCGTAATTGGCGCCATAATGGTACTGAAATCCCGAACAAATCGACGATAGAAAGTGGCTAGACCATGGAAACTCCGAACATCTCCAACAGTCTTAGGTGTAGGCCACTCTCTAATTGCCCGCACCTTCTCTTCATCTACATGAATTCCTTCAGCACAGACTATATATCCCAGAAATAAGAGACTGCTAGTCATAAAACTGCACTTCTTCAGGTTAATAAATAGTTGATTTTCTCGCAAAACAGTTAACACCTGTCGCACATGACCTAGGTGTTCTTCCTCAGCTCGACTGTATATGAGTATATCATCAAAGTATACCACAACAAATTTACGCTAAATCTAAAAAGTTACTAAAAATAGCAAAAATGCCATTTTGAGGGCCGAAAAATGGGAAAAATGGAAAAATAAGGACGTGTTGTGGCGTAGCGACAACTCTTGAAGATCTCCTCGACATCTACCTCCAGTAAAAATTTCAGCCAATTCCGAGTTCGGGGCGCCATTTATTTCTACTAGCCGGTTTTTCTGTAAATAGTTGGAAATCTTCAAATGGACCCTTTCGGGTTCATCGCCCCCCGAAACGCGTCCGCCACCCGTTCTGCATCACTGAGCGGGGATGGGATCGCCTCTTTCATTGCCCAAAAACCGAAACTCGTCTCGTTTGGTGTTACAGTTTACGATTTTCCCAGCTTCGCGGGTGGCAAATCCCTGCAGTGCCTCCACATTAACAATTCATTCCTCTCGGACGATAATCTCCACTCGATTGCCGCATCACGCCTTCCGTTGAGAGAACTCTGCCTTCCCTTCTGTCACGGATTCTCCCTAACAGGTCTTGATATGCTCCTTCAGGCTTATTGTCACATGGTTAATTTTCACTCTAGGATTTTCGCCTGTGTGACCTAGTGACACTCACTAGTCAGCCAACTCTCCTTTGCTCTCACACCGAATGGCACACAAGGAACACAACCTCTTTCGGGCAAATACCATTTTTTCCTTATTTACTCAAGTAAGGATTACACTTGCCGGTCTGGCTGCTTCAATGCAGGCCCAGACTTATATAAGCGTACAAAAAATTACTTTGCCCACGCAGGAGTCACATAGCATGGCTACATAACCGACTGCCCACACGGTTACATAACTACCTCACCCACGCAGGGGTGTAACTGCTAACCGATTAGTCGTGCCTCGCGCGTGGCCCTTGCGCACCACGTCTTTGCCCATGCACGCGCCTCGCCAACTGCTTCCTTGCAACTGTCAGCTTCCGTGGCGAGTCCACGTGTGCAACGTTTCCCACTTTGTCTCAGTGGTCTCGTGCCCCACGAGTCGTTCCGCACCCATCTGTCTTGGAGCACGCCTTTGCTCGGACACACCCGGACATTGTGCCCCGGGTGCCCGTATCATTTGTCCGAGTCTGTGTCTGTGTCACGCGCCAGCTTCTCGATTCTCCCGGCCTTTGCTCGGACACACTCGGTCATTGCGCCCCGAGTGCCCGTACCGTTGTTCGAGTCTGTCTGTGTGTCACGCACCAGCTTCTCGGTCTCCCGGCCTTTGCTCGGACACACCCGGTCATTGCGCCCCGAGTGTCCATACCGTTGTCCGAGTTTGTCACACGCCAGCTTCTCGGTGCTCCGGGTATTTGCTCGGACACACCCAGTCATTGCGCCCCGGGTGCCCGCACCGTTGTTCGGACACTTGCCGCTGTCTGTGCACGGGTTCGCCCCAGACCCGTGCACGTTCCCGCGTAACCACCTCTGCACGAGGTTTCCGTCTAAGCGCGCCAGCACGAGTCGTGCAACCCGTCCCCCACTGCGCGCCTCTCGGGCCTATCATGCCTGGCTCTTATGGGGGTGTGACACTTATCCATCCCTCTCGCGCGTTGATTTCACTAGGTTTGATATCCTCACTGACGAATCGATGGCCCTCTTAGCATCACACCTTCGTGAGGTCACCACCATTGATCTATCCTATTGTTCCACGCTGACGGAATTGACATTTATGTGTCTCGTAAAGTGTTGCCTGCTCCTTGAGGAGCTCCAGATGGAGGGGACTTGTCTTGGTCGGGCTAGTCCCTTCTGTTCTACTTCTATGCGAAACAGCAAAATCCACACCCTGAATCTCTCAAGAAACAAACACTTCAAAGATAATGCACTCATACAAATTAGCTCAGTTTGTCCGGAGCTGCGGACGGTGGATTTGAGTCATTCAGAGGGTGTGACATCACAGTTGTAAGTTTGTTGATATGAACAAAAACCTCTACAATGATTTGGGTATTATTCAACATTTAATATGTTAGGATTTTGTCATGAAATACAAATCTAAGAGCCTCTTTTTTTTTATCTGTTTGTGTTAACATGGTCTTTCTAAGTTAAAAGAGAGCTACCTATTTCAGTTCTTCTGTGTGCAGTTGAGGGTTTGTGCAGGTGGCACTATTTTGAGAAGGGAATATGGTAGATTCTAGATATTGCTGAAAATGTCTTCAAAATGCACCTAAAAGCTTTCCTGGGCAACCAATATTCTCTTCTTTTTTTACATTCCTTCTTCCATCAGTGTGTGCTTATATTTTCTTTTACATTCCTTCTTCAATCAGTGTGTGCTTGTATTATTTTTTTACATTCCTTCTTCCATCATTGTGTGGTTAGTTTTGAAAAAATTCTGAGCATACTAGATGTCACTTGTCAGTCCCACGTATACATGGAGAAGTTTATATCAAGTACTAACTTTAGATTGATTGATAAATAGAAGAGAACATCGTTTTCTTGCCTTTAGTGAACTATCATTATGTGGGCGAAACAATTTGGTAGCCTATAAATAGATTGACCATGTTAGCGTAGTAAGCATATTGGCATTACGTATTCTTTTATTAGAAAGTGTAGTTTGAAAATTTACTTTCTGGGTAAGTGGTTGAAAAGCTTACTAATGTCCCAAGGCACTAGGTGATGTCAAAATTTTTGTCGAGAACCAATGATGCAAGAAGAAGAACATCCTTCTTTTCTTCCAATTTGAAAACAATTTTCATAACCAATTTATCCTCAAAATGGATTATGTAATCAATTATAGAGAAGCCAAAACAACTATTTCTTTTTTTTTCTTCTCTTTTTTCCAGAATCATAAAACCAATTAGTAGATTGTGTTTCGGATAATCTGTGCAAACTGAGCCAACTCCTGTGTTGGAGCCACCAGTTCATCCGTGATGAGCACCATTGTGAAAACCAACAACTTCATATAGTATCTAAAACACACCCCACTCTGTATTATCTCTAGTTTATGCAGTATGCGCCACAGTTTGAAAACAACAGTTCATTGATTTTAACATATACTAATCAAAATCTAAAATGAAGAGCTAAATCCAATAGTAACCATTTGGAACTGATCGTCTCCAAAAACGGATTATGCAGAATAAAAAACGGAAGCACAATGTGTCTGACAATTAATTCCAAGTTGGGCCTAACAGGGGACTAAATGTTAAGGGACAAATGCATGTCAATTATAAACCAACAAATAACCAATTAAATAGACTTAAAAAAAATCTATCCTAGCAAATAATAGGTCAGATATAGGCTAAAACTTAAAATTTTACCTATTATCAATTTCATGGGTTTTAGACGAGTCATCCTTAGCTGTAGACATGCACAAAACACAAACACAGTCCTGGGTCATCCATAGTGCATGAACAACATCCTTGGCTTCTCCCCCTTTGAAACCAATTTTTAAAACCAGCTTGTCCTCAAAATCGATTTATATAAAGAGAAAGAAACACAACTATTTGTTGACTTTCAAGTTTAACGCACCATAATCAAAATCTGAGATGAACCAATAAATTTGGTAATACACATTTGGAATCAATTGTCAGAACCAAAAGTTAAGGGGTGGACATCATCCATGAGGGCAACTTTGATATACTTCACGAAGTCGCAATACTATTTTTGGTTCACCTCCCTCAACCGGGGGCATCTATTAAACATCTTTATCATCCCATGCTTCGTCACTTGCGAGTACTTCAGGTCCACCACTCGGAGTCT
This sequence comes from Acorus calamus, assembly GCA_030737845.1. Lineage (NCBI taxonomy): Eukaryota > Viridiplantae > Streptophyta > Magnoliopsida > Acorales > Acoraceae > Acorus > Acorus calamus. Next base: position 11,328,275 of record CM060876.1, on the reverse strand, counting down.
CTCTCCACATCTCCGCAAGGCTGTCACCAGACCTTCATCTTCGATTCTGGAATATGAAGCCTTGAGAGTCTCCAATTCATGGAATCCCATGTCGCCAAGGCCTGTCAGATGGCAACAATGAGTCACATTCAGTGTGCGGATGTGGGGGCAGTTCAAGCCAAGTTGTGTAATCCCTGTTTCCGTCACACTTTCTAAAAAAGTCAAATCCACCATCCTCAGCTCCGGACAGACGGAGCTAATTTGTATAAGTGTCTCATCGCTGAAGTGTTTGTTACGCGAGAGATTCAAGGTGCGGATTTTTCTGTTGTTCTTCATTGAAATAGAATGGAGGGTACTACCTCTATATCTTCCCAGATCAGTCTTCTTCATCCGGATCTCCTCAAGGAGCGGACAACACTTTACGAGACACATAAAAGTCAATTCTGTCAGCTCGGAACAATAGGACAGATCAATGGTGATCACCTCACGAAGGTGTGGCGCTATGAGAGCCATCGATTTGTCAGTGAGGATGACGCATACTGAGAGATCCAAGTGCGAGAGAGATGGAAGAGCTCGCAAAAGCGAGACGAGGTCCGTTATGGAGAAGCCCCAACAAAAAGGGATGCAGAGCTCTTTCAGTTGGAGACGCGCAATCGAGAAGAGAATGTCATCCGATATATTTGTTTTGCCGATGTGGAGACGCTGGAGAGCCCTGGCATCCGCCCAGCTGGGCAAGGACATCCAAAGCATTGATATCGCTCTAAGCATCGGTCTTTGGATAATGACAGAGGCAATACCATACTCAGTTGTGAAACTGCAGTCTTGTACATGGACCTCGGACAACGAAGGGCAGTTCCACGAGAGGGCGTAGAGAGATTCATCCGTTATCATATGGTTCCCCGAAACATTGATCTTTTGGAGGCACGGGGCCAGGTTTAAGACTAGCGCCCTGATCCCATCATCACTGATAAGGCCTGGGTAATTACAATGATCTCCAAAACCTTCATGGTCTATTTCTTTGCTGATGTCGAGCTCTTCCAGGGCGGGGAACGATTCGGATATCATGATCAGGTCCCAATCCGATAACGACTGGATTTTCGAGCAGTTCAAGACTTTCAAGGTCTTCTTCCACAAGAAGTGGTTCGCCCCCACCTCTCTCATGCTCGATGATGGGAAGAACGGGTGATGAGAGAGATCAAAGGCTTCGATCCTGACTCCGGATGCGGAGATGTCACGGATGAGGCAATCGATGTTGCCTCGCAAACGGGGATGCACATTGATACGATTGATGTTGGGGCATCGACGGAGTATGCAAGTGGCGATGGTCTGATTGGATATGGTGAGCGTGGATCGGAGTCGATCGGTGATGGAGAGGAAGAGCTTGCAAGTGAGGGAGATGGATTCGAAGTGTTCCTCCTCATTGACTTGTTGGATTATATAATGCCAAAGATCCTCCTGTAACGAATCCCATGACACTTTCAGCGTCATCTCTCTGTGTGGGGTAAACAAAATTTGAAGTTCCTCATTTATAGGCAGCCTCCTCTGTTCAGTTTTTTTTCTTTCTTGGGCTTACCGATATGGGACTATTTAACATGCATTTCATGTAAGCCGTTCATCCTATGATCCTTTCAATTTTCACCGTCTAATTTTGAATGTGTGAATATTTCTCCCTATCTTTATCTTAACAAGTTTAACAGTTAGCACTTTAACTAACACTTCACGTGTTATCTTAACTACTTTCTTGATGGATAAACATTTTTTTTTGAAATTTTTTTGGTTTAATAATCTCTTGGAAAAATAAATAATACTTGAACCAGGGTCAACCTTGATAATCGAATTTTTTGAATGGGCCTAGACGAAAATTTAAAACGAGGCCCCATACATTAATTTCTTTTAAATAATTTAGATTATTTTAATATTACATATTACCAATATTACTAAATAGATGTAAAATATTATATAATAATTTAAATTAAAACATTATATAATATCATATGCACTTAATAAGACAAAAACAAGTAAATTTTAAAAATTGAAATATTTATTGGATTATAGTTGGAGAGATTTAGAGAAAAGAGAAATTTTAGGGAATATCAAATATACTGAGAAAGTTTGTTGAAAGGAATGAATTAAAGTAACACTTATTAGGTGGGGGGGGGGGGGGGGGGACCTACACAATTGTCTTGGTGGCCTAGGCCCAAGGCCAGCTTGGACTTTGAACCCATGAGTATATGTGATAATATACTTCATTTTAGAATATTTAACTCAATTTTGGTGGATATTTTACTAAAAGGGGGGAATATGATTTCTTTAAACCCGTTTTAAAATGGAATAAAAAACTGTAACTTGAGTAAAAGCTGGAGACACGTTTTAACAAAGAAGTGCTCAAAAGCTAGTTTTTTTTTTCCATAATCTATATTACCTAAAAAAGTATCAATCCATGAAAAACATTCATTAGATATGTTTACCCTTAGCAATTCATAAAAATCCATTTCTACCCTAAATGATATTTGATAAGACATATTTATCCTTCAAATTCTATAAAATCAAATACCCTATATAATGTGTTTGATGTATTTAATTTATACATTTATTTTAATTCTATACATTTATTCGTATTTGTTCACAAATAATTACATGATTATATGTCTAAATTTAATATATGCAACTTCATTTTATATCATTATCTAATATACCTACATATATTATAGTGCAACCGTTAGAAAATACTTATATATAATAAAAGCTTTATGTATTTAATTATTAATAAAAAATTAAATAAATTCGTAAGGGGGAGAGAATTCAAACAAAATTTAATATATACCCTTTCAATTATATGTCATATATATATAGTGATATTTCCTAAATATAAATTTTTTCATTAAGTTTATGTTTTAATCAATGAATCCAAATTATTATAAAATCCTAATATATGTTATATTACATGCACATGTTACCAGATTATCCTATATATATATATATATATATATATATATATATATATATATATATATATATATATATATATATATGCCGACGATTAGGTGCGGTGTGCGGTCGGTGCGGTGCGCGACGTGGGTCGTCCGATCGCGGGTCCATCGCATCCAACGGTCGACGTGAATCGCATCCGACCGTCCGATGCGATGGACCCGTGATCGACGGCCCGTGATCGCGCACCGCACCGACCGCACACCGCACGTAATCGGCTCCCTATATATATATATATATATATATATATATATATATATGCGCGAGCGATTAGGTGCGGTGAACGGCGGGTGCGGCCGCGACGTGGGCCGTTCGATCGCGGGTCCATCGCATCCAACGGTCGACGTGAATCGCACCCGACCGTCCGATGCGATGGACCCGTGATCGACGCCGCACCCGCCGTTCGCCGCACGTAATCACCCCTATATATATATATAGTCGACTGATAGCGTGCGGTCGTCCGCACGGTGCGGATTCGACTACGGACCGTCGATCACGGGTCCATCGCATCCGACGGTCGAAGTGAATCGCACCCGACCGTCCGATGCGATGGACCCCGTGATCGACGGCCCGTAATCGAATCCGCACCGACCGTAATCCGCACGTAATCACGAGTCATATATATATATATATATATATATATATATATATATATATATATATATATATATAGGGAACCGATTAGGTACGGCGAACGGCGGGTGCGGCAGTGATCACGGGTCCGTCGCATCGGACGGTCGGGTGCGATTCACGTTGACCGTTGAATGCGATGGACCCACGATCGGACGGCCCACGTCGCGGCCACACCTGCCGTTCGCCGCACCTAATCGCGAGAGTATATATATATATAATTTCATTAATAAAATTATATATTAAATATCAAAATTTTATATAAAACTCAATGTCTTTGGTGGTGGAGTTATGGAAACATCAAAAGTCATTGTAATGAGTTATGGAAATGCCAAAGGTTATTGGATATTCATGTGTCTTTATATAACTCATGGATTAATGAATAAGGGTTAATGGAAAACACTAATAGTCTTTGATGAAAATACAAAAGGGTGATGAAGATGTCTATATAAGGGTGAGGTCCCAAACCAAAGGAGAATGTCTTAATTTTCAGTTTTTTTCTACAGTATGAGCTTCATGATTCACTGTTGCATTTTTTGCCCTTTAAGCTAAAAAAAAGGAATTTAAGTTTCTGTAGACTAAAAGTACTACTACTGAAAAAGCTGCAGTGGAAGAGGCAGCTTTGTGGGAAGTTCTACAGAAATTCATTGAGGTTGTTCTTATTCTAACTATCATAGACAAGTAATAATTTCATCCACATTGTACCTCTTTTCATATAAGTTCAAGTGGAAAAAATTACTTCATAAATATATAACATACATTCAAGTTCTCATAATTGGGTAATTATTCTTTGGTTTAATGTTTAGAGCGAATTCCTATTTATAATGGTAAAATAATTTAAAACTCATCTTTCTTCTTTCTCTTTTTCAAAGAATGGCAGCGATGCATATGATGACAAAATGAAAGAAATCATTACAAGTGAGTCTAATAAACTTCATAACATAACAGGCATGTAATAATCTAAAGTTCAATGTAAATTTAGCGCTTATCATTTTTACATATTTATGTAGATGAGTCAGTGGATAAGAATAAAATTTCTCTTTGTATGAATATAATTTTCAAAGTAACACCTCATACACATATACTATAATGATAATTATTGAATAATTTATATATCAATGATCATAATCAAATACTAATAAGAATGTATAAATATATATAGATGATTCAAATAGAAAATAAGTAAAAAATAGGACATAATAGTTCAAAAGAAATTAAATATCTTACTATTTGTTTGTTAAATTATTAACAAAATGATTTATGTGTAACGCACATATGTCTCAACTAGTGTAATGCCCCGTACTAAGGCATGCGATACGGTGCGTCACGTCAATCAATGTTTCCCTAGTTCATAGTTTAACATAATAACTCAAATCTCATAAGTTTAAAACATAAAACAACCACAGGATCTCAATAATTCATTCTTAAAGCGAATGATTACACACAAGTACTTTATATACTAAAAATAAAACATCCCCTGGTTTGGTGATAAAGCTAAGGACGCCCACTATATGCCAAGAAGAAGGCTTATTCAAACACCTACGATGCAACGGAAAGAACGAGAACTAAATCACTAACTCCCACCACGAACGACGATTGTCAGTGGCTACTTTGAAAGGTTGGGGAAAAGAAGAGTAAGCTATCACACGCTCAATGAATGGACCTTATCGTCCCAATAATAATAATGATAATAATAATAATAATAATAATAATAATGATAATGATAATGATAATGATGATGATGATAATAATAATAATAATAATAATAATAATAATAATAATAATAATAATAATAAAACCTTCAGAATAAATTCCAAATAGCGATAAAACGGAATGCGTCTCTTTACAGGAATATCGGGAATCTCATAGTCTACATGATGCGTATGATGGAATGGACACGCATGTCTGTATGGCACGCAGTCGAAAGGTGCTCCATCTAGAGCTTGGTCACGCAAATCAGTCGTCATGTAGACGGCGTCACGCAGACGGGTGTCACGCAGACACGGTCCCACTAGACTGAGTCACGCAAACCAACGTCGCGCGCATGGTGTCATGCAGACGAATGATATGCATGCAAGATAACCTCCACAATTCACATGTTTGCATGCAAGAATAGCACAATATCCAATATACAGTACATACGTAAAATAATGTCTCCAAATATGATGTCATGCTCATGTGATTCCACACTTAAGATAACAATTGTATTCATAACATAGGCATGATGCGTATATGATAAATATAGGTAGTTTTTCAAAAGCTACATAGAGACTAGACCCGCTCACCTTCGGTCCAACGATTCGCAACCCAAATTTAAGCCTTATAGAAACTCTAATCTGACAAGAAATGATATGAATCGATCAAAATACGTACCCGTACGGAACCTGATGTATCCGTACACCCAGAAACCGACGGCTCTCACAAGGACCGTTACTCACCTACCCGACGGATCTCATAGGGTCCGTCTGAAACCAACCCGATGGCTCCTACTAGGGCCGTCCCTTAACAGACCCGACGGCTCCTCTGGGAGCCATCTCAAACATTCCCGACGGGGGCCGTCCCAAGGCAAAACACAAAACCCTAATTTATTTTTTTATAAAAAAATATTTAAAACATTTATCATCGAAAATAAAACGCAAGTCGTTTCGAAACGGTATAAGAACAGTGAGGAAAAACTATTTGAAATTAAATTGCATATTTCAAAATCCGATTGAAACCGAATCAAAACTCATTGAAACTTCTTCGAAACCCTAGATCTATCATGGGAATATAGATCTACGTTTAAAAATATGAAAATCACAATATTACATGCATAGGTTCGGATCTGTGCATATATAGTTTTAAAAATAAGATTTAAAGATAAAACGACACGATTCTACTTAAACATGATATATCTCAATATATTCTTTTCTTTATATGAAAGGCTTATAAGCATCAAAATATCATAATACCCTAGTTATATATCTCATATTCGGAACTCAATTTATATCATCTTGAAGATCATGCAAAATAAAAAAAAGAAAACCTAACAAGGAAGCTTAAGAAACCGAAGTTGCTATCGTATGCATGTGAGACTCAATACCAAAAATCCAAAGAACTCGTAAAACACCATAACCGAAACCTCTAAATCATCATAATTCATTGTCATACCACTGACATGACACAAGAACTGAAAGCACACGAGATCATTGAAGAAAAATACTTCTCTTTGCTTAAAAATATTGAAAAACCAAATTTATAAAACGAGGGAACTTCTTAAAGCAAGTTTAAAGAATCAAAGCTCTTCATAATAAAGGAAATACTCACCAAACCTCGTCCAAACGCTCTACCCAAATCCTTCACAACAGTGCCGAAGAGAGGAAGAAGAAAAAGGATTTTAGGGTTTGGTGTTTCTAGGGTTTCAATGCCAAAAGTAGAGAGAGAGAGAGAGAGAGGGATTAATAGCCTCACACGCACGAGGAACAAATTTTGCGAGACCATCAAGTCCATTAACGCCAATCAATGCATTTGTTCTTCCAAAATTTGAAATCGAATTCCGCCCAGATCGACGGCTCTTATTGAGTCTGTCGCGCAAGTACCCGACGGCTCCACCAAGAGCCGTCGCCAAAGTTTCCCGACGGTTCTTCGAAGATCTGTCGCCCAATAACCCGACAGCTTCTCCCAAAGCCGTCTTCCAGGTGCCCGATGTCACCTATAAGATCCGTCAAATGCTGCCTGACCCGATTAAAAGTTACAGTTGTTACAACTAGTCTCTAAATAAAGAGGTTTATGGCAAACTCAGTTTTAAACTCACATTTTAATGAAAATCAAATTTTCAAACCTACATTTAAACACCCCGCAGCTTTTTTTCTCTCTAGAGATTGGTGTTGAGAAAAGATGTGTTGAGAAAGAACAAAAGAACACACAAATTTTCGTGGAAAACCCTTTCAAGATGAAATGGATAGCCATAATATTAATAACAAGTGACGACCTAACTTCAACTTTAATATAAATTAACTAGGGGTATCGATAAATCTATAAACTTAGTCCCTGTTTGGATAACGGAATTGAGTTATTCTGGTTGAGTTGTTTGGTTGATAAAGAATAAAATATAAATAAAGTGTAAAAAAAATTGATTTGACATGTGAGCCCTTTGATGTATAAGGTATTGATATGTGATTTGATGTGATAAGATGTAAAAAGTTGATTTGACATGTGGACCCATGAGAATAGATAAATTGAGTATAGCTTATCCTAGGGGTTACTTAGAATTGTTATACTCTCTTATACTTGTTTAAACTGGCTTAATAATACCAAGTTATACCATGCAAACAAACAATCATTTTTCCTATCCATTCTTATACCACCCTTATACTACCCTTATACTTGCCTATTCCGTTTCCCAAACGGGGCTTAAATAATATTGCAATTCATATACTAAGTCAAAGTTCAAAAAAAAAAATTCTCAAAAAATATACTAAGTCAAAGTCAAGAGTCCATTGCCGTGTGCGTGGTCATCCATTGATCACTAGTTCTCAACTTCTCATCATGGTCCGCACAAAAAAAAAACACATATAAAACCCAAAGCCTTCACAAAAGAAAAGTAAAAAACACACCAATGTTGAACATGAAAACCTCCACATTGTTCCTAGCTCTGGTTCTCCTCCTCGTAACAACCTCCATAGCGGAAGTCATTCACGCGAAGGGTGTCTGCAACGGCACGGTCGCTGAGTGCAACGGAGAGGAGGAGTGGCTGATGGAGTCCGACACGATGCGGCAACTCCTCCAAGGGGGGAATAAAGCGACCTATAGGTCGCTTCAGAGGCAGTCGGCCTGCGCCACCAGCAGAGGCGGCGCGTACGAGAACAATTGCTTCTCCAGGGTCAATGGGCGTAGTCGCGGCTGTGATCCGATTTACGGTTGTAGGAATAATTAAAACTTGTTTTTGTGGTTGGTCGTCTGTGCTTCTTATTTCATGTTTGATCTCTGTTTGGGTTTGGAAGTGAAGTTTCTGAGTCGAGGCACAATAGTGATTCTCTGTGTGAAAAATAAGAGAGGATTGAATGATCCTTTGGTGTATGTGTGTGTGTGTGTTAGGGGTTTCTCGTGTCTGTTTATCTAGCTTTGTATTTTATCTTATTCAAACAATTGAGTTTGACACTTCAAATTTTTTTTTTCAGCGTTGAGCATTTTATTTCTGTGGTTTATGCAGTGCTATTTGTTCATAGCATAGGTTATTTTTATTGATTTTTACAAAGTTTATATTTATAGATAATATTTTATGTTCCCTCTATGTATAAACCTGAAAATCTAGTGGTTATGCTGATATCCTTATTTGTTTCAAATTAAATATCCGATAAATATCAAATGTCTGACATATATTCAAAATATGTACCCATATCAAATCCAAAAATTCATATTCAAATTTAAATAATTATATACATATAATATATAAAGATCCAATATCTGAAAATAAAAATTACATATCCAAAATAAAACATGACATGGTTTAACATAAATAAAAATAATAATAAAAAGTCTATTAATCATAAAAATACAAATATTATTGTTAGACTATGTTACATACATATGTTTTTCATATCAAAATATTTTTAATAACTTTAATACTAAATGGTATTGGCATAGCATTTAATTTATCATGATCATATCACAGCCAAGGATCAGCGGCCTTCAAGTATGGTACCATGTTCACATCTTTCGTATTAAATTATTAATTATTGAAGCCTCCATTTTAACCATAAAGATATGAACTTGACAGCATTTGTCTAGTTAGAAAACAAACTGGTCAACAACAAGCGTTGCCTAGTCAGATAATTGGAAGGTTATATTATGTAAATATCCCAAACTAGCTAGTTTGGGATGTGCCTAAGATAATTATTTATTTAGTTTTTGAGAAATGATAGTTATCTATTGCATCCAAACACCCACGCCCAATTGTGTGCGTGTGTGGGTGAAAAGCAAGGGAAGAAAGTTGAAAGGTATCTGATCACCCACCAAAACCATGATAGGTATATCCATGATAGGTATTTTTGTTTGCTAGCATTTTTTTTTCTATGTGAAATATACGAATGGGTCAGAATCAGAATCATAAGTATTTTTTAACAAACAAAAATGTCACTCAAACACTTCAAACCACGGTCTTGTGTAAAGATAGTTGCTGTGGGATTTCCATTAAAATAAAAAAATAATTAAAAATAGTAAAATCCGAAAACTAATTTTTTAGATTCTATGAGATCCTAAATGATTATAGGAATTAATAGAAATCAATTCCGATCTGTTATGATTGAGATATCACAAATCAAAAACTTAATAAAAATAGTAAAATCTCTAATTTAAAGCCCTAAATAAATGATTTTTAAAAAAAATAAGAATTGATAGTTGTATAACAACTAATCCAAAAGATCTCATCGATATATTTCACCATGTCAAATTTCATGCAATTCTGAGATAGTGATCATTTATTTGAATTTATTTGATAGACCACTTTTGATGGTCCCATCTGCATAATCTGTCACATCAGACTCCTCTTCTTCAAAAGAACTCGTCCTCGAGTTCTTCCGCTCTTCAATTGATATTTCTTTGTATTTCACCTTCGGCAAAAGAAGAGACATTTTCTTGACTTCAAATTTTTTCTCAATAAAACCGATCATGTAGAAAATTGAATGCACCTCGATTTGTAGCCCAAATTTCTTCACCATAGTAGTAGCCGCAAAGTCTTCATTGTTATCATTGTTGATGATGACATCCAAAACACTTTTGTTGATGGTGCATATCTCCTGCAACACGAGCTTCTGTAGGGGCTTTTCCATCTTGGGGGTCACCGCTAAGGACCGTGGAAACAACTCTTCTTGTTCTTCTCCAATGACATCTTCAGAATCACCAGAGAAAACATCCTCTACTTCTTTATTGCTGGTGTCCTCATCGATCTCGGGTTCAACGATGAAGTTGATCCGCTCTCCTTCTTCATCTGCGAACTCTGCGCCATCATATATGTCACCAACCTTTTGTTTAAATCTGCAATTTGGGATTTTTTTGAATTAATTGAAACTATAAAAAATTAAAAAAATTAAAAAAGCAAAAATGTTTTTTTGGTAGTAAACTTTTAAGTGCATCATCATCTCAAGGTACTAATCATCTTAAGCGGCATAAGGATAAATGTTTGGTAAAAAATAAAGTTGATATTAGAGATCAAATGTTATTAAATTAAAATGCTAGTGATAATTGAACTGCATATAATTATGATGAAACACGTGCACGTTAAGAAATAGTAGATTATATGATTAGAGTTGAACAACCATTTATACTTTTGTAGAAAAGCATGATTTTACTGGAATGGTACAAAGAGGTTAGCTCCACGATATAAAGGTTTTTCTACTTATACAGCTAAAAGAGATGTAATAAAACGTTTTTTAGTTGAAAAGAAAAAAACAAAAGTTTTTTTCAAAATTATGAAGGTAATATTTCTTTAACTTCAAATTTATGGATATCTATTCAAAATATTGGTTTTTTATGTATAACTGCACAATATATAGATCAAGATTGGAAATTAAATAAGAGAATAATATCTTTCAAAATGTTTGAATCCTCACATACTGGTTTAACAATTGCAGAGCAATGCATGAAGAATTAGTAAGTTGGGGTATTCAAAATAAAAAATTTCTGTCACACTAGATAATGCTTCAAACAATGATGTAGCTGAAGATCGTTTAAAATGTTTTTTGTCTTTAGAACCGATTCGAAATGATTTATTTCGTGTTCGTTGTTGTGCCCATATTTTAAATTTAATTATACAAGATGGTTTATCATTTTTATCACCTTCAATTCAAAAAATAAAAGATACAGTACATAATATTAATTCTTCTCAAGGTAGGCATGAACAATTATTTTCTATTTCTTCAACATTTAATAATTATAATGATATTTTTTATAGTGTTTTATTTCTCATGGAAACAAAATTTGATAAATATTGAGGAACTGTACCTTTGATATATTCTTTTGCTATTATTATAGATCTTAGATTAAAAATTGATACATTAGAAGGATGGTGAGAAGTGATATATAATGATAATGATAAACTTCAAACTAATATTAATTTTAGGGAAATTAATTAGAGGTCCCTGGGACCTATTGTGTAATAACAATAGGTCCCTTGACTTTTTTTTACTTTTCTTTAAGTCCCTCCATCCATCCATCCATTTTGTTTAGATCCTTCCATCCATCCACAATTAACTCTACCATTTTTCTTCCCTTTTTAACCCCAGCACCTATCTGATAGATAACAGTGTACGCATATGGTATAACAATGTACTTCATCTTTTTATATGTGTAATAACAGTGTGCACACTATGCATAATGGTGTACACAGAATAATCAATATAAATCTATTTAACTTGTAATAGCGAACAAACATTTCAAACATCATTTAAAACTGATATATCAAATATTTAAATTGATAACAGTGCACGCATTTGTTGTTTAAATCACCACCACTGAATTACAAAATAACCATAAAGTAATATTTACATTTGTTGTTTGCACAATTCACACTCTTTTTTTATTTTCTTTATCCGAGTCTCACTCTCTTTTGCTTTTGGAATGATTTTAGCTACATACTCCCCTCGAAACCTTGAAATGTATTGCTGCCTAAATTCCATGATGATTCCCTTTATCAGGTGCTCACCGTATTTGATCACAAACATACCACAATCAACCCTGAAAATGTCATAAATGAATATCGTATCACGTACGTTGGGATATAAAGCCATGATAATATAACAACAACACTTACCATTGGATTGTTGTGGGTATTGGTCATCCTTGTGATTGGTCAATTAACAACATTGTGCATGAAATGATACAAATTGAAATACATTTTGAGCGACTGAACTTGCATATTGCGATCTCGTACTATCAATATAGGATATATACATCATCATGAACAAAATAACAATGTTCCCATATATGATTAAGAGTGCACGTATACTTATAAAGTGTACAAGAGGAGTATAACAGAGGAGCTAGCATAACAGAGAAAATATACTGATCAATCTGTATAAGAGGAGCATAACAGAGAAAACATAACAATGTACAGGAAGAGCATAACAGTGTACATGAGGATCATGATAATGAATTTTGAAGTTCTTTTGTCATGTGGATATCCTTATAACTACAAAGAGTACAAATAAAACTATCAAGTTAGATAAGCAAGCAATTTTTATATGTGCCTAAAACTTAAGTAACCTCTTTCTCATAGTTGAATACTAAGAAGAAATTACAAATCAAGGAGATCGCAGCTCCAACTATGAACATGTGCCTAACAACCTAAGTAACTCCTTGAGCATTTAGGTCAACATAAACAATGCCAAAAAAGAGACCAACATTTTTTTTACATAGGAAATGGTAGGCATGGAACCTAAATTGTGTTATAGGGGGTGCCCAAGCAAGAGGATCAATGTTAAGTTAATTTCTATATCATATTAGGATTTTGTATATTAAATTTAAAATATACACATCAATCTATACAAGAGAAGCATAATAGAGAAAATATAAAACTGTACAGAAGAAGCATAATAGTGTACAGGAGGAGCATGATAGAGTAAATATAAAACCAATGTATATAAAATAGTGTTAACGTAAAGCTTAGATTTTTCATAGTCAATCAAACCTCCATAACCAATAAACATATAACTTATTCAAACAATTACATTGTTGCTTAAAAATCAAATTGAATGGGTGAGTAATGCTTAATAGTGGGTCAAACAAAATAATTCATGTGAAACACATATGATTAATCCCAGCTAATGTTGATTTAACAAAGTAATTCATAAATTAAATTTAGTCTCCACGGTGAATCTAAATTAATTATCATAATGTCATCAACTCGGGGTTTAGTTTTGATACGAGTTAGGCCCAGTTTGATGATGATATCAATGTACTACAAAATCAAAAGAAAAAGTTAACGGTGTACATATGATGCATAACAATGTACTAAAAACAATGTAAACATAAGACCAACATTTTTTTTATTGTTAATCAAACCTCCACAACTAATTTAACATTTAACATAGGTTTAGAAAGCATTGCATAGTTACCTAGGGTTAGGGGTGAAGCATAACATCTTGAAACACAATAAAAATAGATTAAGAGTGTACATATAATGCATAACAGTGTACTCATAATAAAGTAAACATGAAACTTGTATCATATTGTCATACCTCATAAATTTGAGTCCACATTGCAATCTTCATACAAACACTAAAACTATATATAAGTTGTAACATTTCTATTCTCCTTGATTCATGGACATTCATATGTTCTTAATCATTATATTATAGTTCGTTACCATTTCATTTTGTTTTAACCTTCCATATAATCATTCCCTAACCCTCTGTGCTGTGAACATAAGTCTAGAACAGTCCCACAGACCAATGAAAAGTCTAAAAATGATAAGTCCCCCAGACCAAAGAAAAGTCTAAAATGATATCAATATACTACATAATCAAATGAAAGATTTAACCGTGTTCATGGGAAGCATAGAGTGTACTAATAACATAAATGTTACAAACAGTACTAACAACAGAAATAGAAAGTACAAATAGTGAACCTACTTAAATCGCATAGGAAGCATATAAATGAAACAAATGGATCGACTAACAAAAATTTAATAAGGTTTACTATTCAATATATTGTCTAACTAAAAATTATAAAATCTTTTACCTGCACAAGGCATTTCAACAGACATAAAAAATATGTTACCATGTCAAAGTTTAAATGATCATGCTCCTCTTTTTCATATGATTATATAGCAGTCAACAAGATGCATAACAAAATTTCATCTATCTCTTATTAAATATTGATTCATTGTAGGAATCATATTATTATTTTATATAATAATGACATAGTACAATCAAGAAACACATCCTATAACTGTTCAAACAGAGTCTTGGATACTAAGATGACCAATGTTAAGCTAGTTTCTATATTATATTAGGATTTTGTATTTTAATTATAAAATATATTAACCAATCTATACAAGAGGAGTATAACAAATAAAATATACTGACCAATCTGTATAAGAGGAGTATAACAGAGAAAATATAACAATGTACATGAATAACATAACACTGTACAAAAAGAGTATAACTGTGAATTCACAAAATGAAAGGGGAAAGGGATGAGGAATAATCCCAAAATATTTCAAGACACAAACAAATCAATACTAATGCCCCACCAAGGCACTGGGAACGCTTTTGAGAAACTTATGTCCCATTGTTGGATAATAAGAAATTTTTTGTTACTTAATGCAACGAGTCAATTTCTCACATCTTCTATGGCGTAGTTATACATAGACAAAATACCCTTATTTGTCTATGTATACACCCTTATTTGTATATGCATACACCCTTAATCATATCTGTGTACACTGTTAATTGACAATATATACACCCTTATTTATCTATTTATACACCTGATTCATAACCCAATTCAGAACCATAAAAATAAAAATTCAAAGCCCAATTTAGAACCATAAGCACAAAAATTCAGAACCCAATTTAAAATTATAAGAACAAAAATTTAGAACTCAATTTCGTAATTATAATTTAGAACCCAATTTAGAACCATAAGAACAAAAAATTATAACCCAATTTTAGAGTTATAATTCAGAACCCAATTTAGAACCTTAAGAACAAAAATTTAGAACTCAATTTCAGAACCATAATTTCATAACCCATTTTGACATTTTTAGTGAAATTATAGAAACCAAAGACCCTAACTAAACACATATAAAATCATAATCAAAACCCAACAAAAATCTCACCTGTTTCATTAAAAATCAATCCATCTCATTCATAGATCAAACAAAAACGAATGCGAGGGAGGGGGTTCTAAAAAAGAAAAGAAATAGAGGAGCCCAACTTCATATTTTGTTCAAACTGTCATCACACATACTCTCAAAGGCCTTTGTTGACGTATTCATACGAGCTGAGGACGACATCGTGAGTCCCGACTCCGGTGGACGCCTGGAAGACCGAGTCGACCATGCCCTTCCCCTCGTGATGTCCTGCTGGTCGTCTAAGATGTCGTAGGCGAGACCTTTCCACCTATCTTTCTTCGTCTGCTCCGCCTCTTTCAGATCTGCCGCATAGATCTTGAACTAGTCGGGCAACTAGGGTTTTTTTGGGGGAGAGTTTTTGTTTTCATGGAAGAGAGAGGGTTTTTTGGGGAGAGTTTATTTATATACGAGGGTATAATAGAAAATTAAAACGGACGTTAGGGATCTGTTAGTGAAAAGGATCTAAAGATAATAGATTTTAAGATTTAGGGACTTATTGTTAAGATAAAAAATTACAGAAATTAATAGTTAATATATGGGTATTCCTATGAACCCCTAATTAATTTTTCTTTAATTTTATAAAATCTAAAATATTTGAATAATAATTATTAGTCTTCTCACGTAACTTTTCAAAATTTTAAAAGAGATATAAAAAAAAAATCAAAGGGGGCATGCGAGCCCCCAAGAAGTCGTCTGCCATGACAGAGACTTTAATAAAGTCTCTGCCATGCTCGCATGCCCCTTCAATTATTTTTTTTAATATTCCTTTAAAAAAAATTTAAAGGTTGTGTGGCATGGGTCTCTGCCATGACAGAGACTTTAATGGAAGAGATTTATTAAAATCTGTTAGGCTTAAAGTCTCTGCATGGCAGAGACTTTAATTAAGTGGGGGCCAAAGCCCCATGTAAACGAATTCCGATCATTGGAGTCAAATCCAACGATAGAAAAATAAGGAAATACATTAAGTCTAACAGTAAAATTTTTTTTTTATATATAAAAAATATATCTATTTTTTTATTCTCATCACACTATCAGACAAAATATATTCAGTAAAAAAAATACCTCCAACTGAACAACGAAGAAATCCTCTCCCAAACTATCATACTCTCAAAAATATTCTTGCAAGCTTCCAACAAGTTTCCTTTCAAGATCTCAGCAAACTCTCAACAAGCTCTCTTTCAAAATTTCAAGAAGCTCTTTTTTTATTACATTGAAGACATTTCCTATTTTTATTTTCTTTTAGTAGTTATCATATAATTATAGTTATTATAATGGCTTACAATCTAGTACATGATTCAACTGGATCTCCTACTATACAATCTTCAAATTCAGCATCTTCTTCTATTAGTGCATTAGCATCTTCATCTAGAAAAACAAAGGGTCCGTTTGAAATACATATTAAAAAGTAGCTTTTGGAATAAACCTGCTTTTTAAGATGATTTTGATCTTGACTTTTATTGGGATATTTTCTTTAATTAAAGAATTAATATTTGAAAGAAGTTGATGTTTAGTTAAGAAAGTTGCTTTTCAATTCAAAAAATCGATTCCGACAAGAAAACAATGTTTCTGAGCTTTTCAAAACACAGATTTCGAGACAAAAATTAAAAGGAATCCACCTTTTATTCGGAATTAATCCGCCCCGTTTGGCTGCAAGATTTAAGCTTTTCAGCTTTTCAAAAATCGGAATCCGTTCCAACCGCCTAACCAAACGGGGCCTAAATCTACAGTTTGGGATTTTTTTGAATTAATTGAAACTATAAAAATTAAAAAAGCAAAAATGTTTTTTGTGTAGTAAACTTTTAAGTGCATCATCATCTAAAGGTACTAGTCATCTTAAGAGGCATAAGGATAAATGTTTGGTAAAAAATAAAGTTGATATTAGAGATCAAATGTTATTAAATTAAAATGCTAGTGGTAATTGAACTGCATATAATTATGAAGAAACATGTGCACGTTAAGAAATAGTAGATTATATGATTAGAGCTGAACAAACATTTACTTTTGTAGAAAAGCATGATTTTACTGGAATGGTACAAAGAGGTTTAGCTCCACGATATAAAGGTTTTTCTACTTGTACTGCTAAAAGAGATGTAATAAAACGTTTTTTAGTTGAAAAGGAAAAAACAAAGGCTTTTTTTCAAAATTATGAAGGTAATATTTCTTTAACTTCAAATTTATGAATATTTATTCAAAATATTGGTTTTTTATGTATAACTGCACAATATATAGATCAAGATTAGAAATTAAATAAGAGAATAATATCTTTCAAAATGCTTGAATCCCCACATATAGGTTTAACAATTGCAGAGCAATGCATGAAGAATTAGTAAATTGGGGTATTCAAAATAAAAAATTTCTGTCACACTAGATAATGCTTCAAACAATCATGTAGCTGAAGATCGTTTAAAACGTTTTTTGTCTTTAGAACCGATTCGAAATGATTTATTTCATGTTCGTTGTTGTGCCCATATTTTAAATTTAATCATACAAGATGGTTTATCATTTTTATCACCTTCAATTCAAAAAATAAAAGATACAATACGTAATATTAATTCTTCTCAAGGTAGGCATGAACTGTATATTAAATGTTATAAAGATTTATCTATGAAAAGAAAAACATTAATAATGATGTAGCTCACAGATGGAATTCCACATATAATCTTTTACAAATTGCTTGTAAATATAGAAGAATTTTAAATGTGTATGTTGAACAATTATCATATAACAGAAGTTGCAATTTATCTGTCCCTGATGATTGTGATTGGGCCATAACTAAACTTGTTAAAGATTTTTTTAGAAGTTTGAAAATTCTACGAGAATATTTTGTGGTGTGTATTATCTAACTTCTTCATGTGTAGTTCCACAATTATTTTCTATTTCTTCAATATTTAATAATTATTATGAAAATTATAATGATATTTTTTATAATGTTTTATTTCTCATGGAAACAAAATTTTATAAATATTGGGGAATTGTGCCTTTGATATATTCTTTTGCTATTATGGTAGATCTTAGATTAAAAATTGATACATTAGAAGGATGGTTAGAAGTGATATATAATGATAATGATAAACTTCAAACTAATATTAATTTTGTAAAATCTAAATTATTTGAATTATATGAACATTATAAAATGACAGTAGGTGTAGATCGAACAATAAATATAATGCACGTCTTCGAGCTCTTCATCCACCTCTCGTGCAGGACCTTTTGCTTTTATTAAAAGTAGAAGAATGACATCTACTTCTTCTGCTTCAAGTTTATATGATTTAAAACGTTATCTTGACCAAGCAGTCATTGAAATATATGATAATGATTTATTTGATATTTTGTCATTTAATAATGATTAATTAAATTGTTAGAAAATTTATTATAAAATTACACATAAAAGAGACATGGTACAATTGAAATCAAATATTTTACATATGCACCCCTCAACCAATCTTATATTGTAAAAATACCCAATTAGAAACTTTAAAACCAATAATATCGCTCAAATGAATAAAAAAACGATGTTAACATACAATTTTACTAAAATGTGGCTTTTAGGGGTATATACATAAAAAAAATCATTAAGATTTGATGGATATGAATGATATTATCCAATTTATAAATAAATAAAAAAAACCAAGAATTAAATTATCCCTGAATTCTTTAAAATTTAATAACTTTTCAATCATAAGCCCGATTGGGAGTAATTAATAGCTCATTGGAAATATGTTTTCGGTATATACTTATAACTGTAAAATATATTTTTTTCTCAAAAATTACTATTTCACGATGAAAAGTGAAATCAAAATTTAAATATATTATCTCATTCTAAATCTAATAAAAAACAATAACAAAAATTAAATATTATAATGTGACACGATCATCACCATTCGTTCAATGTTTCTTTAAAATTTTTATTAATGTAACGAAGTTAAAAACATTATTTATTAGTAATATTTATAGATTCATGAGATCAATGCAAATCCCCGTCAAAATCTATTTCAAATATTAATAAATTTTATGTATTTACTATATTCAGATCATAATTTTATGATTATGTTTTGAGGTTGGTTTTGTTATATCTATTAATTTGGGTTTTTTTAAACTTCATGTTTGATGAAACAATGAAAGTGCACTGAATAAGGAGGTGAAGAAGATAAAATTGGATGGCAGGTGTGCATGAAGAAGAAAAGATCTCTTTTAGCATTTTTTTTAATATTTTCTTAAATTTTTATAAATCTAGATAAAAGAATAATATGTTGTTTTATATTTTAAAATACCCCTTGTCTATATATCTATTTTGGTTTTTTTAATTTTTTCAGATCCTCCCTAATTCCGTCATTTTTCTGATTTTCTGTAATAGGCAGATGCAACTAACATGGGTTTTTGAATGAATTTTGTAAATATTTTAACTGAGGCAGTCACAACTTACAAGTAATCATGCATGGTTGAATATTTAAACTCGTAGTCCTAACCAAGTAATAATAACTGACTAATAAGATATTTCTCAAACTCATATACTTCCACACTTGTTTATTGTACAAAAACCAACATGTCAGGGTACTTAATTAAATCTAAATGTGCAATCCACAAGCAATGTCAGTCTCTGTGTACCTATTTGATATCATTTCGAAAGCCCTTCTTCCATCCCCAACAAATATTTTCAAACAATTGTTCTCACTATACAAACTTCAGCAGTGCAGACAATCTCCAAAGACACACCAATTAATGAGAGCAACACTAATGACACACCCAAAAACTGATTCATCAATCACATAAGTTCTAAATACCAGTTGTAGAATTACGTACTACATAAGTTGACTGATCCATACTACTTGTTTGCTACAAAGCAAGCCAACGTAAACCATACATGAATGATATATAGCAGTTTAAACAAAGGAGGAGTTCAGGAACATGCTCAAATGTAACACTTATACAACACCAGCTAGGATGAGGAGAACCACCACTGCAACAATGAGTATGCAATGGAATGGTGCACCGCATTTGGTAGGATGAAATGTACTTTGAACCGGTTTTCCTTGGCTGGTACTGGCGCCACTGAGGAAGTAGATTTGGCAGGGTTGTGTCTAACAGGGGGGTTCTCACATATTCTGACACTTCACTTTCAATGGGATGAGTTTCGTCTCCTGAAGTTGTCCTGAGATCACATTCGGGGGTTGACTTGTATGGTGCGAGGAATTGATTTGCTTCTGCTACACTATTGACTCCATCATAGAGAGTGCCTTTGTATTTATTCACCTGAGAATGACATTCAGCCCAAGATGTTTAAAGACCAGGTTTTCGCCCTCGTGCAACAACATGCAATGGAAATGAACCCACTAACAGCAAGTTGCCTACATATAAATGCAATTTCTTCTTGTGACATGTTGAAGAACATGTCATCACCTTGCTCTCGGTGAATGAAATTGCAGATGCATGCCATGGCTATCAATGATTGGATTTTAAAGGGGTAATAAGCTGTGAATCTACCAGGACTATGGGAATGACGGCTGCTGGTAGGAGAGAGATCAAGGGCTTCGATGGCCACTCCGGATGTGGAGATGGCACTGATGAGGCGGTTGAGGTTGCCTCGCATGCGGGGATGCACGCTGACGCGCTTGATGTTGCGGCATCGGTGGAGAATTCCAACCACGACGGTCTCCTTGGAGATGATGAGGGTGGTCCGCAACCGATCAATGATGGAGAGGAAAAACTTGCTCGTGCGGGTATTGCCACCGGGTATGTCGCTCTGCGGATGTGAACGACGCCGGGATTGGGTCAGGATTTGGAGGAGTGCTCGTAAACCACAATGGGCGTTCACTCGTGCTTTATGAAATTTGAACAACTGAAAGGCCTATTCACCTACTGGAGGGGTTGGGATTCCTAACTATTACACACATTTAGATATCACCAGCAATATTCCAATATCTCCAGGCTGAGAATGACCAAAAAGTTAATTAGTGAATAGATGGGTTAATTGGGTAATCATGCATTTAGCAAATCTGACAACTGTTAGAACTTTCAAGGCTAGAAGCTCAAGCACATTATATAGAGAAATCAAAGAACCAGCCTAAGCTATAAAAAGAATGCACATCTCAACTTTCCATCAATCTTTTGATATCCCTCCAATTCTAGAAATTGGATCAGTCCCTTAAGGAGATGCAACTCACATGCCTAACAACAAGCCAACTTCAGATCATCTCTGTTACAGGAAGACACTTCTGCTCCTTGCTGCAACTCAATTAACCATAGGGTTCACAACCTTCAGATCGCCTCGGTTACAGGAAGACATTTCTGCTCTTCTACAAGATGATAAAGACGGGAAGGTTCATCTGTGAGATGTCTAAAGATGGCTCTGTTTTGCAAGTGGGTTCTTTTTTGTGGACTCTGTTGTATTCACTCTGGGATCCAACTAGAGTCTTTCTCTTTTTGTTAACCCCCTTCTTTTACAGCTCTGTACATTTTCTTCTAAAGGGATAGAAAGTATCTACCAAGCAATAAAAAAGAGAGAGGAAGAGATGCAAAGTGCAGGTCACATACGGTGAGTTTATCAGAATTACCACCTTAAATTGCATATTGGAATAGTGAATTCAACCACTTACCAAAAAAACAAATAACAAACTAGATATACTTGGAACAAAATCTATATGACAAATATCAGATTAGATAGACAAAATAGAAAAAATTGTGTGTTAATTAATTTTATACTTATTTGCGAAGTAGCAGAATGATAATTTATTAATGGACTATATAGAATATTCAAATAATCATCAAACTTTTTATTAATCTCAAAAGGATATTCAATTAAACAAGAAAATGATTTTGCAAGGGCACCATTCTAACACACCTATTCATGGTCAATAATTACTCTGAACTTCTTCATAATTAAAAAATAAACTTATTTACTATCGGACTAATTAAAAATATAAGAGGCTTTGTATCCTATCATGTGTTGATATTTGGTCATCGGAAAAAAGAGAACTTTTCTTCTTTTCTAATTGCACTTATGGGGGTTTGTTTGGACACCTCAACACGGGGGCACTCCATTTGTGTGATCTCCCTTACTCTAGGGTCCTTGGACAGGTTTTTCTTTCTGAGTTCAATCCTTTTCTCTGTCTTCTCTTTCCACTGTATTTTCTAAGTTATAAATGGCCTATCACTTCTCAAAAAAAAAAATGTTTCTATCAAGACCTATTCCATCAGTCTCCCGTGAACTCAGGAGATGTTTCTATCAAGACCCATTGATAGAGATCCTTGCTTTAGTCCTATTCCATTCTCTCAAATTCTAACGTTCCTTAATATGGATGAGGTTCAGTTGGATTTTTGCTTATCAATGTTAATAGAAGAGAATAAATAGGGAGCGAAGACAATTAATATGTCACTCAACAGAATCTTTGAAGAAGCAGGTGAAGGACTGGGTGTATATATTGACAGATGGTGGTGTGGATATGTAAACACGAGCAGCAGGGGCTGGGTTTATTCTGGCCCATAATTCACCATTCCAAATCACTGGAGCAGATTCTTTTGCATGGCCTTGGGCACCTCCCCTCAGAGTAGAAGCTGAAGCAAGGCTCGGGGTGCAATGTGCTAGCATGATGGGTTTCAAAAAATTATGTATATGCTCAGATTATGATTCCTTGATTAACCTTTTACAACAAGGTTATTCTAAACCATCTCAAATATTGCCTATTTTAGAACCAATTAAGAAATCTCAACCTCAGGAGGAAATCAAATTCTGTAAGGTCAATCGAGAAGCAGTGCGAGCTCCAGAGGTGTTGGCATGTCAGGCGAGAAAATTACGTGGTAGAAAATGTACTTTTGCTCTCCAAAATGACAAGTTTAGGAAATGGTTAGAACCAGTTATAGATACAGTACATGTATGTATTTTACAGGCTCAACAATATGTACGAAACACTTTTGTTGATGTAAATAGTTAAGCTTGTAGAAAGGCCTTTTACCCAAAAAAAAAAAACAATAGTCATTTTGTCAAATTCATTTTCTTGAGGTGCCTAAGGACCAAATCAGAAGTTCTATTTGGAGAGAGAAAAACAAAAAAAAAATCTAAATCCTGCCAAGTTAAATCACCAAAGTTGCTGCAGTTCTATAATTCTGAACATATATCCAATGTATATTCATTCCTACAAGTAAACTGATTTTTTAAAAAAAATTTAAATGTTGCAATGTTATTCTAATTGATAAGTTCAATCGAAAGGCCTTTCCACATATTGGAGGGTTTGGGATTCCTAACTAGTTCACACATTTAGATATCACCAGCAATATTCCAATATCTCCAGGCTGAGACTGACTAAAAGTTGATTAGTGGATAGATGGGTTAATGGGAAATCATGCGTTTAGCAAATCTGACAACTATTAGAGAAGTTTCAAGGCTAGAAGCTCAAGCACACTGTATAGAGAAATCAAAGAACCAGCCGATTTCCTTGAAAGCTATAAAAAGAATGCAGGTCTCAACTTTCCATCAATCTTTTGATATTCCCCTCTAATTCTAAAAATTGGATCAGTACCTTAAAGGAGATGCAACTCACATGCCTAACATGAAGCCAACCAGGTTGTCCATCTCCTCGCTTCAACTCAATTAACCATAGGGTTCACAACCTTCAGATCATCTCAGTTACAGGAAAACATTTCTGCTCTTCTACAAGACGGCAAAGACGGGAAGGTTCATCTGTGAGATGTCTAAAGATGGCTCTGTTTTGCAAGTGGGTTCTTTTTTGTGGATATCAGAGTTCATTTTAAATTTGTACTGTTGTCTTGCTCTGGGATCCAACTTGAGATCTCTTTTTGTAAATCCCCTTCTTGTAAAGCCCTGTACATATTCTTCTAAAGGAATAGAAATTATATATCAAGCAGTAAATAAAAAAGAGGAGATGCAAAGTGCAGGTCTCATATAGTGATCCTATTTGAATTACCACCTTAAATTGCATATTGGAATAGTGAATACAATTATTACAACAAAAAAAAGAAATAACAAACTAGATATACTTGGAACAAAATCTAGATGACAAATATTAGATTAGATGGAGTCGAAATGAAAAAAGATTATGTATTATTCATTTCATATTTCTGTTTTTAAGTACATTAAGAATAACCATAAAACTTTCTCCCATCAGTCTCCTGTGAACACAGGATATGTTCCTATCAAGTCCTTGTCTGGGGTTAATTAGTTGATGGATAAATAGGAGATCACATCAGCATGGTAACACCAAATTCCTAGTGATGGCTACTTTATAAATAGTGTATTTTTGTCCATGTATAACAAATTACTATTTTTTTGTCCAAGTAGGAAGCACCTCCATGATGCTTTTCTAACAACAACAGCAGCGGCAGCAGCAATCCTCTATTATCTAAAGACCCAATAGAGCAATCCTCTATTATCCAAATCCTCCAACAACAACAGCAGCAACAATTTCTAAACAGTTCTCACACAATCTCTCAATCATAAATCATCCCACCCCATCTAGAGCACTATGATCGACATAAAGCATATTTCTATGTGCAACCCAACCCTAATAAATATACCACAATCTTAACAAACACACCTTAATTAAAAACAAACTACATAGACTTGAAACAAAAAAAAATGTATGTGCTAAATTTGATAGAGTAGAAAAAGAACAAAATTGCTTATCATCAATTTCATGGTTCTTTGTAAACTATCAGAATGCTAATCTACTCTTGGATTAGCCATTTCAACAAGATACTCAAATAATCATGCATAATAAAGGATTTAGAATTTTCAATTGAACATGAAAATATTTTGCAAGGACATCATGCTAACACCTCTCTGTCCACAGTTTTCATAATTAAAAAAAACTAATTCTAGTTCATAATAAATAAAATAGTTTAATTATCTATCCACTTTTCCAATAATAAGCGTGTAAACACGTGTCACGACCCATCTTCTCCCAACCTTTATGAAGTAATAGCTTGTGTAGTTCCGCTCCAGAAACGCAAATCCCCCTCAACCGTGAACATCCCTCTATCACCTTCGTCACCCCGTACCGCATCACTTTTGTTTCCCCCAGGCCCACTACTCGGAGACTATATTTGCACCTCGGCAGGGCCATCAGCAGCCCATCATCCCCGATTCTGGATTCATATGCCCGGAGGGTCTCCAATTCATCAAATCCCTCGTCCCCAAGGTTGGTCACCCCCCTGCAACCACTCACACATCCAAGGTGCGGATGTAGGGGCAATTCAAACCAAGACATGCTATCCCTACATTGGTTAGTCTCTCTGAACAACTCAAATCCACCGTCCTTAGCTCCGGACAGATGAAGCTAATTTGAATGAGTGTTTTATCATTGAAGTGCATGTTTTCTGAGATATCCAAGGTGCGGATTTTGCTTCTATTCTTCATGGAAGTAGAACCAAGGGGACGACCTCTACCAAGATCAGTACATTTCATCCGGAGCTCCTCAAGGAGTGGGCAACACTTTACGAGGCATATCAAGGTCAATTCCATCAGCTTGGAACAATCGGAGAGATCAATGATTGTGACCTCACGAAGGTGTGATGCTAAGAGAGCCATCGATTCATCGGTGAGGATATCGATTCCTTTAAGATCCACGCGCAAGAGGGACGGATAGGCCCGGAGGAGTAAATTGAAACCATTTACGGAGAAGCCGTGACAGTAGGGAAGGCGGAGCTTTTTCAATGGGAGGCATGATTCGGCGATCGAGAGAAGAGTCGTCCGAGAGGAATGAACAGGAAAATTTAAGGCACTGTAGGGATTTGCCACCCGCGAAGCTCGGAAAACCCAAGTCTAAACACACGCTAAACGAGATGAGTTTCGGTGTTTGGGCAATGAAAGAGGTCATAGCATTCGCTCTCAACCGCGGGCATTCACGCAGATGGACCTCGGAGAGGGACGCGCAGTTCGACGAGAGAGCCGAGAGAGAGGCGTCTGATATCCCACAGCACCCCGAGAGATTGATGTTGCGGAGATGCGCGAGTTTCGTGGCCAGCGCCTCAATCCCCGCGTCCGTGACGTCCCGTCCAGCATATCTGATGTCGAGCACTTCCAGGGCGGGGAACGCCTCGGATATCGTGTCCAAATCCCGATCCATCAAGGACCAGCAGATGCTCTTGCAGATCAAGATTTTCAAGGCCCTCCCCAACGTCCCCTCCCCCGCCTCTCTAACGATCGACGACAGGAATGACTGCTTCTGGTCGGAGAGATCGAGGGCTTCGATCGCCACTCCGGACGTGGAGATGGCGCGGATGAGGAGGTCGAGGTCGCCCCGCATGTAGGGATGGACATTGACGCGCTTGATGTTGCGGCAACGGCGGAGAATCCCAACTGCGACGGTCTCATTGGAGATGGTGAGCGTTGTCCGCGAGCGGTCGGTGATGGAGAGGAAGAGCTTGCACGTGCGGGAGACGGCATCGAAGTCGTCCTTGTCGTCGACTCGTTGGAAGATGTAATCCCATGTATCCTCTGATAAAGAATCCCATTGTGGACTCATGGTTAATTCTCTGTCCACTGTAGATCGAAAATTATGCGTGAAGGCCCCTCCCCTTTTATATAAAAAAATTATGGCTTTTTCATAAAGGAAATAAAAATAATGGCTTCTTCTCTCTATTGGAACATAGGACCGTCAATTTTTAGTATAAAGAAAAAAATTGATTCAAATTAACGTAACTTTTCATTAAAATCCATCTATTGAAGATTTGTTTGTGAGTCGTCGTAACATTAATTAACTCAGAGCGCAGAAAGGACATACAAAATCCTCGAGCGCCGCGCCATCCGTTGCGTGGACAGAAGAACACACAAGCAACCGTTGACAGGTCGATGGGTCAAAATCTCGCAGAGGGAGTGTCAGGAGGACACAGAGGAAAGAAATGGCGCTGCTGAAGTATCGGACACACTGACAAAGCAAAGGGTCACATGTCGTACCAGCGAAAAACTCCAATGCCGGCTGTACTCGTGGCAAGAGATGACAGCAAAGACGCCTTGACCTGCCCGAGGTTGGGATACGTGTCTGGAAATGTGATCTCACAGGAGCAAGTGGGACCATCAGAAGGTGGAGGCCTCGAGGACATGCCAGTGGTGGAAGCAGAATATCCGGATTGCCCATTTGGACCGGGAGCAGTGGGTCC
Source organism: Acorus calamus (assembly GCA_030737845.1). Lineage (NCBI taxonomy): Eukaryota > Viridiplantae > Streptophyta > Magnoliopsida > Acorales > Acoraceae > Acorus > Acorus calamus. The sequence goes on along the minus strand of CM060876.1, from coordinate 11,300,734 downwards.
CGGGTGGGCCTGGTAGGGGTGGGGCAAAAATTCGGTTACGGGGCGGATTTTTTCATCCGATAAGGATCTCGGACGGGTCGAACGCCTCCCGGGTAGATGACAACATAGTCGAGAATGAGTTCCCCTCTAATGAGGAGACTCAGGAGCAAGTCCCGACGCAAGAGGAGGGTCAAACTTATGAGCCGGCACTACTAGCTCCAATCCCGGAGGTGGACGATAGGGAAAGGCTGCTTGACGAAGAAAAGATATCGGTTGCAAAAAGAAGAGTGGGATTTGCGATTCTGAAGAGGAGATAGGTCGACCTAAAACTCGCATCGAAAGGAGAGAACACAACTTCACCGACTTTTTGAAGAAGGCATTCAGCGAGAACGGACCATTTCCAACAAAGTCAAGGTTCTATGAAGCGGCGAAGGAATCATCGCACATGGCAGGTGTTGAGGATATTTTTCCCTCACAGTTAAATTTATGTTTAGCGGGATTAGGTAATTCAAAGAGGATTTGACAAATGGATTTTTAGTGGTAGGATTATAGGGAAATAGAATTTTGTGGTGGAGGGGGAGAGACTATGCCTGGCTGTTGGAAATGACTGTGTTGTCACTTCTCAATTTTCAACTTCTTGATTGCCTTCGGTGAGGAATCTCGAAATTGATCTCATCCCAAGAGTGTTTTCACGCGACCTCTTTTATAGTCGACCTACGTACCCGCTGGGGAATCAAGTCTCACGTAGTTCAATTGGTTACTCTGTAACTGTTTTCCCACTAACTGGTAGTGAGCTATTTTTTAGGGAAACGTTCCCTGCATTTACTCACAACGTCGCCCTTATTACCTACGTTCTTTGAGTAATGGGCCTTAAATGCTGTCGTGGCAATTACATACGTTCATGGTTCTTTAACCGTTTCTGGACCTGTTCAGGGCCTCTTGACATGCGTAACATCGACGAATAATAAGGTTGTCTGACCAGACCTATCATCTAGTCGTGCCTTAGATTACTCGCATCGAAGTGATAAGGTCACCCGACTAGACCTGTCGTCTAATCGTGTCTTACTTTGATTCGAAGTAATAAAGGTCGCCCGACTAGAACTGTCATCTAGTCGTGCCTTACTTCGAACCGAAATGATAAGGTCGCCCGACTAGATCTGTCGTCTAGTCGTGCCTTATTTCGAACCGAAGTGATAAGGTCGTCCGACTAGACCTGTCGTCTAGTCGTGCCTTACTTTGAACCGAAGTGATAAGGTCGTCCGACTAGACCTGTCGTCTAGTCGTGCCTTACTTCGAACCGAAGTGATAAGGTCGCCCGACTAGACCTGTCGTCTAGTCGTGCCTTACTTCGAACCGAAGTGATAAGGTCGCCCGACTAGACCTGTCGTCTAGTCGTGCCTTACTTCGAACCGAAGTGATAAGGTCGCCCGACTAGACCTGTCGTCTAGTCGTGCCTTACTTCGAACCGAAGTGATAAGGTTGCCCGACTAGACATGTCGTCTAGTTGTGCCTTACTTCACACCGAAGTGATAAGGTCTCCCGACTAGACTTGTCGTCTAGTCGTGCCTTAGATCATTCGTTCCCGAGTAACAAGGTCGAACGACCGGACCTGTCGTCTGGTCGTGCATTGGACTACCCGTGGTGATCCCTTCTGATTCGCAGGCAAACCGACCATACGACTAGATCCTTTAGTCTAGTCGTATCAATCTGCCGGATGACGTCATCGTAAGGTCATGATGAGAATCCCACTTCTTGAACATAACCCACCACAACAGATTTTGTGAAAACCAAACTCACCCCTATATATATTCACAATTGAGAAACTGCAAACCCACCCCCTACACATTTTTGAATGTTTACAATTTGTAATTTTTTTTTTCGTTTCTGTTTTTTCTCCCACAGATTGAGGGAGAGTTATTTTTTATGCACTTGCATATGTACAAGTAGTTATTTTTGAACACTCGTCACATCTCCGCAGCAAGTTATATTCCTCAAGATTAAGTCATTCCAATTTATATTTAGGTTTAATTAGATTTTAGTGAAGGATAAAACTGAACCAAGCATAATTAATTTGGAGCACCTTTATTTAATTTTGTGTAATTAAGAGAAGAGAATTCATTGGAGAATAATAAATTTAAAATCTGTCTTCATATCTCACGTATAATTTTATGGGAATTTTAAGACACTATTAAGATTTTTAGGATCCTCGTTATTATTTTCTTATTTTTTTAAAGATATATAAGAGGGAAAGTACCAAAAAAATCTTTTAAAAGTTAAAAATACATAAATCAGCCTCCTTTTTAAAATTATACTTTAAAAAGTTTTGTTTCACAATTTTAAAAAATACAATGACTTGATTACCCATATGTTATTTACTATTTAAATATCATCAAATATATTTAAATGCTTAACACCCAATTAAAAATATTAATAAATAATATAATATTTGTTAATTTTTTCATGAAATTTTTTTTTTAATATCGAGATAGACCATTAAGATTTAATCGTATCACATCATTATTTTATTATTTTTAATTTTTGTTAGTCTTTTATTAGGATAAAGATGAAATAAAAAGAAAATATTCATGCACATATGCATGTGTATATATAAATTGGATAATATTATATCTATATCAACCAAATACCAAAAATTTAATGGGTTTATACATACATAAATAATCACATTTTGGCTAAATATCCACTATAATTTGCTATTTTCAACAATAATATTCAAAAGAGTTTAAATTGTGCATGAACAACTTTTTTATGTACGGATGGTTTAGAGTTTTAAATGTAGGATTGAGGGGTATATGTGTAAAAAAATCCTTTCAGTTGTAACATTTGTATTTTATTTATAATTTTATAATAAATTTTGAATTATTTATTTCATAATTATTTAAAAATTATTATATTATATACAAAAAATCCAAATTATTATATTATTTTTCAGTGTTTGGTTCATACATGAAAAATGATAAGGAATTTGATTTAAATGTTTAAAATACTCTTACTATTATATATATTTGTAAAATTTATTTCTTTACCGATATCACAATAATAAAAAAATAAATATTTTTTTATAAATATTTCTATAAATATTTAATGAATACAAATAAATAAAATAACTGATTATATAATTAAATATATAATAATAGTAATCTTCCTAAATCAGTTGAATATTATACATATTATAATAATATCTAAACCCATCACATATAAAAATTATAAGAGAATTTTTTTAGTTAAAAAATTAAAATAACTATATAAACTCATTATATGGGTGGTCGGTAAAAAAAAAAAAAAAGACAAGGCTATTTATTTTAGAAGAAATGTACATAAAAATTTCTAAAAGGTATAATAATAATTTAATTTAAGATTCATTGGAATGTGAGATTATCACCACAAAGGGTAGGAATCTGATTCCACCCTGTTTTCTCACATGCATGGATTTTAAATTAGTGGAGTCCACAATTACAATCAATCAAACTTACTTAATTGAGATTTTGTGTTTTCATTAGTTATTTTTGAATTATTTTAATTAATTTTAAAAAACTTATTTATATATTTTTTTAGTTTTGTTTGTTCTTTTTAATTAGGCTTAGTTGCTTTAAAAAATATAAATTAAAATAAAAAATATAAATTAAAATTTTAAATTTATATTTTTTTATAATAATAAAAATTAGAAAAAAAAAATTTAGAGGCCCTTTTACAAACACGCCTAAGGCCCATTTGATTTTGTCGATCTCAATATGGCCTGTGCAATGTTATCCTAATTGATAAGGGTTTGGAGGAGTGCTCAAACACCACAACAGGTGTTCACTCGTGCTTTATGAAATTTGAACAACTGAAAGGCCTATTCACATACTGGAGGGGGTGGGATTCCTAACTATTACACACATTTAGATTTTAAATATCACCAGCAATATTCCAATATCTCCAGGCTGAGATTGACTCAAAGTAAATGGTTAGATGGGTTAATGAGAAATCACGCACTTAGCAAATCTGACAACTGTTCACCAAATTCCTAGTTTATAAATAGCGTATTTTTGTCCATGTAACAAGTTACTATGTTTTTGTCCAAGTTGCAAGCAACTCCAAGAAGCTTTTCTTACAACAGCAGCGGCACCAATCCTCTATTATCCAAAAACCCAATAGAGACTAATTTCTCAACAGTAGATCTCTAACACAATCTCTCAATCTTAATCCATCCCACCCCATCTAGAGCACCATGGTGGAAGGAATGTGTGACATAAAGCATATTCTTTATGTGCACCCCAACACTAAATACATGCACCACTCCTTGCTTGACGAGGTGGTCAAGATGCACCCTCCCAACAGGGAGGCCACGGGTTCAAACCCATATAACCCCTTGTGGGTGTACTCGCCCTTCTAGGCCGTAGTTCTGGGCCTTGAGCCTTTGTGGGTCTTCCTACCAAAAAAATAAATAAATAAATACAACAATCTTAACAAACTCCTTAATTAATAACAAAGAGATAAACGAACTACATAGACTTGAAAAAAAAAACAATGTATGTACTAAATTTGATAAACTCAAAAAAGAAAAAAAAATACACATCATCGATTTCATGGTTCTTAGTAAACTATCAAAATGCTAATCTTTTATTGCATGAGCTATTTCAGTATAGATACTCAAATAATCATGCATAAAGGATTTATTAATGTTCCAAAGAATTTTCAATTGAACATGAAAATGATTTTGCAAGGACATCATTCTTTCACCTCTTTGTCCATGGTTTTCATAATTAGTTCAACCGTAATGAGTATATAAATCTGTGTCACGACGCATCTCCTCCCAACCTTTAATAAGTAATACCTTTTGTAGTTCCGCTCCATAAACGCTAATCTCCCTCAATCGTGAACATTCCTCGATCACCTTGGTCACCCCGTACCATGTCACTTTTGTTTCCACCAGGTCCACCACTCGGAGTCTCTCTCTGCACCTCGGCAGGGCCATCAGCAACCCTTCATCCTCGATTCTAGATGCACGGGCCCTAAGTGTCTCCAATTCATTGAATCCCTCGTTGCCAAGGCTAGTCACCCTCTTGCAATCACTCACATCCAAGGTGCGGATGTGGGGGCAATTCAAACCAAGACATGTGATCCCTACATCGCTTAGTTGCTCTAAACAACTCAAATAAACAGTCCGCAGCTCCGGACAGACAGAGCTAATATGAATGAGTGTTTCATCATTGAAGTGACTGCTGCGTGAGAGATCGAAGGTGCGTATTTTGCTTCTGTTCTTCATGGAAGTGGAACAGAGGGGAGGACCTCTGCCAAGATCAGTACATCTCATCCGAAGCTCCTCAAGGAGTGGGCAACAATTTACAAGGCTCATAAAGGTCAATTCCGTCAGCTTGGGACAATAGGAGAGATCAATGGTGGTGACCTCACAAAGGTGTGATGCTAAGAGAGACATCGATTCATCAGTGAGGATATCGATCCCTCTGAGATCCACGCGCATGAGTGATGGATAAGCTTGGAAGACCAAATTGAGACCACTTGGGGAGAAGCCGTAACAGAAGGGAAGGCAGAGCTCTCTCAACGGGAGGCATGATTTGGCAATCGAGAGGAGACTGTCATCTCCGAGGAATGAATCGGAAATGTGAAGGCACTGCAGGGATCTAGTAATCGCTAATATGTAAATATCGAATCCCATACACACGGTAAACGAGATGAGTTTTGGATTTTGGGCAATGAAAGAGGATATAGCATTCCGGCTTAGCCGCGAGCAGTGAAGCAGATGGACCTCGGAGAGGAACGCGCAGTTCCACGAGAGAGCGGAGAGAGAGGCGTCCGATATCAGATAGTTCCCCGAGATATTGATCTTGCGGAGGCGCTCAAGTTTCGAGGCCAATGCCCTGATCCCCGCGTCTGTAACGCGCCCTCCCGCGTCGCTGACGGAGAGGTCGAGCTCTTCCAGGGCGGGAAACGCCTCGGATATTGCGACCAGATCCTGATCAATCAACCGCCAGTGGATGCTCGAGCAGATCAAGATTTTCAAGGTCCTCCCCAACGTCCCCTCACCCGCCTCTCTAACACTCGATGACGACGGGAAAGAGTCCTGGTAGGAGAGATCCAGGGCTTCGATCGCCACTCCGGATGTGGAGATGGCGCGGATGAGGAGGTCGAGGTCGCCTCGCATGTCGGGATGGACATTGACGCGCTTGATGTTGCGGCAACGGCGAAGAATTCCAACTGCGACGGTCTCATTGGAGATGGTGAGGGTGGTCCGCGTGCGGTCGGTGATGGAGAGGAAGTGCTTGCACGTGCGGGAGATGGCATCGAAGTCGTACTCGTCGACTCGTTGGAAGATGTAATTGCAGATATCCTCTGATAAAGTATCCCATTCGGGAATCATTGTTAAATTTTATGTGTTCTTGACGGATTGAAACTTAAACGTAAAGGCCCCTCCCCTTTTATATAAAATTATATTATAGAGGAAACAGAAGTTACAGAACTGTAATTTAGCCACAAATTTGATACTTTGAATTATTCACTGTAATATTGCATTCAAATTAGTAATACTTTTAATTAAAATCCATCTATAGAGGATATTTTTTAGGTAGTTTTAATAATATCCCTTATTTTCTGGTATAGATCAAGGTACAATTATATATTACTTTAATGAATTTTTTATGCACCTATATATATAGAAGTAGTTATTTTTGAAATCATCACTCTCTGTTCCAAATTATATTCCTCAAGATTAGGTAATTCAAATTTTTATTCTCACAATTAGGTTTAGCTAGGTTTTAGTGAATATAAAACTGAATCAAGCATAATTAAATCGTTGCACTTTTATTTAATTGTGTGTAATTAATGTAGGACATATTTAGAAATGATAAGTTGCAGAATAATGAATTTAAAATCAGTTCACATATCTTATGTATAATTTTTATGAGATTTTTAGGATCATAATAGGATTTTTAGGACTCTCATTATATTTTTTTATATATTTTTAGGAGTTTCAATTATTTTCATTATGAGTGTCTTTGTATTTAGTGACACATAATATATTTATTTAAATAATTATTTGGCATTAATTAGCCCATGTTTGGGTCGAGAATAGGCCCGGAATAAGTAAGAATTAGCCGGAATAAATTCCTTATGGATCATTGAAAAACTGTAATAAATAAGAATATGTATGCTATAATTAACTAGTATAAAATGGTATATGAATTCTAACCAACTCCTAAAATTAAAGTTATTCAAAGTTATTCAATCCAAAAGAATACGTGGCTCATAATTAATTCAATATTATCATCTCTTATAAATCAACTATCATTATTTTTTTATCTTTTATAAATCTTTATCTACCCATTCACATTTTATTCAAACAATAAAAAATTTATTATTATATTTTCCAACAAGAATAATTTAAAACACAATCAAATAAAAAATATGCATAAAGATGGCTCTGTTTTGCAAAATGGTTCTTAAAAATGTGAATAAAGATGGTTATGTTCTACAAGAAGACCGAGGGGAAGGTTCATATGTGAGATGTCTAAAGATGGCTCTGTTTTGCAAATGGGTTCTTTTTTGTGGATATCAAGTTTCATTTAAGTTCTAATTTGATAAAGGGATAAGTCAATATAATTTATGAGGATAAAAAAAACAATTATTTTTTTATCTAGATTTACATTTGATAATGTTTTTTATTATCATCATTTTTTGTGTTCTTATCCTTAATCTTGCAGTTGAATCAAATATGGGATAATTTTTAATTTATTTTAAAAAATATCAAATCTGCCCTTCCTATTAATGATGTATTAATATTGTTTGGTGGAACACATTTTTCTTTTTCTTTTTTTTGGTTTTTGTTTTTTTTTTTTGGGAAAGGGTAGTCATAAATATTAGGGAAAATGACTAAAAAAGTTTTCCAAAAGTTAGAAATATCTAAATCAATCATTTTTTAAAATTATATCTACAAAAGTCTCATTTTATAATTTTGAAAATACAAAATATTAATCTATCATTATGTAATTAGATCTTTAATATATTCTATATCTCTTAACTTTGTTAAAATATTTCACCCTCTTAATTGTGTTAATATATTTCACAAATTTTCATGTAGATCAAATTTTTTTATTGTAAATTCTTTGTGATTGGATGAATTTTGTGAAATATGTATCAATATAATTTGAGTTATGATAACTCCATTAAATGTTGATGTTTTTTTAAAATAGATATGTACTAATGATATCATAAAAATATGTAAATAGCCAAAAAATAAAAAATGTGAATAAAGATTTAGAATACTAAAATATCATCTACTGCATTATGGCACAACACAGATTTAAATTACATATTATGATTAGACACAATAAAAAATGATAAACAATATCATATAAGATATATATAAGAAACACATGGTATAATATATAATAACAAAACCTGATTGATTTTTATAGAGAGATTGTTATTTTGTAAGGAAAAATAGGTTTTTAGGGTGGAAAAAAGAGGGATGTTATAGATTTAATTACATAAGGGCATATTAGTCTTTTGTATTTTCAAAATATGAAATGAGACTTTTTTAGATATAATTTTAAAAAATGACTGATTTGAGTATTTCAAACTCTTATTATTTTTTTGGTCATTTTCCCTAAATGTTATCCCAATTTTACAAAATAGAGATAAAAAATTAGAACAAAGTTTATTCCACCTTTTATCTATAACAAACTATCTCTATTTTTTATCTCAAAATATAGACAATTGTCCATGTTTATCTCCATTTTTTTTATGTCATATAGGATAACAAGTGATTTAACTCAATTTTTTCTTTATCCCAACCTTTTATCCCCATGCCAAACTAGGCCTAAATGTGTAACTGTTGTATTATCTTTGGGATCCAACTGGAGTCTCTCTTTTTGTCAGTCCCCTTCTTGTACAGCCCTGTACATTTGCTTAAAGGAATAAAAAGTTAACCAAGCAATAAAAAAAAGAGGAGTAGATGCAAAGTGCAGGTCTCATATGGTGAGTCTATTCGAATTACACCTAAATTGCATATTGGAATAGTAAATACAAAACTTACCAAAAAAACAAATAACAAACTAGATATAACAAAATATATATGACAAATATCATATTAGATCGACTCAAAAAAAAATGTATTATTATTTTCATATTTCTTTGCAAAGCACCAGCATACTAATTTAGTCATTGGCTATATAAAATACTCAAATAATCAAACTTTATAATTTTCATCTAAAAAAGAAATTCAATTAAAAAAAAGACTTTGCAAGGGCATCATTATAACACACCTATTCATGGTCTTAAATTACTCCGAACTTCTCTTCATAATTGCAAAGTTAATCCTAATTGTCTTACCGCCTTCATATGTCAAACATAAAATTTGTACTTTTATCGTATTTGTACCTATGCTCCTTCCCGCATCGAATAAAACCCTTGTGATTATGCCTCTCCCTCCAACCTTCACGATCTAATACCCTCTTTAGTTCTTCTCCATAGATTGTGATCTCCCTCAACCACAGATATCCCTCCCCCATCACGATCACCCCATATCACTTTCGTGTATTCCAGGTCCACCACTCGAAGTCTTTCTCCACATCCCTACACGGCTATCGCCAGACCTTCATCTCCGATCCCGAAACTCGAGGCCCTGAGGATCTCCTATTCCCTCAATCCCACGTCACCAAGGCCCATCACCTTCTGGCAATTACTCACATTTAGTGATCGGACGTGGGACCAATTCAACCAATCTCTATGAGACCTCTTTCGCTCACACCCTCTCGATCGCTCAAATCCACCTTCCGCAATTTTGGGCATAAATAGCTAATTTGTATGTGTCTCATCATAGAAATTTTTGTTGCATGAGACATTCAGGGAGCAGATTGGTTGTTCTTCATGGAACTGGAACAGAGGCCTCCGCATGTGCCCAGATCAATCTTCTTCATCCAGAGCTCCACAAGGAGTGGGGCAACAACTCACGAGGCATGTAAAGGTGAACTCCATCAGTTGGGAGTAATTTGAGAAGGAAAAATGTAAGAGGGTTTGATTTTTATATATATATATTGGACCTTGGACACATAATATTGCTTGGATGTTTTTTTTATCATGGAATAAAAATCTAAGAGGTTTTTTTACTACCTATATGAGTTGATAATTGGTCTTTTGGATAAAAGGAGAATTACCTACTTCATCTTTACTCTGTGTAGTTGAAATGTGACACTATTTTGAGAATAAAAAATGGAAGAATTCACCCAGGATGTCACTATTATTCACCTAAAAATTTGCCTGAGTAGCTAATGTACTCTTTTGTTTTTAAGTACATTAAGAATAACCACAAAACTTTCTCCCACCAGTCTCCTATAAACTCAAGAGATGTTCCTATCAAGTCCTTATCTGGGGTTCATTGATGGATGGATAGGGTCATAGGAGATCACATCAGCATGTAACACCAAATTCCTAGTGATGGCTAGTTTATAGATAGTATATTTTTGTCCATGTATAACAAATTACTATAATTTGGTCCAAGTAGTGAGCACCTCCAAGAGGCTTTTCTACAACAGCAGCAACAACAATCCTCTATTATCTAAAGACCCAATAGAGGCCCATTTCAACAATTCTCACACAATCTTTCAATCTTAATCCATCCCACCCCATCTATAGCACCATGGTGGAAGGAATGTGCGACATAGAGCATATTCTCTAAGTGCACCCAACCCTAATAAATATACCACAATCTTAACAAACACATCTTAATTAATAACAAATAAATAACAAACTACATAGACTTGAAACAAAAAAATATATGTGTGTGCTAAATTTGATAGAGTAAAAAAAAAGGAACTAAATTGCATATCATCAATTTCAGGTTCTTTGTAAACTATCATAATGCTAATCTACCCTTGGATTAGCTATTTCAGTAAGATACTCAAATAATCATGCACAATAAAGGATTCATTAATGCTCAAAAAGAATTTCAATTGAACATGAAAATATTTTGCAAGGACATCATTCTAACACCTCTCTATCCATCGTTTTCGTAATTTAAAAAACTAATTCTAGTTTATAATAAATCAAATAGTTTAATTATCTATCCACTTTTACCATGATAAGTATATAAATCTGTGTCACGACACATCCGGTCCCAACCTTTATGAAGTAATACCTTTTGTAGTTCCTCTCCATCGACGTAAATCTTCCTCAACCGTGAACATCCCTCCATCACCTTCGTCACCCCGTACCGCGTCACTTTTGTTTCCACGAGGTCCACCACTCGGAGTCTCTCTCTGCACCTCGGCAGAGCCATAAGTAGCCTTTCATCCCCAAATCCGGACGCACGGGCCATGAGGGTCTCCAATTCATAGAATCCCTCATTGCCAAGGTCGGTCACCCACATGCAACCACTCACATCCAAGGTGCGGATGTGTGGGCAATTCAAACCAAGACATGTGATCCCTACATCGCTCAGTTTCTCTATATAACTCAAATCCACCGTCCGCAGCTCCGGACAGAGAGGTAATTTGAATGAGTGTCTCATCATTGAAGTGTCTGGTGCGTCTGACATCAAAGGTGCGCATTTTGCTTCTTTTCTTCATGGAAGTAGAACAAAGGGGACGACCTCTGCCAAGATCAGCGCATCTCATCCGGAGCTCCTCAAGGAGTGGGCAGCACTCTATGAGGCTCATAAAGGTCAATTCCGTCAGCTTGGAACAATAGGAGAGATTAATGGTGGTGACCTCACGATGGAGTGATGCGAAGAGAGCCATCAATTCGTCGGTAAGGATGTGGATCCCTTTAAGATCCCCGCGCGAGAGAGATGGATAAGCCTGGAGGAGCAAATCGAGACCACTTAGGGAGAAGCCATAACAGCCGGGAAGGCAGAGCTCTCTCAACGGGAGGTGTGATTCGGCGATCGAGAGAAGATTATTGTCCGAGAGGAATGAACTGGAAATTTTAAGGCACCGAAGCTGGGAATATCGAGATTTATACAGACGCTAAACGAGATGAGTTTCGGTGTTTGGGCAATGAAAGAGGTCATAGCATTCCCGCTCAGCGACGAGCCGTAAGGCAGATGGACCTCGGAGAGGGACGCGCAGTTCGACGAGAGAGCCGAGAGAGAGGCGTCCGAATTCTCATATCTCCCCGAGAGATTGATCTTGCGGAGGCGCACGAGTTTCGAGGCCAGCGCCTCGATCCCCGCGTCCGTGACTCTCCATCCCGCGTAGCTCATGTCGAGCTCTTCCAGGGCGGGGAACGCCTCGGATATCGCGACCAGATCCCGATCCATCAACTGCCAGCAGATGCTCTTGCCTCTCAAGATTTTCAAGGTCCTCCTCAACGTCCCCTCACCCACCTCTCTAACGATCGACCACGACCGGAAAGATTTCTGGTAGGAGAAATCGAGTGCTTCGATCGCCACTCTTGATGGAAGATGGCGCGGATGAGGAGGTCGAGGTCGCCTCGCATGTCGGGATGCACGTTGATGCGCTTGATGTTGCGGCAACGGCGGAGAATTCCAACCGCGACGTTTTGATTGGAGATGGTGAGAGTGGTCCGCAACCGATCGGTGATGGAGAGGAAGAGCTTGCAAGTGAAGGAGATGGATTCGAAGTCCTCCTCGTCGATTCGCTGCAGGATTGAATGCCAGAGGTGCTCCGGTAGAGAATCCCATTGTGGACTGACTGGACTAGTGGACTTCGTTTATTTTCTATTTTCTTACGGATTGACGGATTGTGAGTCAAACATAAGGCCCCCTTCTCTTTTATGTTGTACTGGGCTGTTTGGTGCAGGGTTAGTGTTAGAATAGGTTGAAAAAATGTGAAAAAAAAAAAATTTTAGTTTTAAGTCCCTGTATACTATCGAATTTAGCTATCAATCCTTCACTTCTTCATATTTTGTTTTTAGTCCCTACATTTAAATGATAATTTAGGAATAAGTCCCTGGGATGGACTTATTCCTAAATTATCATTTTTGTTTTTTAGTCCCTGGGAGGGACCTATTCCTAAATTATCATTTAAATGCAGGGACTAAAAGCAAAATATGAAGAAGTAAGGGATCGATAGCTAAATTTAATAGTTTACGGGGACTTAAAACTAAAAATCCCTAAAAAAATTGTCTGGATTAATGAAATAGACTGATATTTGGATGTCAGTATAAGTTGTAATTAGTTGATATAGTCATTCCACCTTCCCTCGGCACTAATTTATTTTAGGCAATGAACTAAGTGAGCTCCACTGTCAAATCAATTGTCTCAATCTCTTATAAATTAGAGACTCATATGTTAAATCATTTTTCACATTTTATAAATCTTTATTAATACTTTATTCACATATTATTCACAACTTAATAATGGTCATCCAAACAACAAAAACTTCATCATTATGTTTTCAATAAAAATAATTAAAAACACAATTAAACATAAAATCATTTATTCCACTGGTATAGTAATTTTTTCATAGAATAGTCATAAACTCCAGAATAGTTTATGTCTCATATGCAAACAACACCTATAATTTTTTGTTTTTTGGTTAAAAACATTTACCTCCCTCTAAACTTCTGAAAAGTCATATAAATCTTTACATTTCTTGGGGACACTCAAATCCTTCCCCCATTTGGAACGAGGATAGGTTTTATTTTAGTCCCCGTTTAGATAGCGGAATTAAGTTATTCTGGATAGATAACTATGCCAGCATAGATAACAAATCTATATGAATAAGAGATTTTCTGTTTGGTTATGTTTTTTTTTGTTCTCATTGGAAAACGTAAGAATAAATGTTGAGTTGTTTAGTTGATGAAGAATAAAATATAAATAAAGTGTAAAAAAGTTGATTTGACATGTAGGCTCTTTGATGTATAAGAGGTGTTGATAGGTGATTTGATGTAATAAGATGTAAAAAGTTGATTTGACATGTGGGCCCATGAGAATAGATAAAGTGAGTATAGCTTATCTTAGGAGTTACTTAGAATCTCTTATTATCCCAAACTCAAATAATCTTATACAGGGGTATAATTGTCATTTAAAAAGTAAACTGGCTTAATAATACCAAGTTATCTCTGCAAACAAACAACCATTTTTCTTATCCATTCTTATACCACCTTTATACTACCCTTATACCCACCTATTCTGCTTCCCAAACGGGACATTAGGGTATAGATTTATCCAAGCATAAGTGAGTATATATAGGGATAAAGTGATTTTATGTTTGGTTGTGCTTTGAATTATTCTCGTTGGTAAATGTAAGAATAAATGTTTTGTTGTTTGGGTAAAATGTGAATAAAGTATGGATAAAGATTTATAAAAAGTAAAAAAGTAATGATAGTTGATTTGACAGGTGATTTATAAGAGGTGATGACAGTTGATTTGACAGTGGGCCCACATATTCTTTGAGTGGAATAAAATTGGATAACTTTAATTATAGGGGTTAATTGGAATCCATATACCACTTTATCAGGGTTTATTCTGACATACTTTATTCGGGGTTATCCGGGGTAAACAAACACACAATTTTTGTTATCTGGGGTTATCCAGACTCTTATATCGGATCCAAACGCAGAGCAAAGTTGAATAATACCCATATTAATCCCTGCCGTATGTTTTTTTACCCTAACTAAGTCAATTTGGGTTAAATCAAATTCAGGGGAGAGGGGAGAAGCTTGGGGTGGCGGGGAAGAAGGGGAGAAAGAAAAGGGTGATCAAAGAAGAAAGGGGAAAAAAGTCAGGAAGAGGGTATTTTGGTATTTGAAAAGGATTAAAATGTCTTTATATTAATTTTAAGTATTTTGGCATTTGAAATGGATTAAAATGTCTTTATATTAATTTTAAGGGACTACAATGACTTTTCGTTTGTACGTGGATGGAATATTCTGTTACTTTTGATAAAAAATTAACACAGAGATAAAAATAACTAACCATATCACATTTGAGGGACTTGTATGACCTGCCCAAGAATCACAAGGACTTATATGACTATGAATATTTATAGGGACTTATATGTCTTTTTTTTACATGAACAGTAGGTATCTTTTTAATTTATAATGTACAAGTTGAACCTAAAAAAATGAATGGTAGGTCTCCTTTTAATTTATAATGTACAAGTTGAACCTAAAAAAGTTAATTAACTGGTGTGCATTGTTACCGGTCACATCCACAGGAGTGAAATATATTTAAAATTTTGAATCTATATGTGAAATATTAATATTTCAATTTTAATATTTTTATTAAATATGATATAATACAATATAAAAATTTAAATATAAAACTTAATTTAATAATCATAACAAAATAATAATCACAAATAATCTGGAAAAAAATTCACATGTAATGCACGTGTGCATTAACCAGTAATTGATAAAGATAAATAAATCTTTCATGATTTTTCTCTCTTTCTCAATGGTCTATCTGTTAAAAAATAATCTCAGTAATTAATATTTAATTAAAAAAGAAAAAGTGATCTTGATTAAAAATAAATGAAGCGCCATGTATGTAGCACCTTTTAAAAGAAATAAAAAACAAAGGGGCTGTTTGGTTGCACTTAAAATCAGTCCTTATTCAGCTTAAACCTGATTTTCTGCTTTAATCCCGTTTGGTTGGATGTCAATTAAGGTCTGATATTTCACCTCGTTCAGTGATTATTGGCAAAATATTTTCAGTCCAATGATCCTCACTTAAAATTTTCGGCTTACGGATTCAGCCGTTCGTTCATAATGTAAAAAGACCAGAACCCCCTGTCAATGTTTGGTATTTATATAGGGTATTTAAACCCTCTTTCAACTCAAACAACCCCTTCTCTCTCCTCCTTTCCATGCGCGAAAAACCCTTTCAACCCCAATCTTTCACCGAAAACACAGATCTGTTCGACCTCAAGCACCAACGTCCGCCGGTTCTTCGGACGTCCTCTACAAATCGAGCTTCACCACCACCGTCCACCGCAACAACTTTGGATCTCCTGACAGATCTACCTCCACCACCACCATCCGCCGCCGCTGCGGATCCCCTCTACAGATCAACCTCCTCCACCACCACCATCCGCCGCCTCCGTGGATCCCCTGTACTGATCGATCTCCTCCACCACCACCATCCGCCGCCTCTGCGGATCCCTCTACAGATCGACCTCCTCCACCACCACTATCCGCCGCCTCTGTAGATCCCGTCTACAGATCGACCTCCTCCACCACCACCATCTGCCGCCTCCGTGGATCCCCTGTACAGATCGACCTCCTCCACCACCACCATCCGCCGCCTCTGCGGATCCCCTCTATAGATCGACCTCCTCCACCACCACCATTCGCCGCCTCTGCGGATCCCCTAAGAGGGTTCTTTTTTTTCTTTTTTTTTTTAGAGATTATCAGCTGAGTTTTTGTTTTTAAGGATGAAAAATATTATTTAAATTCATGTTTTGTGTTCATTCTTATTTTTACTTCTAATGGTATCCCAATTAACCATTTTTTTTATTTTGTCAATCTTCTTATAAAAAAATTCATTGTTATTATAATCATTTCGCCATTCCATTGTTCTCTCTCTATACGAGTGATACATATTTTAATGGAGTCAATATTCAACCAAACACAAAAAAAACATTCAGAATTTATATAATAGATCAAAATACTTTTCTAATAAGCTCTACTGTTCAATGATGAACCAAACATACTTATCTTTATAAGTGTTTATAATTTTCGCTGAACCAAACGGCCCCAAAGTGTTTAAAAAACGGTTAAAGCTAACAAGTGCTACTATTTTTTTATTCGATTTCTGAATACGCTTTTGCTAACTGCCCTTTTTTTTATACGAGTACGTGTATGGATGGATGAGTTCATGGGTTCCGATCTATCCAACTAGTCAACCTTATCTTTTGATTTTTGATTTTTTTAAATTATAATATATCTATTTCCCGGTCACTATCTGTTTTATTCAAATTTACGAAACTCCATAGAAAATTTTGCGTAATTGCCCGAAAAGTTTTCTATGGAGTTTCAAACCAGCATTAGTAGTTTTTGTTGTAATTGTTATACGAATGATAAATGATATTACATTTTTGTTATGTAAATGATAGTTTATGTCATTGGGCATTACATTATTAGTTTTTGTTGTTATGTGAATGATAGTTTATGTTATAATTGGGTATTACATTGGTAGTCATTTTGTTGTAGTCGTTATATTTGTATACATTTGTAATTATTTATAAAGTTTCTGTAATTAGGAATTTATGTATCTCTGAATTGTAATACATTGTTGTTATTGGTTATTATATTTATATAAAGTTGTATGTCTTTAGTTTAATTTCATGAGTAGTTTTTGCAATTATTTATTTGATGTTGTAGTTTCTTTAATTTTGTTTAGGTGTTTGATCAATCGTTGCATCTTTATGTAGCTTGAAGAGTGCGTTCTTCATTATGGAGTACAATGAATGCCTAGTTTGAAGGCCTTTAGTCAGTTCGAACCCAAGAGGACATGAAGAGGATCAGAGGGGAGACAACAACTGATTTCATTAGGATAGAAACAATGTTATAATTCAAACAATTAATGTATCTAATTTAATGACACTTTGATAAAATATCTATAACTATATCATATAAATTCATTGTGGACGTCGAATACACTTACATATGATAATGATAGGACTTATAGTTTGGGAATTTATTGTAATGACACTGGGAATATAGTTATAACCATTTATGTTTAAACATCTTTGTGTATGTTAAATCCTCTCTGTAGGAAACTGTGAAATATATGTAACTATGTGTATAATTTCTGTAATTGGCCATGGTCAGACATCTTCCGTCCCTCCTTGCAAAAACTTCTATCATTGCTGGATATGCTAGACATCCACTGTGAGGAGCATCTCGTAGAAGTATCAATGATTATGTAACTGTGTATACTCTCTATATGTGTCATTGTACGAGCACAGCAGACTACGAAAGCTCTCAACCTATGATAAATTTCCAAGGATTTTTCAGTGGGGGAGGATGGACGACAAAAGCTCCCTCATCTGTTGCTCTAAACAATTCCATTTCCTCATAGCAGAGCATGCAACTCATAATGTTTATGTGATCATGAACTCATTCATGGAAGAGATACAAGAATAATTCTAACATATCTTTAATTGTTTGATAGCTCCTTCGGTAGCTCATTTAACTCTTCAGTGATGATTTTCTCCTCATTAGATAGTTATTCTAATTTCATATTCTATATACATGCATTATAACTGAAATGTTAAAAATTAGAACCACTTAATACATGATTATTCTAGTATTGTTGGAGCTCAAATTAATTATCATTAAATAGTTCTAGTTAGTTATGTTAAATATATTGTAATTATGTTGTAGTTGTTACATTGGATATGTAATGTTTGTTTCTTAGTGGTCATTGTAATTGAATTGTTTCTGTTTTGTAAATGGTAGTTTCAATTATGTAAATGGTATTTTATATTCTGTATATAGTAGCTTATGTTATGTAAATAATATTTATGTAATTTCATAGTAAAATTCTGTAAATCATAATTATATTTTTGTGATTGGGCATTATATTTTTGTACTAATGTAATTTATATATATTTTACACAGAGAAGGTCAATCATAGGTGATACACGTTGACTATGATGAGACTTAAGGCAGACTATCTATTCCTCATTGGAAAAAGTATCAAATTCTATGATTTACAGGATGTGTCAAACATCCATTGCAAGGGGCACCCCGTAGAAAATATTTGTCGTTGCTTTGAGTCAGAAGATAAATTCAACTTCGATGGTGTCACGTGCAAGTTCTCTAAGGAGGAGGTTGCACTAGATGTTAAATATTATTTTTATCTCTTCGTTTTGTACATGACTTACTGTTTTTGAATCTATTGTAAATACACTATGGGAATGTGTGTATAATCATTTTGTGTTTAACTATCATTGTGTACATTGAACGCTATAATCTAGGTAAAAATTAAGTATCTATAACTATACGTATCATATCTGTATATATCATGTTGTAGTTTTGTATTTCTGTAACTCTTTATGATAGTACCTCTGATAGTTACAGTAAATCATAAATATATTGATATAACTAACATATAATGTTTTTGTATGTGTAACTAACATATATTGATGTAATTAACATTCTGTAAGTTGGATTCTCATGTCCTGTGTGCCGAAATGATCCACATTTTATAAGTGATCTACACTGCAAAATATTTGGCTAGATTGTTTAATGAGGCCATTCCACATGCTAATCATTAGGCTATGAGCTTTATTGGATGTTCACCAATTCCCGAGCATTTGGTTGCTCGACTGCATTTTCATTATCACCTTCTTGAGAGTCGTTTACAAGAATGAGACCAACTTCAGGTCTAGATGTACTTACAAAAAACATAAGTTATAAAATAAAAGAATAAACGCATAGAATGGACATATCAATTTACATAAAATTATTATAAATTATATGATGATAGAAATTACACATTATGTATGATATCTATCTCTGTCAAAAGCCTTTAATAGCTTCCATGAATAACTGGTTAACTTTCTCTTTATCCCACAAGAGCTTCCCTGACATACCCAATCACAGTCAGTCTCTCGTGGGGGCCTCAGATTCGGATCGAATGGAGGACCTTCTCTAGACATCCCAACACTCAGATCAAATGGTTCTTTTGGTATCCTTGAAGCTTTCAATAGACCCCATTCATTAGAAGATAAAAAATACATAAACAATAATAAATGTCTTCCTTTGATCCTTTTTATAGGTTTGTTTTTCTCTTTTCAATAAATCAATTCATCCCAAGCTTGTCTCCTTTTTTTCTTTGGATATAACCCATTATTTCATGAACATTGACGGATCGAGACGAACTCATTCGAGGAAGAAGAAGAAGTCATTTGGGGAAGAAGAAGAAAAAGTGATGGTTTGGAGAAGAAGAAGAAAAAGAAAAAGAAAAAGAATATCATTTTTATTTATCTTATATGAGGGGGTATTGCTGGTATTAAGAAAAAAACAGGGGTAAAAGAAAAAGGGAACAATTCTGCAGGGGTAAAAAAAAATTTCTTAAAGTACAGGGACATAGAAAAAATAAGAGGATTGGTCCAGGGTTATTTGGACAATTCCCCCAAAACCATTCTAGGACCCCTTTTGAACTCCTAATTACATTGTTCAATGTTCAAGCTAAAGATTTGGAAAAAAAATCTTTACTCTATTCATCTGGTTTGATTTGGGGGGGGGGGGGGGGGGGGGGGGGGGGGGGGGGTTGTTAGAATTGAATAGAAATTAAAAAGGAAAACTCTATGTAACTTGTAAACCCTAGCTTTAAATATTGAAGAACAAATTAAGTAGGGGGATTGTTCAGATGCCCCTTGACCAGGGGTTTAATTTTTTTTTTGCCCTTGGACTTTTTTTTATTTTTTATTTACCCCTGAAATGTAGTCCTATTTTTTTTGCCCCTGACCAGTGCCATGATTTTCATCCGTATATTAATATTACATTTTTATAATTTATATGTGATATCTGAACTACCCCTTCCAGACAGTTAAATACAGAAATATAATGTGATATATACAGAAATTATACAAATAATTACAGATATTTAATAGTTGTCTACAAAAAATATTAAAATACGCAAATATGTTTAAACACAAAATGGTTCATATATACATTTTCAATGTCATTACAATATCATCTGTAAGTGCATTCAATGTACGCAAAATTATTATAGATACAATTCTAAAGTTTCATTAAAATAGATACATCAATTGTTTGAATTATGATATTTTCTTCATATCTTAATGATCAGTTGTAGTCTCCTCCTTAATACTCTTCATTTTCTTTTGGATGAAATGAAACTCACTGAAATATCATTGAACTAGAAATTCAATGTATTTCATAACGAAAAATGGGCTTTCCAAGCAACATAAAAAATAAAACAAACAGTCAAACACTAAATAAATTTATGAACAATTGTAATATTTTAGTAGAATTACTTCTTGATCCATGTACTAAATAATTATAGAAACTAACATTTATATAACAACTACAATAAAAACTACAAATGTATACCCAATGACATAATCTACCATTTACAGATAATATACATCATCTATCATTCTTATAACAATTATAATAAAAATTACAAAAACTATAATTTACAAAACAAATATGTAATATCATATATTGAACAAAACCAATGACATATAAATTACAGAAATGTAATAACCAATTACATATATTTAATGATCAATTACGGAAATGTAATATTAATATACGGATGAGAATCGTGGCACTGGTCATGGGAAAAAATAGGACTAGATTTTAGGGGTAAATAAAAAATAAAAAAATTCCTAGGGCAGAAAAAAAATTAAACCCCTGGTCAAGGGGCATCTGGACAATTCTCCCAATTAAGTAAGGAAAACCCAAAAACATTAATTTTAGCATTAACCAATTTTTAAGTTTAATATTTAATTCTATACTTAGATATTTAATTATTAAATTTGATTAACATAATAGTTTCTTTAAATTTCAGTTATAGATAAAAAGTTTAAATTGTTACTTGTTAGTATTAATTTTTAAAGTTAACTGTGTTAGACTAGCTGTTGGAAGTGGAGCCCATTGACCAAGACAGGCCGCGTCGCGGGCCTAACGGGCTGTGCCGTGCTAGCACGGCAGGCCGGGGGGCATGCCCTGCACGGCCTGACCCCTAAATGGGTCTGCCTTGGCTGGCTCATCCCATTTTATATCTCTATGTATCGTTAGATAAAATATATATACTATTTAGCTTCTTTTTTTATTAGTTAAAGATGAGTTCATTCAAATAAAAATGAAATTATATACATATTTTATCAAAAACATGTTGTTAGATGATTTTTTATTTTTATTTTTTTAAAAAAATGTGGTCTGAGTTTTACACTGTTAAAAAAATGGGTGTTGTTACACTTTTTTTCAACCCCTATTCCAGTCCTATATGCGTCGATAGAAAATTAACAAAACATATACTCACATTAACAAGGTATATGCACATATAGAAGTTTGTAACATTTTCTG
The DNA here is from genome assembly GCA_030737845.1 of Acorus calamus. NCBI lineage: Eukaryota > Viridiplantae > Streptophyta > Magnoliopsida > Acorales > Acoraceae > Acorus > Acorus calamus. The sequence goes on along the minus strand of CM060876.1, from coordinate 11,278,765 downwards.
TTAATGCATACATACAATTTATTGGAGTATATGCTTTATTTTTTCTAAAAATATGTATCTCATTAGATGAGGTATAACAAAGCTATATGTAACACTATCCTAAAAAACATGAGTCTATTCCTTGTTCTATAAAACCTAGTTTAATAAATGGATAAATATTTAAGATAAGTTAGCCTAATTTATAGTAATAAAAAATTATTATTTTTATCCAAATTTATATTTGGTAATGCATTTTGTTATCCCCATTTTTTTGTGTTCTTATCCTTAACTTTGCATTTAAATCACATGATATAAAATATGGGATAACTTAAAAAAAAATTTAAGAATACCAAGTCTACCATTTCTATTAATGAGATATTAATATTGTTAGTTTCAATTTCATGAAGTTTTTTGTTTTTGTTTTTTGGGAATGACGGTTATAAATATTGTCAATGTTTTACAAAATGAGCTTAAAAATGGGGATAAAATCTGTTCCACCTTTTACCTAGAACAAAATATCTCACTTTTTCTCTTAAAATACGGACAATTGTCCATACTTTATCTTTTTTTTTCTTATGTCCTATGGGATAAAATGTGATTTAATTTAATTATTTTCTTATCCCAATATCTTATCCTAATGTCAAATGAGGCCTAAAGGGATAAATATTTATGATAAGTTAGCCTAATTTATCAGAATAAAAACTTAATTATTTCTATCTAGATTTACATTTGGTAATGCATTTTGTTATCCCTGTTTTTTTATGTTTTTATCCTCAACTTTACATTTGAATCATATTATCTAAAATATGTGATAACTTCAAATATTTTTAAAAAAATATCAAGTCTACCTTTTCTATTAATGAGACATTAAAATAGTTGGTTTTCGTTTTATAAAGTTTTTGATTTTTATTTTTTGAGAAGAATAGTTATAAAAGTTGTTTATGTTTTTACAAAATGAGGTTAAAAAATGAGGATAAAATATATTATATATTTTACTTAGAAAAAAATATTTTCACTTTTTTCTTTAAAATACGAACAATTGTCCATATTTTATCCCTTTTTATGTCATATGAGATAACTTACTATTTAATCTAATTATTTTGTTATTTCGACATTTTATTCCAATGCCAAACTATGCATTTCCGTCTCAAAAACGGACGCCATTCCGTCTCAAAAACGGACGCCCAGTATGGGACGTCTGGTGTAGCCAAATTGCCAAACTGAAAAGCCCAGCCCAGCCCAGCTGTTAATAAATTTAAAATAGAAAAATAAAAAACGGATCGCACGTTCATCGCTCTCTCCGGTGGCTTGACCATCCGTCTGTGACCAGGAAAACAGAGAGAGCACCAAAAAACTAAAATAAAAGTCGATCATCTCTCTCGTGCAAATCCGGCCGTACCTTCCATTCAGACGAACAACAACAGCAGCAGCAGCATCAACACACGTCACAATCTCTTCCACTCTTCACTCTCTCAGATCGATCACGATCGCCGCCCATCGTTTCAGGTGCACCTCTGTGAAACCCTAACTTTCCCCGTACATAGAGATCTACAGTATTTTCATCCCAGCTGTTGTTGATGCTTTCGCCGTCAAATAGAACTCTCCGATCCGCAACTAGGGCACGGATTCAGTAACCTGTACCGATCGGTTATTGAATATGATGTGATGCGCGTTCAATCAAATCATATTTTGATCGGTGTTTTGTTTCAGGTGTTCTCGAGATGCACCGCGTGGGGAGTGCGGGGAACAACAACAATTCCACCCGCCCCCGGAAGGAGAAGCGGTTCACTTACGTATTAAACGACGCCGATGATACGAAGGTGGTTTTTCATTTTGCTGTGTACTTTTTAAGGTCCGGCAGTCTTTGAATTACGGGGCGGGTGTCATTGATTGTGTGTTTTTTTCTTTTCAGCATTGCGCAGGCGTGAACTGCTTGGCAGTGCTGAAGTCGCGGTCAGAGGAGGATTGTGATTACTTGTTCACTGGAAGCAGGGATGGGACTCTGAAGAGATGGGCGCTGGGTGACGATTCGGCCAGCTGCTCGGCGACGTTTGAGTCGCATGTTGATTGGGTGAGTTTTCTTTGAAAGAGTGTTAGCTATTACTGATTCTTCTTTTTATAGTCATGAACTCGTGCAATTCCATACTCAGGTGTCTTATGATAAATTTCGTTCAAAGCTTCGTATTATATATGTAGTTCATTTTTTGGGGGATTTTCTAGAAACATTTTGGGGAATTTTTATAACCTTTTATTTGAGTTTTTTGGGCTTACTGGCATAATTATAGCTATCAAGAAAAAAAAAACATTTTATTTATGAAGATAGGTGTCAACACAGTTCTATTATGTTATTAGCATCACTGGAAAAATGCAAAGGAGAAAAGAAAAGGAACATAATAAAAAGAGAAGAAAATAGGGTACGACACAAGGAATGTCTACAACCTCAATTTACAATCCATACCTGTCCTGTATTTCTTGTAACCCCAAAACTTGATGTAAGCCTAAGGTTTGTAGCTTTTGTTTTTCTTCCCACTTGCATGCTTGGTTATCTGAATTTCAAAATGTTAACTAGACACATGCCTATGCTTCGGAACGCCTGTTTTTTTTTTTTTTGTTTAATTTCTAGGTATTACAACATTGATGATTCGAGACCCTAACAAATATGATTGCATTACAGATTGCACACCTTGTGCTATTCAACTTTTGAAGTGGAGGGGGTTGGGGTATCTTATAGTTTTTTAAATTTAAACATTGTTGGGTGTACTTGAATTAGGTCCAGTTCATGTCTTATTTCCTTCAGCTTTCTTGGATTAGGAATTTTTTTATAAATTACATTTAAATTGATATAAAAATATATATTTCCTATCTGAAAAAGGGAGGGGTGTGGGAGGGTTATGTGAATGTTCCTGTTTTTCTAAATCTTCAATTAATGAGTTATATCTCTATATATTTAACATTTGTTTACTTTCACAATTGAAGAAGATTTGCTTTGATCAGGCAGCTCCTATTTAGCTTTATATGTTAATGTGTCTTGTTCTGTTGTTAATCAATATGTATTGGCCAACAGGTCAATGATGCTGTGCTTGCTGGGGACACCCTTGTTTCATGCTCTTCAGACACCACTGTCAAGGTCTCTATCCTTTTGTAGAACTATATTTCCCTTAGTTAACACCTAAGTGTAACTATTGGAGTTTGTTGGCATGTGACAGACCTGGAATTGCTTGTCTGATGGAACTTGTACGAGAACACTTCGCCAGCATTCAGACTATGTTATTTGTTTAGCTGCAGCTGACAAAAATGTAATTTCTTTCTCAAGATTATTGTTTATGCAATTGGATGAAGGGTTCTCTCTTTACTGAAATGTCATATAGATCACGTGTCTTTTCTTTAATTGATTAGAACTGAGAAACTTTCATAATGCATTGGGGTGCTCATTCAGGGTTTTCTATCACAAATTTCTAATTCTTTTGTAGTGTCATGCATTTTAGAGCAATATTGTTGCTTCTGGGGGTCTTGGTGGGGAGGTTTTCATTTGGGACATTGAAGCTGCACTCACTCCAGTGGCTAAGTCAGTTGATTCAATGGAGGATGGAAGCTCAAATGGGGTGATTTCTCCAGGCAGTTCCGGGCTTCCAATTACTAGTCTCCGTACTATTGGCTCGAGCAGTAATATTTCTCTGCATGCGAGTCAATCACATGGATATAGTCCAGTTGCAGCAAAAGGTCATAAAGAATCAGTTTATGCCCTAGCAATGAATGAAAGTGGGACCTTACTCGTCTCTGGTGGAACAGAGAAGGTAATATTCGATGCTTATGCTTTTTACTCTATTCATTGTCGAATTTTTTTTCTGGTTTACTGTGGAAGTATGCTGATTTTTTCATATAATGTGTATGTTAGTCTTTCTGAATTTCGGATTATTTATTGAAAAGATCTTTGTTATAATGATTAAGATTATTTTCCACTAAGTTTGGCATGCATCTATCTAGGTCTTGCGAGTCTGGGATGCAAGAACCGGTGCAAAGAATATGAAGCTAAGAGGCCACACTGACAATATAAGGGCTCTGCTTTTGGATCCTACTGGCAGGTGAGAGGATTTGTTATGCATTTTACGTACTTTGGAATAATATTGTGACTAGCATTTTCTATCTATCATTAATTTAAGTGATCTACATTAATTATTAATATATTCCCTAAAAACATTCTGTAATGCTCTGTTAGTGTCAGTGGGATAAGCATGGCATCAGAATTTTTTACCTTCAAATTTTTATATTTAAAACTGGGCATGACTGGAGAGCATGCTGAATTTTTTTAATTGCTAAGATGTTCATATAGTTACTAGTGGAATCCTCCAATAAAACTCCACCAGAACTTCCACAAAGTCAGACAATGATTCCCCTAAATATTTGTTATTTACTTATTTGTATTATTACTCTTTTATGTGCTACAATATAACCTACATTTCACCCAACCCTCTGCTTACCCATTTTTAAGTGGATCCTTTGAAGTACTTGAATCCTAGCTCTACGATTGAAAAAAAAATCCCAAGATAGTATCATGGAGGCAGAAAAAAAAAGTTGCAAGGGAACCATCCTTGGAAGCTTTAAATTCCTTCACAATTACAATAATATCTGGGTGATGCAATATTTTTTTTTCTGTGCTTCATGACATAGTATTAGCTTCATATTTTTTTTGTTTACTATCTAATATTTAAGGTGAGTATCATTTTCATATTACATGTTTTTAATGAGGTAAATTAAACGGTATAGTGTTTTGCTTTACCGCATGAAGCTTGCTTTACCTATGCAGCTATTTGTTGATTTTCTTCTAATTGTATTATTCTGTTTTTTCAGGTTTTGCTTATCTGGATCTTCTGATTCGATGATTCGGTAATCATCTCTTAGTTCTCTTCTTTAGATGATCAAGGCTTCTTGCCAGGCTTAGTTTTCATGTTTAATTGAATTAATAAATCCAGATCTTTGATTTTTACTAGTTTCTTATGTACTCTGCATCTGATAAATTGCCTTTGTGACCAACACTTCTATGGTTCTACCTAGATTGGTTGAGGCTAGAGTACATTATGCACTCATGTTGAAGTTGCAGATATACTATCATATGTTTCTGTAAATTTTAGAGAGTATTTCAATACATGCATTCCTATTGTTTATATAGGGAGTAAAACCCCTCTTCTCTTGATCATTTGTTATATTAATATACTAGGTGTTTCCTTCTACCTTCCAGAAAAATAATACATAAGGAACTGAAATGTTTCTTCTCATTCTTTTCCTTTTATATATTAATTTTTAGTTTTGTTTTCCTCTTATTTTTTCTTTTCATTCATTGTTTCACCATCGTGACTTCTTTTAAAAATTATTCCTCTTGTAGTCTTTGGGATCTTGGACAGCAACGTTGCGTGCATTCCTATGCTGTGCATACAGACTCTGTTTGGGCGCTTGCCAGCACTCCAACATTCAGCCATGTTTATAGTGGTGGAAGAGACCTATCTGTAAGCAACATGTTTTTGAAATCCAATGAATTTCTCCCCAGTTGTAGGATGTGATGCTTATGATTTTGGATACTGTCTCAGTTGTACTTAACAGACTTGGCAACAAGAGAGAGCTTACTGCTTTGCACAAAGGATCATCCCATATTACAGATGGCTTTGGAAGATGATAACATATGGATTGCAACGACAGATTCTTCTGTGCATAGATGGCCGGCTGAAGGATGTAATCCTCATAAGGTTTTTCAAAGAGGTGGTTCATTCTTAGCTGGAAATTTGTCATTCACAAGGGCAAGGGCTAGCTTAGAAGGGTCTACTCCTGTGAGTTATGCATGCCACTTGTCACACCACTGCTTCTGATTGATCACATTTTTATTTTCATTACATATATTGAAGAACTGATATGTTGTCTTGGGCATCATTCTGTCTCAAAATTTCATTTTTTTTTAAATGTGCATCTTTTTGTAGCGTATGTACTCCTATATATATTTTGCTTCAATTTAAAACCCAGCCTCTTGATGGTTTCCATTTTTTGGAAATCTGTCAATGGGTCATTTTGTTTATGCTACTGTAAGTGTGAGAAGCAAATGCCTCTCTATACATTAGTTTGGCATGGTAATGAATTGACTCATACAAGTGAACAACAATGCCAATGTGCAGTGAAACTATAAAAGATGAATAATGGAATTAAATATATGTATCCTTTCACGCATGGTCACTGGCTGTCGGTCATTTCATTTTAAAATGAAGTTTAGCCAGTTAAACATTTCTACTTATGCTGGTAAAGTGTAAAGGGAAAGTTTTTTTCTTTCTTTGTTATGCTATTTTTAGTGCCAAAAATAACCCTCTTATTTAGAAATCGGTGCTGATGTGAACATGAGTTGATTTTACATGTGACAACCATTTCACTTTCATTGGCATTACAAAATGATATGGTAAGTCTGCGTGCTAGGTGAACATCATTTGGTGATGCCACCAGTCACAAGGTTGCGCAACTCTTTAAACCATAAGGGAATTGCTCCTCATCTTTGCATGGATTATTAAGAAGTTTAGCATGTGAACAACTTTGTCCACTTTTCAGGCCCCTGTCTATAAAGAACCATCCTTGACAATCCCTGGCATCCCGGGAATTGTTCAGCATGAAATTTTGAATAATAGAAGACACGTTCTGACTAAGGTAATCATGATTTTGTTATACCAGTGCCTATTAATTGTTTCCATCTTCCATGTGAGACAATTGTTTCATGCTGAATACTGTCTGTTTGCCTGATTTCTAAAATTATGCACCTCTGTTAGGACACCATGGGTTCAGTTAAGCTATGGGAGATCACCAAGGGCATAGTGGTCGAAGACTTTGGCAAGGTGCATGCATAATTTATTATTATTGTTATTGTTGTTGTTGTTGTTGTGGTGGTGGTCGTGCTGGTGGAACAAACAATCAGATCAGCCTGGTTTGCTTGTGCTAAGATTTATAGTATCTGTGATGATTATCTTGCAGGTTTCTTTTGAAGAGAAGAAGGCAGAATTATTTGAAATGGTATCCTTTGGTTATTCAAAATGTTTGTTTCTGTTCTGCTATTGTATACTTGCTCCATGATGACCGAACTGGTTTTTTGGCTTTCCCAGGTCAGTGTTCCTGCATGGTTCACCATGGATACTAGGTTAGGGAGTCCTTCAATCCATTTAGAGTCACCACAATGCTTTTGGGCAGAGATGTATGCAACTGATTTCAACCCTGGAGCATCTGAAGATGTGAAGGTAAAATCATTTGTCATTTTCATTTACTTTGTAAATTGCACTACGTCAAACAGGTGGTACCCCTTTTGTGCCTTTTATGCATTGGCTTGAATTTGTGTCTTTTGTGTCTCTGTGATAGTTGGAAAAAAAACCATTCCTTGTTTATTTTTTACCCATATATATGGATTTTTAACCAATTGACTTATTGACTAGTTATCCATCTTTGTATCTACAAGGAATATAGATTGTTTCCCTCTTCCTGAACAATTTTCTACACTGCCATCTCTTAATCCTTTATTACTGCTAAATAATCAATGTCACTTGCCAGTGAAAGCCTATTCTTTTCGAGCTTCATCCGTGTTGATTATTTTGCCAATTTGCACACAATTTGCAGATTAATCTAGGTCAAGAGACTCTTCGTGGTCTATTGGCCCACTGGATGGAAAAAAGAAGGCAAAGATCTGGGCTGCATGTTTCAGCTAATGGTGATATTCCATCGGCAAAAAATGCTTCTATTCGAAATCATTCACATTCAAGAATTGAGGTTGACGATGGTGTCGAAAATCACAGTGCAATGGTTCACCCTTCATTCGAGTTCTCAACAGTTTCACCTCCTTCAATTATAACAGAGGGCTCTCAAGGTGGTCCTTGGAGAAAGAAAATCACAGATCTAGATGGCACAGAGGATGATAAGGATTTTCCATGGTGGTGTCTGGACTCTGTATTAAATGGTCGAATTCCCCTAAGAGAAAACACCAAGTAATATTTTTCGTGGATTTTGGTTTTAGTAATTAATGATGCTTATGTACATCATCTTGCTCAAATGTAACACCATGTAGATTCTCCTAATTTTTATTTGTCTGTGGTTTCATCCAAAACCATTTGGCAGAGGATTTATTCTGTCAGCACTGATCATATCGTTCAATTTTTCACATGCTAGCACTGTAATTTGTGATGTGCAGTAATCATCTCAGCAATGCATATTTTCACACAATTGTGTTATGATTATTGATAGCTCAGATTTTCATATTATATGCTGGAGATATTTAATGTCATTTTCATGAAGTCATTCTGTTATATGAATACTTAGTTTTCTTTTCATGTTATAAGATGAACGGTGAGAGCTAATAGATACTAGTTTCATAATGTAAACGAAGAAATCATGCCACGTAGCTATTGAACTTTCCCTGTTACTTTATATTTGATACATGTTTTATGATGAATATTATTTATTGATAACTATCTTTATGCAGGTGCAGCTTCTTTTTGCAACCATGTGAAGGATCACCCATCCAAGTCCTCACACAAGGAAAATTGAGTGCTCCACGAATACTACGAATACAAAAGGTAAACATTAGCTGATTCATCTCAGATCTGTATATGCAGGAGTCAAGTGATTGTAGGGATTCATAGTACAACATTATTGTTCTTAAAATAATAGTAAACTATTAGTTGTTTATGGAATTTTCTGACACAATTTATATTCAACTGAAGTTGGACTGAAAGCTGTCTATGATGTTTAAGGATTTTCAGAGAACTGTTTTAATTATGACTGCCGCACGTGTGCTTTATACTCCCTGTGCACTTGACTTCTTACATGCTTCGCATGCACCATTCAAGTGCGGTACGTGCGTCCATGTACCATATGTGCGACCATGGGTACGCACATTTAAATTGCATTTTTTAATGTTAGAATGGACATGACCAAAAATTTAAAACCATGAGCGAACAGTATAGGTGCACAACAAATTTCAATTTTGTCAACTACTAGGAGTAAATAAAAGCCATTATTTTTTTATTTTAATCCAATCTATTATTAATTAAACTTACAACCCTCCCTAAAAATTAGGTGGTAAACCCAAACAAAATAAATCTTAAAAGTCAAAACAGACTAAGGTTGTGTTTGGATGTGAGGTTAAAATGCTGGGATTCTTAAAATCTTGCTTTCTAAACTTAGCTTTTGAAAGTCGTCATTTTGTTAGCTTTTAATTGCTAGATTTTTAACCTAAAAAAGTAAAATAGTGCTTTGAAAAACTAAAAATTAAAAATGCATTTGGATCCGCGTTTGAGAATCTTTAGCTTTTGAAACGCAGAATCTACCTGAATGCAGATCTAAACAGGACCTAAATAGTTTGTTTTTACTCTCATGGACTATAATTAAATTCCTACCCGTTTAGATACAGAATATGATTTATTCTTGGGTATACAATTATTCTGGCATAAGTGAGTATAAATAAGGATAAAATGATTTTGTGTTTGGTTGTGTTTTGAATTATTCTCATTGGGAAATGTAATAATAAAGTTTTTGTTGTTTGGATAAAGTGTGAATAAAGTGTGAATAAGGATTTATAAAAGGTGAAAAATGATGATAAAAGGTGAAAAATGATGATAATTGATTTGATAGGTAATTTATAAGAGGTGATGATAGTTGATTTGACAGTGAGCCCATATATTCTTTGGGTGGAATAACCTGGATTAACTTTAAATTCAAAGGTTGGCTGGAATCCATATACCACTTTATATCAGTTGTACAAGCATACATTATTCCTGGGTATTTTGGGCATCCAAACACCTTATTTAACATATTCCACCTTATTTCAGGATTTATCCGGGGTTATACTGCAGGGGCTAAAGATTTGGGAATAAAACTAAAAAAATAATAACTTATTAACCAAATAATTATTACCATAATTCAACCTATTCTAAATAAACTCATAACTATAACTACTCCCTAAAAATTAGGGATAAACCCAAATTTGATAAAACTAACAAAAATTAATAAACCCAAATTAACTAAATCCACAAACTGAACAAATCAAAACTAGAGTCATATCTAACTCTTCTTTGTTGTACCTTATCCCTCTTAATTCTTAAGTTTTTTGGTCACTTTTTTTTTATATTTTAAAAAAGTGCAGATGCTGCACATTACTTTGAAGTTTGAAACTATGGAACAGCCACATCATAATGATGTTTTTAAAGAAAAAATTATCACCAATGTAATGGTTAGCATTTGAGACACTTGTATGGCTTATACCATTTTTAAATGCCATTTGTGAACACACACATGAATCTTTTCTTTCCAGGACGCCACATTCATGGTATTTGGAATGTGATGTGCATTACAAGTGAGCCTTACATCTTTTTAATCTTTGTATATTCTAGTGTGATATGCAATTCATTTCACCAATGTCTTTTATTAATCTGATGTTAGTTTGGATCCTCAGTTAACTTAGTAGCTGTGGGGGTATCACATGATCTCTTGAGTGATCTTTTTATTTATTTATAATAACACCATGATTTCTCGGATGGACATTCCGTGATTTGCAAGGCATTTTGATTGTTGATAAAAGTCTACCTATGGTATTTGTGCTAACTGTCAAAGTTTCTTGAAATGTCTCGCATGAAAGGATCATAAATTGATTCCTGGATGTTGTGATGGATTAAGTTTGAACAACTACAGATATTATAAATTAAATCCTTTTTGCTTAAACCTGATATGAGCATTACACAAATGCTAAAAAAAATTTTTGGTCACCATGTGTCATGCAATTTATAACGAGCATGAAGCGCGCCGGAATTGGTGTCTCTGCATCTGACAAGGACATGATTTTGACCCTTAACACTGATGGCCATATGTGAAGAGATTTCTGATAACTTTTGCATTTTCTTTCACAAACAACTAAGTAGGAGTTATTCTTTGGTCCTGCAGGTTGTTAATTATGTTTTGGAAAAATTGGTTGACAAATCACCTTTGGAGGGCTCAAACTCGGATGGTACTTTTGTATCCGGAGTAGCAACTAGTCAATCACAGCTTTCTATGCTTGGAGATGGTTCTTTCCGGTCAGGCTTGAAATCGTGGCAAAAGCTAAAACCAACTATAGAGATCTTGTGTAATAACCAGGCAAGGGAATCTTACTAATAAAGATTTATAGTGTCTTTTGTTGAGATTTTTTTTGTTGTTTCTCTTTCTCCAGACCTCGTAATGCATGGAAACTAGCAGTTTATCTTTCTTGTACTGCTTTATTTTTGTTCTTCGCTATGCTAGTTTTCCATTATGGTTTGTAGAATTTATTTATTTATTTATTTTTGAAGAATGTGGATGATGTTGTGATATTGGTCTTATATTGCAATATTCTTACTGAAACATGTCTGCTCATTGAGAGTAAAATTCTCATGCGCCATGGAGAATGGAACGTCCACCAGTTTAAACTTGGGTAAATTTTTTATTTGTTTGGCGAGTCATCAGGAATAAAAATGAGTTTGAAAAGAGCTTTTCACTTAAAGTAGCTTTCTAGAAGCATATTTTTGTTAGATTCCTGGAAAGCCCTTTTTTTATAATTAAAAGCTGCTTTTCGCTTTCTTCAAAAGCTGGAATGGCTGAGGGCATTAGAAACAAGTTTGAATTAAATATGATTCTTACAGAAGTAAATCTCTTAAAGTTGTCCACACTGATTTCCGAATGCTACTCTGTGTCCGCTCATAATCTCACACTGGTGACCATGTAAGTGCTTGAGGTTGATGAGGATGAGGATGAGGAAGCCTATATTTTTTTAGCACCTCCTATTCCCACGTCTGCTGAAGATTTCCAATTGTAATTTCATCACTTGTGCATTATTCAGGTTGTTGGTGATGCATGATCTAGATTTAATTGCAGAGTTACATTCTCCCTTTTTGTTCTTTCTTTCCCGTTAGGCATGTTGTGAAGGGCATTCACAGTATTCACTCATTGATTGTCCTGCTTCCATGTTGGTTGAGTGGGATTTATAGTTTTAATAATTCTATTTTGCAGGTGTTACAGCCGGAAATGAGTTTAGCCACTGTCCGAGCATATATATGGAAGAAGCCAGAAGATTTAGTTCTCAATTACAAGGTGGTACAGCCCAAGTAATTCCTAATCCTAGATGGTGGTGAGCACACTGACAATGTCTTCTGTCCAATATTACTTCCGCAGAAGCAAATAGTGTTTCATATTCAACATAACTCATGTTGTTGGTTTATTGAAGCTGATCGCTGAGGTTAAGATGTTGGCGTATGGTGATGGGTGTTCTATTGCTGGATTGTAAGAATAATGATTAATCTTGGCACTGGTCGCAACGAAGAGATTCACATCATTCCGTGTAAATCTTCAGGCGGGTAAATCTTGATATTCAACAATGATTGCTTCAGAAATCGACAAGAGGTCTTCAACATAGATGTTATACTTGTAATTTGGCTGGCATTGTAGGTGGTGTCAACAGGCTGGCAAGTTGCAGAGAGAGAGACAGAGAGAGGGAGAGTCCAAATCATATGTGAAACCTCATCTGGCAAATCAAACTAGTGCATAATTCATGGATGTAAATAGAGATGATGATGAAATTAACTATCATGTTGATAAAGTGGTTTTGGATTATATATATAGGGTTGTGACACTTTAGAATTAGGCCAATATGTGAGAATTTGTATACTCTGTGTTTGCGGTACAATGGTTTGGTCAAATCTTTGACCTTTTATTTTGTCAGGCAGTGATTTTGGAGTTGAGATAATCGTAGCGGAATAGTCATTGTTGGGTGAATAAAACCGATTTATCCTTTTTGGCAGTCTATTCCCCCTTTTTTTTTTTTTTTTTTGAATTGGATTTAGATACTCCAGTTGGGAGAACATATGTATTTGCAAAATGGCAAATCATTCAAATGAGTGAATTTTGTTTTAAGGCTGCTTTTGTACATGAGGTTGAAATGTTAAAATTCTTAAAATCTTGAGAAACTCAGTTTTTAAAAAATTATGTTTTATTATATTTTTAACTACAAGTTTATGGTGGTTTATGTTGAAAATGTGTTTGAATATGAGTTTGAGAATTTTTAACTTTGTAAACATAAAATTTACTCTCTCGTTCGCTTTTTCATCGTAAAAAAAAAAAGAACGAGTTTGCAACACAAAATTATAGGAATATCTGCTTTACAATTTAGACCTAAAAGTGGGTTAAAAATTGGCTCTTTGTGACTTTATCTCTTTGGTCTTTTTCTTTTTCTTATTTGTTTTTTTTTACCACATCTGGGCCTTCATTGTTGTGGACCTTATTGAAAGCTTTATGAATGATAATCATAGTGCATCTAATTCTAGGCTATATTCTTTGAAAGAGGTTATAACGACTCCACAAGTTTTCCTACTCACCCCATTTTTTAATATGTAAAAAAAAAATAGTTATTTTTTTCTCATATCTAACCCACCTTGATACTTTCCACCCCATTAGTACACCGAACCCACCCCGAACCATACCCACCCACAAATTCCCCATAAACATTCAAAATTTAGTCACATTCTTGTTCCTGTTTGACATGCCCCACGCCTTTCTTGTTTGACATGGTTTGACGTGGCGCATGTCTTTTGGGAACCAGAACAAAAAATCTAGTATCCCACATGGTTTATATTCAACATGTCTAATGTCTTTCTTGTTTGATTTGATTCAACATGGAACATGTCGTTTTGGGAACAAAAAATCTTAGTCTCATCCTAGTTTCCATTCGATATATCTGATGTCTTTCTTGTTTGACGTAGTTCGACATAGCGCATGTTTTTTTCTAGAATCAGAAATCTAATATCCCATTTTGGTTCACATTTGACATGCCGATATCTTCTTTGTTTGATTTGGTTTGACATAGAACATGTCTTTGTGAAACCAAAAACATGATATCCCATTTTGGTTCCCACTCAACATGCTCGATGTTTTCCTCATTTGACATGGTTTAATATGGTTCGACGGAGGGGGATATGGATATTAGTGAACTCAATATGTAATCCAATAACAAGTTTTGTTTAGAACAATGTGTGTTTTTTTGTGTTATTAGAAATATGGTGAAAAGTGTGTTGTAACTAAATTATGGGAATGATGTACATTAAAATGATCTTTTAATGGCGTTGAACATATGAATGATCTACAATGTGTTTTCTAAGGTGTAAAATGATATTTAAGTGCGATGGAATTGCATACATTATGTCTATTTTGCTGATTATTAGGGTTGCATGGCTATGAATGTGGGTGTATTAAGACTGTTATATGTAAACAAACAAGGTAAGAAAAGTGTTATGTTGATAAATTAAATTTCAAATATTTATTAACAATGTGTATCTCATATCAGATCAGAGGTCAACCTTTTGGACCTGTTCGACATTAGGTTTTTTATTCCAAAAAGACATGTTTCATGTCGAACCACGTCAAATGAGGAAGATATCGGGCATGTCAAGCGAGAACCATAATGAGATCAAATTTCTGGTTTCATAAAGACATGATCCATGTCGAATCAAGTAAAATAAAGAAGACATCGGGTATGTCGAATGCGAACCAGAGTGAGATACCAGGTTTTTTATTCCTGGAAGACATGCCACGTTGAACCACACCAAATAAGAAAGACATTGGGCATGTTAAACTGTAAACAAAATGAGACTAAATTTTGAATATGGGGTGAGGATTAAATTTATGGGGGATTTGTGGGGATGGGTATGGTTTGGGGTGGGTTTGGCGTACCAATGGGGTGAGAAGTGTCAGGGTGGGTTAGGTGTGCGAAAAAAGTAACAAATCTTTTTTTTTTATTAAAGAAGGGGTGGGTAATACTTGTGCGGTGGCTATAACCGCTTCCATAATCTTTTGAATACCAAGCAGGAAATCAATGGATTTCAACACTATTAGTGATTTTAAAGTTGTAATGTATTTTGGGTGATGATACACTTAATCGTCCTCTATAGTCCCCACTTCCCCCTAATATAAAATAAAGGGTTGATTTTTAAGTTCCCGTAAGCTATATGATTTAGCTATCGATCATTCATTTCTTCATATTATAGTTTAAGTCTCCATATTTAAATGATACATTTCTTATTAGTCCATGGAAGAGACCTATCATTAAATTGTTTGGTTTTCATATTAGTATCTGGGAGGAACTAAAAAGAAATATATCATTTAAACTGGAGATTTAATTTGTAATATTAAGAAATGAGAGATAAATTACTAAATAGTATAATTCAAGGGGACTTAAAAATAAAAATAAAAAACCCTATAATAAATGAGTGATGCCACATACAATTTTTTTTCCATCTCTAATTTCAATCTCATATGTGTAGATAGAAAATCATCGGAACATATATTCACATTGACGAGATATATGCTTCGATAGAAAAGTTTCACATTTTTTATATATGCATTTATACAATTCATTTGAACATATGCTTTATTTTATTTTTATAAAAGCATGTACTTTATTAGATAAAATGTACTATTTTTAAATAATTCAAAACACGTATATTATCCATATAAATATATATACTATAGTGTGTTAATATGTATACTAGGTTGAAAAAAATATAAAAAGGTGTGTGTATATGTATTTGTATGAAGGATGATGTCACATACGGTCTTTTCTCAGTCCTAATACTAGTTTACACACATTTTGATTTTTTTTTAAAATAGCATACCTCATCTGATGAAGTATATTGTTTTATAAAAAAAAATTGAAGTATATACTCCAACAATTTCAAAATTTTCACAATCATATTATTGAGGTATGATTCATTGAAGTATATATTTTTTTTAATAAAAAATATAAAAAAATTCTAACAAGATATATACCTCTAATGAAGTATATGAGACTAAAATTAAATTTAAAAATAAGATTGTGTTTAACAAAATTCTAGAATCACTTAACCATTGTTTCACGTAGGCATCAACGTTGGATGATGTCAATATCTACCCCTACAAGCCTTAAATAAATAATAAATACATGGAATATGATAGTTTGGCATTAGTTGCATTTTGTGATCCTTGATAATAAAGCTTAGCTGATAATGGATGTTAAAGTGGATATGACTAATAAAAAAGAAAATGTTAGGTACCCTTTAAATGCAGTCTTAAATACAATCATCATGTATTTTTATTTTAAAAAATAATAAACATAATTTAATAAAATATGTGTTTTTGATAAAAAAAAAATTATATATTGCTTTATATCTAATTGAATAGATACATTATAAATAAATGCATAAATAAATAAATAACAAGATATATATTTATTTTATGCCTAATAAGAATATCAGATTTATGCCTAATAAGAATATAAGATAACATTTGAAAGGATAAAAAGTATCTGCCTGTAACAGGGCCCCATAAAGATTGACATGATTATTATGAGAAAAGTCATCCATGAAACGTCAATCATGTCATGTAACATCTCCCTAAAGAGGCCACCAAATCATGCACGCACAGGTGATGCCCCATACTTACCCTGTATTATCCACTTAAAAAGCAAATTATTTGTTTAGAAAAAAAATAGATGTATTTGGATAAGTTAAAAATAAATCTCATAGTTATTTGAAGGTTATTGAAATTAATCTGGGATTATTTATTCTAATATATAAAAACACATTTATATTATTAAAAAAAAACATTGTCACAAACATTAAACATGTCACATCTATCATATTACATACATCTCAGACACTCATTTTCAAACACAAATAATTCAGGCAGAGGTATGATTGTCCAGTAAAAAGTATAAACTTTATCCCTCTCTAATGAATGTTCTTTTTTTTTTTCCTTTTTTTTTTGTTGGAAGAAATGGTAAGCTTATGCCTTCTATTAAGGAAAGAAAAGAACATTTTGAGGGGGAGGGCAGGGTGCAACATGAGGATTTTTCAATCCTTTTTATAGTAAAAAATACAATTTTATATACATCGTTAGAAATCCAGTGAAATATATGTATTGTTAGACGAAATATATGCATTGTTAAACTTTTTTTTGACATTTATTAAAAAAGAATTCATTCAATTCGAAATGGAGTGATATACATTTTTTATCAAAATAAATGCATTATTAAATGATATTTACTATTTAAAAAAATTAAAACATATATATGCACTGTAAAAAGGACATGAATCTAACATTTTTCATCTATCCATTACTTATTCTCACTTTTCAAGATGAATCAAACAACAAAATGTTAACTTTTACATTTTCAAATGAGAATAACAAAGAAGACTACAAGTATCAAACAAAAAATTAATCACTTTGTATGGATAGTTATCTATCTTAGTATAACTATCAGAGATGAATAACTATATCACACCCTAAATGGAGAGTAAAACCATGTTCCGCTAAGTAATTCAGGGGCTAAATTTCTCATCTTTCTTCACCTGGCATGGACATTTTAGACTGTTCCAATTAAGTTCCAACTCCCATACTCAAACCTTTTGCATACATGTTTTAATATTAATGTCAAATGTAACACTCCATGCTTACACAATAAAAAAAACATTTTATTATAACACTTTACCTCCTCTCATCCCCAACTCACAATTGTAATCTCCCTTTCGATATAAAAGTGTTTGTAGCAAAAAAATTTAAATAATAATTTAAAACCATAAATCTGTTGACAGGTAAAATTGGACGTTACAGCACAAACGTCTGACATGTCGACGTATATCACATTTTCAAACCTGAACTGGAAGTCTAGAATCTAACAAGGATGTCCATATCACCACAACAAGTGAATGTGAGACATTGGGAAATTATGCAACACCTTTTGGGAAATTATGCAACACTTATTAAAAATGTTTAGAGGAGATATAGTTTTGTCCCCAAACGCATTCATAATATATAGTGCATGAATTTATTTCCCATCTTCTTTGTCTCTTTTGGTAGGACAAGCCCCGGATTCCACTGCATTTTTACACACTGACTGGTATGATTAAATGGGGATTAGTAAATGAAGAGAATGTACTACATCATTGAAGTTTGTGTAAATGATGGACAATATTAACCACATATTCACTTTTGTTTGTATAGAATATGGAAAAAATACACAACACCCTTGCAGTCATGCACTCATTCTTTAAAATGGATAGTGTTATAGAAAATGGAGTATATATTCATATACATTAATGTATTTTTTTTTACATAAAAAAAAAATTGAGTCATATACTATGATATGACCCATACACTATGATAGTGTAGTATATACTACACTATCATAGTGTATGAGTCATATCATAGCGTATGGAGCTGCAAAAAAGGACTGCGTGTATCAACGCTCATAGAATATTATACGTGGAATAAAAATATGTTTGTTCTCATATAATAATTGTGTATAACAACGTCAAAATAGGTGAGAATAAATTGGTTTTGATAATCTAGTTCTCTGAAATTTTATTATTCTATCAATTTTATTTCATTGGTATAAGAGGAATTCACGTATCAAATCATTTGTCATTATCAGGGAGTAGATGTTAAATTATATTTTACATTTTATAAATCCTTATCTGTATCTAATTTATTTTTTATTCACAATTCATTTATGATCAATCAAACAACAAAAATTTCATTATTACTTTTTTTCTAACCAGAATAACTAAAATTACACTGAAATAGAATATATAGTTTATTCCATTGTTATAATTATATATAATATAATAGGAAAAAATCCATAACCGCTGAAATCTGATTGAAATCCATATAACCCCCTGAAAACATTTAAAAATCAAAATAACCCCATTAATAAAATTTTCATTAATAGATGATAAATATTTTGCTAATATTTCATTTGATTAATCCTTATTGAAGATATAATATACTAAAAACTATTTCATTGTGGTAAAAATGTGAAAAATCTTATGAAAAAAATGATTTTCCCCTTCTGGATTTATTATAAAACCTTATTCGAAAGTATAAAATCGTTATTTATAGAAGATTTTTCGCATTTTTAACACATTGTAGGTTTTTTTGGTATACAGTAATTTTTACCATGATTAACCAAACATAATGTTTACAAAGTATTCATCATCTGTAAACGAAAATTTTATGCAGGGGGTTATTTGGATTTACTAAGTGTTTTGAGAGGGTTATATAGATTTTAAGAAAAGTTATGAGGTTATATGAATTTCAGTCAATTTACAAGGGGTTATATGGATTTTCCCAATATAATATTATACAATAGGGTGAATATCTGTTGTTGACTGGAAACAAGGATGGAAGAGTTAAGGGGTTGTACTCTGGTTTTAACATAAATAGATCGATTAGATATATATTTATATATATGATATATCCCAAGTCTGACAATATTGCCGGACATTGCTAAGATTTTGAATGACCATTTTGAAGAGTCCAAAATCTCGGACTTTATTAGAGGACAATGAAAGATTCAAACCATATAAAGTGAATGAGATACACATGTTTTGGGCACGCATAGCTAGAGAACCTGGGGTCCATTTTGATATCACCATATATATACATGATAAAGATGAAAGCAAGTGCTTGATTGAAAGAAAAGAAGGAAAGACAAAACAACATGGAAGATGAGAAAGGTAGGGACCATTTCTCGGGACATGATCAACTGCATGTTGGATATGCAAAGAAACTTAGATGCTTCCAAATCTCTCATTCAATTCCAATAGTGGTAAATATACTTGATGTTGTTGGGACAACATTATATATAGTTTCTTTTGAGTTTGATGTTTTTTTCATGTAATGAAACATAAAGTTTCACAAAACAATAAAATGTATACTCTATTAATGAATTGTACATGCTCTCTCACATAAAAAAAAATCACATATTTCATTTAGTAAAACATATATTTGATATCGAAGATCTCATATGATAAAGATTCAGTGCTACAACATCCTCTTTGAAAATGCAAGAGGTCAACAAAAAAAATAACTTCCAAGTCTCAAAACATTGTGAATTCCCTCCTCCTTGTTCGAAAATATAGGCATCTACAATAATAAAAAGTAGATTAAAATTAGAGTTGGTTAAAGACTTATAAAGTTATACAGTATACACCAGAGTATCACTGCTGACCAATTCCAATCATGCACCTCTCAGAGGGAGGGGGGACCAAGCCAAAGCTAGAAATGACATTTCAAAAAGACTTTTTGGCTCCTTTCACAGTTCACACTTCACAATAAAATTAAAACATCAAATATCATTCAAAAATAATCTCTCTCTCTCTCTCTCTTATTTAAATCTTCGTCTGTCCGTGTAATGACATCATAGCGTCCGACACCTACCATGCACACGTGGTGATTCGTTCATTCCACCCAATGAGACGTCGACACGTAGACCATACACCAAAAAACCAGGAAGCCCTAGCTATTCAGGTTTGGTTATCCACGTGCGACACGATGCGGGTGGGTGGTTTACTGGTTTGGATACGGTGTTTCTGCGGATCACATGTCGGGATGCCGTGCAACCCGCTTTGGCACACGTGGACCGAGAAAACGATTGACGTGTGACGTATAACCCCCGCCCCGATGCGCTTGTGGTCCCTCCCCTCACCTTACCGATTCACGAAACTTCGAGGGTACTGTCGTAAATTTGACCTGAACAATGGCGTATTAATGATATCATCGTCTCATCCCATCAGACGGCTCGTATTTGGTGGTCTCTACTTGTCCGCCAAACTCAGATCCAACGGTCCAACAATAAAAAGCCGGACTCTCCACGACCGTCGATCCCGGGGAAGTAACGACTGCAACTGCTATGGCAATAAATGAAAAAAAACCCAAACTTTCAGAGAGAGCGTACTTTGGATTTCGTGGCGTGGCAGGGGTTGATATTCTAACCCCCTGTGTTCTATGATTCGCGACTTTGAATTCCTCTCATGTCTTTTAAATTTAAATAAACTTTTAAATTAAATTTATATTAACACACAACAACTGTTCTATCTAATTAATCACGGCTGAACACAATACACTAAAAATCTAAAAATGTAAAAAAATATTATATAAATAATGATTTTATCATTCAAGATATAATTTTATAATCTATTCTAATAAATAAAATATCAAGGTTTTTTGTATTTTTAACATATTAGAATGTGCCCTCAGACGTGTACTCTTTCTACTATTAAAGAAGTAGCATGTCTATCAAATTTTATTTTAAAAAAATATATTGGAAAGTGCCAGATTAAATAAATAGAATATTTATATAAGATTTCTCGTCTGTTAATTGATGGGGCTATTTAGATTTTAATAAATACTTTCACGGTGGTTTATATAAATTTTAGAAAAATGAGATTACATGAAATTCACACAGTTTTTTTTTTTTGGGGTTTATTTGAATTTTTTTCCATTTTTAGTTTTACAGGTCAACTGGCGAATAATTGCTGTTCATAGAGGACAGAAGAGCCCCTCCGGCAGGGGCCGCCAGTCCCCATACGTCACGCCACGTGTACATGATAAGCCAACCCGTACAGCCTCCCCGTGGGTCCCACTTGAAAAAAAACACGGGCTCTCTTGTGGTTGGGAAGGCGTCCACCTAAAGGGACCACGAAAGCAAGGAACGTGATTAAGCCGACGGCGCGAGGTCAAATTCCCCTTCCACGTGTCCATCTCCCATTGGATATCAAATCGCGTGCTTGGTCGGTGGTCCCCAGTGAGTGGTCCAAGCTATACTATGTAGACGCGTGTCTCTCGGGACGGATCGCCGTCCCTATCGCCCCTTCGCGCCCTTTCATGCCAAAAGGAGAGTTTCCACGCCACGCGGACGTGGATCCCCTCATCACCGTCTAATTTGTAAACTTCGTTGTTATGTCGTGATTATAACTATCGATTTCCAGTTTCAACGTCTCTTTCACTCTCTCGCCTTTCCTTTCTTTCTTTCTCTCTCCGTGGAATTCGAGACCGACTACTACATGGAAGGGTCGCCGTGAAACCGCTTCATCAGACATAGATGGCCTTCCACGACCACCTCTCGCACGATATGGGGATCGCGCATTACGGGGAGAACCCGTCGGTGCTCGGCCAGGCCTCGCCGGACGCGGCCGCCGGTGGTGGGAAGCCGCAGCTGCAGCCGTCGTGGCTCAACAGTGCGATCCTCCGTCAGCAGGGGCACCACCACCAACAGCCGCCTTATGACGGGAGCTTCCTCCACCTCCAGACGACCTCCGAGTCCTCCGCCTCGCCGGCCTGGCTCCCCCGGCCAGCGATCCTGCAGAGGAACGCGAGCGACGTCGGCGGGAGCGGCGGCGGAGGAGGACGGGAGGAGGAATCCATGATCGCCGCCGCGATATCTCGCGGATCGGGGGACAATCCGAGTGGCGGCGCGGATTCCGAGGCGGTGGGGGAGGGGGGAGGTGAGGAGGGGTTGGGGTCCTGGCAGAACGCGAAGTGCAAGGCGGAGATATTGGGGCACCCGCTTTACGAGCAGCTCCTGTCGGCGCACGTGGCGTGTCTGAGGATCGCCACGCCGGTGGACCAGCTGACGAAGATCGACGCGCAGCTCGCGCAGTCGCAGAACGTCGTCGCCAAGTATTCGATCCTCAATAACGGGGCGGGTGGGAACCAATTGATGCCGGGAGATGAGAAGGAGCTTGATCAGTTTATGGTAATCTTTATATCTCAGACTCTGCTTGTGGGTTTTGATCGGTGTGAATTTGATTTGAATTGAATCTTGATAATTTGTTGGGAAAGGCGGAGGTTTTGGTTTTTGTTATTTCATGGTGTTGGTTTTGTTGAATGGGTGTGTTTTAACTTTTGATTAGGTGCTTTAATTTGCAAAATTGGATGGTTTTGAATTCTGTATAGCGTTCTGTCGATCAAGATTGACTGAGGCAGAGTATCCGCCAGAATTTCATATCTTCAAGCTGTTGTAGGGGAATGGTTTTTGGATTCACAAGTGGTTTTTTTCTGTTGTGTTCTAAAGACTGGTTATAATTGTTTATATTTGGGTATATTATTTATTGGCTCAATTGCTGCACATGTGTACAGATGAAAATTCATGGCATGCAGATTTAAGTATTGGGGGCTGCTTCTGAGATGTAGTCGGGGATATTTGCAATCTTGTATATCAAGTGTTAATAAACAATATAGATTTTAAATAGTTTGGGGGGGATTTAATGATCTTAGTAATTTTGTATTCTTATCAAGAGATGAAATTTACACTAATTCTATTTCTCTCCATCTTTCTTTATGGGTCTTTTTCATTACCCCGTGACCCTATATGGCTATATACACCCTTTCTTAGGTTCTGAATAAAAATCAGAATTATAACCTGAAAATGACACGAGTTGCTTGGATTTTGTTGAATTGTATGGTTTTTTATTCAGTGATGACCACTTTAGGATAAGAAACCTATGTAGCTTTCAGTAGAATGATAGTAACTGGGATTTAGATTTTTATATTTGCGAACTTGGCAACAAATTTGTAAATTTCGAGGAACGAATATGGTAAGTTATATTTCTATAAGATTTCTTTCAAACAAAAATATTGATTTTGTTCTTCCCCATTTTTTTGGTTGAATCTATTGCAGATTATCAGTTATTTATCATGTCGTAGGTTCACACTTTGACTCAATATTTAGTAACCATACAACTCACTCAATTAATTAACATGGATGCTCGTGGAATACCATTATCTTGTTTCATCCCAGCTACAAAAACATCAACTTCTTTATGTATCTTTCTAAAGTATCATTTGTGACCTGTGAAACGATGAGAAGTAATTGTTAAAGTATTGTATCATTAGAAACTACGAAATGGATTTTCTGTTGAGATGCAGTCTGGAAGAGTCCAGGTGACCTTAACATGAATATCAAAAGATTTATGATGTTTGGCCAAGGTGTATGAAATTTTTTCCACTAATGTCCTACCAGCATTCAAAATATTTCAATATTCACAAAAAATAAAATTGAGAACTAGAACAATCCTAGGTTGTTGATGACCACGCAACTTGGGTGCTGTAGTCCTTTGGGGGTATTCTTTTCTACATAATACCCATTCATTGCATTGGAATGATATTCGTATTGATAATTTTGAGGCCATTCATATTTCAGTAACCACAAATTATATACGAATGCAAATTCAGTTGTGTGTTTCAGCTTTCTTGATTTGGAATCTTTTGCATCTGTTCATGACCACAATCCTTAGTCTAATTCTTATATGGATCTGGCATATTTTGAACTACAATCTGGTAGATAGTTTACCTTTTTTAAAAATTATTGAATTAACTATATAATGACAATTTTTTCTTTTATGAAACACCTTGTGTTTGAATTTTTTTTTTCCAGTATGTCTAATCTAGTTTGAAAGCAATAGTTATTCCTAGACTAATAAGCTTATGTTGTTATAGTTGACTCGTGGTTAAATAAAGTGCAGAACTGCAGATACACCCACCTAAATACTTCTAGTGATCATAAACAGTTGGAATTCTGGAGTAGTTCAGCAAAAAGTTCGTAGTTAGGTATAATTCAGGAAAAAAATTGAGAAAAATTATGAAAAAAATTTTAAATACATAAAATTTTACAAAATTTAAGAATTAACTCTCATATGTAAAATCAACAATATTAAATCACCTCATTTTACCTATGAAAAATATCACCCCATTTTCTACCATTGATGTTATAAACATCAAAACATAACAAAAATGTGAGGTCAAGCTATAACATTTGAATTGACAAAATATTATCCATAATTGACATTAATATCTAGTTGAGAAATTTTTTTCAATTTCCATTGTGGTTTTAGTTCTGTTGCACATGTCAAATCTGTATTTTGCATTTAATGTGTTTATTTTGTTTAATAAGCTAATTATTGAATACATCATGTTTTGTCTAATGAGATTTGATTTAAGTCAATATTAAACTTTCAATAAAAAATGTGTTTTTAATACACAAATTGATCAATAATTTGAAGCATTCATAACAAGGTAACCAAGCTATATAGATTGTTTCTCATTAAGTGGGAAATTATTGATGTATTTATTTTTTATACATGCATTTTATCTTTCGATTCCAGTAAGGCACTTCCCAAGCATAGCGAAAAAGATTCTGTGTTATTATCAAAAGCAAGAGCCATATTTATTACAACACGTTTGAAAGATAAAACAATGGTGTTATATGCTTTGTTACTTGAGTTCTTGCCATGCTATTTTTCCATTTCAAGAGTATTGGCCTTTATGTGGTTGTTGATTCTTTATAGTACTTCAAAAATTTTGGCATTTCAGAGGTTTCATGCTATACAGATTCCAAATTTAAATCAACAGATGTTATTCATGCAGTGGCCCCCTTTTTTATTCTTTATTGAATGTAATCTTAAAATTTTATTGTGGGAATCATCTCATCTCGTTCCTCCGAAAGAATCATTATTCAAGTAGATTAGAACTGATGTCACTTGTGAATCTTAAGATATTATTCACCATATAGTAAACCAGCCAATGAATATATTAAAGTTGCCTTGTTTTTTGATGTCTTATTTCCCAGGAAAATATCTTTTGTCTGATGCTTTAGTCTTGCTTAACTATTTTCTGACATTATAAAGTAATGAGGCAGATCTACCCACTTATAATTATTCAATCACAGTAGAATATAACATAGGATACAGATTGTTTTCCATTGGATGTCCTGAGAAATTTGGTAGGCTGATGTTTTTTTATCTATTTATTCATTTCAAGTAAACAGCAGGGTTTGAATCCAAGGCTTCATGGTTGCAAATTAGCCATGGGTCTAATCCCTACAACTGATGTTATCATATGCTTATTTATTATAAGTTATATAACTGTTTTTTGTGATGTTTTGTTTGACTCTATGCTGTAAATTATCTAGCTGGAACACAGATCTCTGTATTTATAGTGGCAGTATGGCTTGCGGATTAGTAATGTTTCCAAAAAAAATTATTATTCCATTTAAGCATTGACCTTACATAGGAGTCTTGTATATTTACATATTTCTAATTTTCTTTGCATGTCATTCTTTATTATTTGATCAAATAGATTCACAGATTCTCATATGGTTTTTCATGTCTAGACCCATTATGTCTTGCTGCTGTGTTCCTTCAAAGAACAACTGCAGCAACATGTTCGTGTACATGCAATGGAAGCAGTGATGGCATGCTGGGAGCTTGAACAATCCCTTCAAAGTCTGACTGGTGAGTTTGAACCTATGTCGCCACTGGTATATATTACCTTGAAATTATGGATGCTGCTTGAAATTTGTTGTTATCTTTTTATTGGAAGCTGTTAACTCAATCTGAAGTTTGACATTTGCAACAAGTATAAAAAGCCACTAATGCTAATGGGCACAGAAGTGGATAGGCAGATTGTTGAATGGAACTTTTAAATAAGAATTTGACAACTGATCATAGAGCTGGAGGTAGCATGAGTAAGAAGACACACCAATCGACATGATGTTGGGCAGGCATATATGGGTTTATAGGAATCTTAAACACAAAAGCAAACTGTTTGAAGAAAAGTTACAGAGTTGATTAATTTTGATCCCTCAAAGAAAAAAGAGTTTTTCATTAGGATGCACCACCCTGATTTGGTATAATTGACATGACGCAACAAAAGGATAATGGTAGCTTTGCAATTCACAGGTGTTCGCTCTATATTGGAGCTAGTTTCTAAATTTATAAAATGTTTTTTAAATGTTCCTTTTAGTTGTGACAAGGAATCAATTACCTGTGTTCTTGATGAATGAAAGCATTAGCAGAGACTACTATATATAAAGAGTAGAAATTCAACCTTTTTATAACATATCATTGTTATTGATGGTAGAATCCATCCATGCCTGGGTTTGCTCCCCTTTTTACTTAAGAATACTTTTATGATTAATAAATCCTTCAATTCATGCCTTTTGTTTTCTGTTGTTTCAAATGTCGATGCTTCATATGAATATAAATGATTTTCTTCAGAATGATTTTAATGGGAAGACTGCAAGAAAGAATTAAATAGGATAATCCTATTGGAATATTCTATCGAGTGAGTGTGATGGAACAATTTTTTTTCTTGACTGAATGAAAGTATGCTGAAACTGTATGAATATTATTTGAATGGGTTAGACTTTTCTCCTTGAGTTTTCTCTTTTGATATATCATATGCTTGTGTGATTATATTGAATGTTTGATGCAGAATCTATGACTAGAAATACCTTGTATGTATGAAAATTTTCATAGCTATACTGTTTGTTTGTTTGTTTGTTTTGAGTAGTTATTGCTACTGTGGCCTGTATGTATAATTGCTCATTGCAAGTTTCCATTTTACCCCCACAGTGATATAATTTCCATAATCACTCCTTAGTAAATGGAAATATGTTGCCTGCTTTTAATGGCTACATCTGCTTGGCCATACAGCTGGGGGCCATGTTTGATAAAATATTTTCATGAACCAGACAAGTAATTGACGCATATATTTTTATTGATGTCAATGTTCCAATGCGTGATTATGTTTAACATACACAGGGATCCAAATCGAGGGCTCCTCATCTTGTTAAAGATTTACATGATTCTTTTTTCTTTTTCACTCTCATAAAGTTTATCTGCATTCTCATTCTAATTGGGAACTTTTTTTTTATATTATATTGAAATACATATATAATCATACCACAGATATTCCTGTTAGCAATTCCGTTTTTGGGAAACCAAGACTGAAGCAGCATTCAACTAAATTCAGCTTTTTGATCATTAGACTAGAAAATTGCCATATTCTGATTATCCCATTATTTAGATGGTCTTTCAACTGTATTTTGACAGACAGTTCGACTGTTTGAAAATCAAAGCAATTACTATTGGTCATCTATTTCAAGCAATGAACAAGATTTCTGATGCGCTGAGACTTTTTTTCTGATCTGATCATTTCTTTGTTTAAAAAAAAAAACACTTGTATGCGATGATATGTGATGAAAATTCTGTCGCAGTGGACTTGTATATGTCCATTTATTCACCTTGTCTAGTTGATCACTAATACATATTTGAATGGCACATGAATTCAAGGATGACTTAAATCATAGTGACTTGTGGAGGACATACAGCATTAATTACAAGTCTTTAGATGCCATAGTATCTAACGACACTTTGATGACAATTACCATATTTATAAATTTGACACTTTTTATCAGATCAGTAATAGAAACCTATTCACCTGTTTCATTTTCATCACTCAAACCTTCAGACTAGCTAATTATCCTCACATGCGGAATCATGTTTTTTCTTGGTTTTACCTTGTATTATATATTGTCATGCAAAGAGGCATGCAAGTATATTTAATAATATAAGTTTAATTGGCATATCAAGAATATAAATCTGCATTCATTTAAAAGCATGCAAGTGATTTAACTGAATCAAATCTGACTAAAATTTTCTTGATACTGGCATGATGAGGTTTTAATGCATCTGGAAGTGATGAATATATGATATATTGTTGAACGTGGACCACCTCACCTGGCTCAGGTCAATTTATAAGGGCATTCAAATCCATGACTGGGAAAACACGCTACTATAAAATATACCATGAATATTGTTTTCACATCTGACTAAAATTTTCTTGATACTGGCATGATGAGGTTTTAATGCATCTGGAAGTGATGAATATATGATATATTGTTGAACGTGGACCACCTCACCTGGCTCAGGTCAATTTACATAAGGGCATTCAAATCCATGACATGTGTGATGGGAAAACACGCTACTATAAAATATACCATGAATATTGTTTTTTGTAGTCTATGTATCCTAGTAGAAAAATCATTTTATGATTGAGAAGTTAATATTGTAAATGAATAGAAGCACATGAACATATAGAGGACTTGGATCTTCTCTAACATTGAATTTTTAATGTAGAGAGGACATGCAGTTGTAATACATCTGCAAACACATTATGAGAATCTCCAAATCTAGATGGAAAGTTTTTGGTTGGTAAATCTTGGTGGAATCTGTTTTGTCAATAAAAATTGGCACATAGGACTTCACATTTGAAACATATCAGAAATTGCTGCAGGAACCATATTATTTATTAAACTCCCAATGAAATTGAAATTGACAACAGTCGCCTGTTCAAAAATTGCTGAAGTTTGCAAATTCCAGCATGTTCATGTACATTTACATAACATAAAGTTTTGACATGTTTCATTGTCGTCATGTGAAACAGGTGTTTCTTTAGGTGAAGGCACAGGTGCGACTATGTCTGATGACGATGATGACCAGGCAGACAGTGACACCAACATTTTTGATGGGAGTCTGGAGGGGCCGGATAGTATGGGATTTGGTCCCCTTATTCCAACAGAAAGTGAGCGTTCATTGATGGAGCGTGTGAGACAAGAGCTGAAGCATGAGCTGAAACAGGTAAGAAGAAATTCTTGATAGAGTACTAATGTGGGCACCGATCATATGATTGCTAACCTATTGTCCAAATTGCAGGGTTATAAGGAGAAAATTGTGGACATCAGAGAGGAGATCTTACGGAAACGACGGGCTGGGAAACTGCCAGGGGATACAACCTCCCTTTTGAAGGCTTGGTGGCAGGCACACTCTAAGTGGCCCTACCCAACGGTTATTTCCATCATCCCTCTTCCTGCTTTTGCCATGAACTATTTTTCAGTGCATCATTTAACTTGGTTGAATAAGAATCTAGGAAATTCAATTAGTTGTGCATAATATCACATGCCATTTCTGAAGCCATAGAAGTACAATCTGACATCTGAAGATTGAAATGAACATTTAGATACCCTGATATTAAGATTAAGTCTGTCAACGGATTGGATAGAGATCAAATTCCTTAATATCCATGTGTTATCCTAAATCATTCGGATATAGATGGTATTTAGAATGTCCTATCGGATTCGGAGCAGATATGGATATTTTACCGGATCATTTACATGTTTAAACAAAGACATTAGTTTTCAGTGATCATGTAACATATTAGAGAGAGAAGAAAATTAAAATCGAGAGTTCAGGACTTCTTATCTCCTTCAAAGATCATACAAAGATACTACAATGTGTATTTAAATTTTTAAGATTATGATTAAACATGTAAGATAATTTAATTTTAATAGTACATGTTACAAACATATGTATTATATGTGTAAGTTAATTTAATTTTACTACAAATGTGGGATCATATATATTGATATCTGTATCCAGTATTCACAGTCCTTGACAGGCTTACTTTAATAGGCTTGTCCTACACTCCCGTGAATCATACTGCTTCTTATACCATCTTTCAGGAGGACGACAAGGCGAGGCTCGTGCAGGAAACAGGGCTGCAACTGAAGCAAATCAATAATTGGTTTATCAATCAAAGAAAGCGGAACTGGCATAGCAACCCTTCATCCTCCACTGTCCTTAAGAGCAAGCGGAAAAGGTATGCCAAAAATGATATTATGGATTCTGTTCAGTATTCTGTTCATGGGTATTGATATATTCGAAGGCCTCCCCGCCAACTTTAATTTCAAAAAGAAGTAATGCAGGTGACAACAACGCTGAACGACTCGTGTAGATGACTGATGTGGATTCATAAACAGAACCCACAAATGAAGCCTTCTTTTACCCATTCATATAGCGATTAATTGGTGATGGATAAGCGTTGCATGCGCTTGATTCAAATGGTGGCGCAGCTATACAGGTATACAGGCATCATTTATACTTTGCGGTGCAGGGTCCATGAGCATTAAAGCTTAAAACTTTACAGATATATATAGATTAAAACAGTGCATCATTTACCTTCCCTCAAGCAGCTATTTTACAGTTTCCATATCTTTGTATAAGAAAGATTCAGGCTGGGTGTATAGTGTAATCATATCTTGCAGATCGGTTTTTTATTTTTATTTTTGGTAAAGATAGTATTGTAGGATTGTGTGTTGTCAGTGTGGTGAAATATTTTGATATATAACCATCATTTGATGTGTATATAATCATTGGATTGAAAATGATGGATTTGTTATTCTTGCTATTGCCATGTTAATATGTAGATCACCTTTGTAACATTTTTTTTTGGCCAATCTAGATCTGACCCGATAAAAGACGTTAAATATCTGATCCGAAAGACCCGATAGCCCCATCCCAATCATTAGTTGATTTTTTTTTTGTTTTGTTTATGATCCATGACCCAACCCTAGAATACCCTGCAGTCTGCAGATCTGGCCGACGCTGACCCCATTTGGCCATTCTCCACCCTCTCTCAGTTGTCTCCAGTAAAAAGGATCTCTTTAATGTTCCATTAATAATTCTTTTTACTCTCTCCTTGTTGTAGGATTAATTGAGGTATTGTGATTTTTTTTGAATTGGATCTCTTAATATGATAGAGAAAATAGAGTTGCAACTCAGGCGGGTTATGTACTCAACCTGAGGTTGAAATTGTTCAACCCGAGCTCAACCCAATCTGAGTTAAAAATAATGAACCCAATATCAACCTAAGGAACCCAAATTTAAATATGAAGAAGACAATATGGTGAATTTCATGGTAAAAAAGCCCACCGACACCGAGAATGCAAAGTGAAGAAGATGAAATAAACAAAAGAAATCATTTGATACATGGATAAAAAAACTGAACAGGTTGATAGAGAGAACGAAGAGGAAGATGAAACAAACAAGAGTTGCTGTGATATATATATAGATCAAAAAAGTTGAATGGGCTAAGAACAGTGTGTGAAGTCCTTCAAGTTCCTCCAATGTGGGTGGGTTTTATATACGTTAGTGTTGTTGGAGGAGATAGAAAAGGATTAAAATGAGGGTGGCAAGGGTTTATTTGATGCAAGTGATGTTAGGTCTGTAGAATCAGAGGTTGAAATTTTGAAACATGTATTTAAGGAAAATGTTAGCCTTAGCCATTTTTACCGACCAAAACTTAGATTATGTTTTGATTTTGTTTAAATAGTAAACATCATCTAACTAGGTATATGTTTTAATAAAAAATATATATCGACCTATTTCGAGTTGATTGAACTCATTTTTAGTTAAGTGTAAGAAAAATTTTAACGAGGTATATGCATCGTCTAACAGATATATACTCCATTGGATTTCTAATAAGGTGTACATGACTGTGTTTTGGATTGTAAAAACAAACAGAGTGTAACAGTGTCCTATATTTAATGGTGCATATTCATTTTCTATCTATTATGGTGATTGGGTTTGGATTGAGTCAGGTTGTCAATGATACCAATCAGAATCCAACACGAATTTGTATTCAACCCGAATCCATCAACCGAACACAAATCCAGTTTTGCTAACCCAACCCACTAAAAAATTGAGTTCAACCCGTCGGGTTTGGGTTGGGCCCGACCCAAGTTACAGCCTTATTATAAAATATATGTATCAGTATTGCATTATCGAAAATCAACAATTTTTAAAATTGACATGCCCACCCTGGGTAGACTCGGGTCTGCCAGATTTGGACCCGGGGCAATAGTGTCCTGGATCTGTCGAGTCCTGGATAGGTCCCGAGTTCAGTGGAACCAAGTCCCGGGCCAAAACTGACTTGGTGACAGGGCTAGGTGGGGGGTTGCAGATCCTTCTGTTGAAAAAATTTCATTGTATGGTTACCATAACAGGTGTATTATATTTGATCATATCAAACGATCTAAGTAGCTCCTTCTCTCCCCCTTCCTCCCACTCCCTCTCCCTCTCTGCCGAAAGCCCTCTCGTGACTCTCATCGGTGTTGTCCGTCCACTCACGTGTCGTCGTCATCCACATTCACTATCATTCTTCACCGACATTCACGCTGGCCATCTTTCTTTGTTTTTCAAACAAGATCGTTTGACATTTTGCTGTTGCTAGGTTTATAAGTTGTTTCAATGTTTGAATGTTTCAATAGTGTATGCTTGGGTTAATGTTTAGTGTTTGAATGTTTGGGTTAATGTTTGAAAATGACTTTGTAAAAATTCAATATTCAGCTCTTTGGATATATGTACGACTGTTTTAATGTTTGAATCACTGAAAAAATGAAGAATAAGATTAGTTTGCTAGTAACGATACTTATACTATCGTCATATAGCTAACCCGTAGATACACTGTCGACACACCTAGAAAATGACCGTTAAGTTCACTGATTGGTTCTTCGACACCACCATCGTTGACAGTAATAACAATCCATGACAAATATGGTGTCGATAGAATTTAAGAGGCTACTGGTTGAGTTTTGTGACCCATTCGAGACAAGGGATGTCAATGGTGATGCGAACTATCGACAATCATAGTGTTGACCAGGCTCAAAAGGCTATGAGATGAGTTATATGTCCACTTCGACAAAAGAAATGTTGACTTTTCCACAATTACTCGACAAACGTAGTATTGAATGCTTTGCAGAAAAGGTGTGCATAAGATCCAAATACAAATGAATCTTTTAACACAACCCAATTGACAGGGGTGTGCACTTACAAATGAGGGGTGCAATTAGAGGCACCCAATTAGGATTTGGCATTACAATTCCGGTTCAAGCCAACAGGTTTGCAAGTTTATCTATATCATTTTTTCACATTTTCTATAAATGGATCAATATAGTTAATTGGAGTATGTGCTTCATTTTTTATAAAAATATGTATACTATTTTTTAACAATTCAAAATTAAACACGTATAGGCTAGAATTGATGTTCGAAATTGGGCTGTACGAAACATTATCCTTAAACTAAATGTTGATCCTAACGTGATCAAATATTTTTGCTAGGTTATAAATATATAAAAAATAAACATATAAAAAAAAGAGTAAATGAAAAACCATGAATCAGATCAACTTAATTCACTGATCATCATCATGAAAATTATTACAAAAAACTAAAATAAAATAAAACCAATGAAGAAGATCTGACTTTCACTGATCATCAACACCAAGAAAACCATCATCAAAGTTGAGGGCATAGCTTCGCGAGTCATAATGAAACACCTGTTTTTGCCTCTTCTTCTTGTTGTTGCTGATCAACATCTTCTTCATTAAGATCCTCAACTTGGGCAACCCTTCTAGAGATGACTCAAACACATCCTTCACAGATCTCCTCAACTTCTTCACCCACACCGACGTCGACGTCGTCTCTTTCGACTCCCCATGCAACAAAGAACGTCGTTGGGCGACGACGTCATCACCACCGATTCCATGCAACCGGCCATAACTAAACAAACACAAGAAACCAAAGCACTTGTTATCTTGAAAGGAAGCCATTAAAAACAACTACTGCTAATGATATCTATCGAACTGTGTTTTGATATTGTTTTTGGGAGCTAAGTAGAGAAGTCTCAAAGACGTGTGTGTTGGTATTATAAGATTGCCGGCGTTATATATGATGTTTATGAGAGTTGTTACTGAACTGTCAAAGTTAGGTATACGTGTGGGATATATTTGTTTGTGTGTGTTTGTTAGGCTTTACCTTCCTCTCCCTATCTCCCACTCTCTCCTTTTTTTTTTTTTTTTATAGAAAATTTAGGCCGTTTATAACTAGGAAATCAGTTAAAATGGTCCACTTGGTCTCTGATTTTATCTGATTTATCTTATTTGATGACTAGGTCAAGGAAGTTGTGAATATACTGTTATATATGTTTCGACTGTGCCGGCATATAAGTTGAAGAGTTGATTATGAGTCATTTCACATCTCATAGTTTGTTAATCATTAGATATATATGAGTGATTACAACTGACTACTGACTTTTAGGTAGGCCTGTCAATGGGTTGGGTCCGAGTCAGGTCGGGGTAACCCGGATCTGACCCGTTTGATTGGCGGGTCCTTTAGGTCGGGTCCAAATCGAGTCTCGGGTCGGGTCGGGTCGGGTCGACCCATTAACAAAAGTAGGTCAGATAAAGAGAGATTGAGAAACTTCTCAAAGGCATACAATGGCTTTATTTTTTCTTTTTAATAGAGTGTAATATATTATAAATAGTTCTTCACTATTTTGATTTTTTAATATTTAATAAGATGACATTTGGAATACGGTTTAGATTATTACGTTTTTACGTGAAGTTAAAATATTGTAAAAATATTTCAAATGCTTAAAATTTTAAATGAGTATTCAATATTTAAGGGTGCGTTTGGTTGCGCGATTGCGATTACAGGAAGCTGCGTTTGCAATCGTGCAACCAAACAGTTTTGTAATCGCAGTTTTAAACCCAGCGATTGCAGGCAAATAGTGCCCAAAAGCTGCGATTTCAAAAAGCTGAGAAAGTGAGCTTCCTGCATAATCAGGTTTGCAATCGCAGATTCCTGCAGAATCAGTTTTGCAATCGCGCAACCAAACGCACCCTTAGTTATAAATGTTTGGTTGGATCATGAATGTTGGGTTGGATCATAAATAAAAAAATCACAGAGTATTTGAGTTGGGTCAATCGGGTTCATCGGGTCCATAGGATCGGGTCGGGGTGGATCTAGACCCGACCCGTTTTCATTGTCGGGTCCTTCGGGTCGGGTATTTATGTCTTTTATCAGGTCGGGTCCGGGTCGGGTCTCGGTCAACCCACGACCCGTTGACAGGCCTACTTTTAGGTAGGGTAGGTTTGGATGCAGTGGATATCCATCAATTATAGTTATTATTAAAAAAATATAGTTATTATTAACAATTAAAACAACATAACCAATACCTTCGTCAGTACCAATAAAAAAGATTTAACAGTTATCAGTTGTATATTATTAATTAGTTGAAAAACAACTAATTTGCTCACCTGAAAAATAAATTGGGCAATTTGCGAAATAACTCTATGGAAATATTTTTATTCTGCAGTTAATCCCACCCCCATTTTAATTTCATATTCTAATCCTTGACTCACTCAAGATTGTCACATCAACAATTTTATTTTATATTTTCTATAGAAGA
Source organism: Acorus calamus (assembly GCA_030737845.1). Classification (NCBI taxonomy): domain Eukaryota; kingdom Viridiplantae; phylum Streptophyta; class Magnoliopsida; order Acorales; family Acoraceae; genus Acorus; species Acorus calamus. The sequence goes on along the minus strand of CM060876.1, from coordinate 11,243,040 downwards.
TGTGATTTATATCACGTTTCTCCTATTTACACAAAAAAGTCATACTAATCTTTTTTAAAGTTTTTTTAATTATAAAAGCATGATTTTTAAAATATGCCTCGTTTGAGACGTGATGTACGTCTACAATTGTTTTTCTTGTTCATATAGGATTCAAATTTAAATTTTATTTCAAACTTATCAATTATGATTTTATTTAAATTTAAAATTTACTAGATCATAAATTAAAATAAAATGTTAACATATGATATTAAGATAACATTTAAATTAAAATAAAATATTGAGATGAAATTTAAATTTGAATTGTATAACAAAAAATGAATTGAAATTAAATTATGTCTCAATCTTAATTGATAAGATTGTAAAGGATTTAAATTTTTAACTGCATCTCAATCCTAACATATAAGGATTTTAAACATAAAATTGCATAAGATTTTAAAATTCACAGAATATCATATAATTTTAAAATTTTGAATATTAAATTTCAGATAAAAGTTAATAGATAAAATTGTATAAGATAAAATACAAATAAAATCATATACAATTTTAAATTTTAAAATTGTATATGAATTTATTAATCTTATATGATCTAGTAAATTTTTAATTCAAATAATCTTAACAGTAATATTGATTAAAATTTTGAGACGTGATTTATAAATCACATCCTACAGAAAAAATAAAAAATCAGTTAATACTGATGTAATTAAAATCAGGTAAAGGTTAGAATTTGATATTAAAATGGGAGTAGGGTTAAACGTGTAATAAAAATTTTCTGAGGGTCATTTTCGCAAATTGTCCATAAGAAAAAAAAAGGCTGAGGCACGCCCGTAACCGTTCGATTTAATGTTTTGATTATGTTAATTGTTGCGCGAAGGGTTCGAAATAAATTAATTCAGAGAGGATATCAAAAAAGAAATTAATTAAAGTGTTCATGCGTTACGAAAGCATGGGCATTTATACTCAAATGTAGACATCATGCATATGGTGATCATGATGTAATCAAAATAATAATAAACAAAACAATGTTAACAAATTATTTGTAAGATTGATGGTGCATCGCTACAATCATTGGACCACATTTACTTTGCAAAATGAAGTAATTAATTAATAGTTTGAACTTTGAAGTTTTAACAAAGTTTTTTATTATCCATCGTACCATTTTTATATCTTATCTTTAAATCAACAAATCAAATTAAATAATCTTATCTTATAAAAGATTTATTGATACCCAACGTGTTACAACTTATATTTGAAATTAGATTTGAAGCCTCTTAATTTCAATTTGAGGGCACTCACTAGTGTGGTATTTTAAATATGTGCAAGATTACTCATCTTCATGAGATTAAAAAAAAAAACCAAAATATATGCTGGAATTTGAAAATTTATTTTTACAATGTGACTGAAATTAGGGGTTATCATTTGGTTGAGGTCAGAAAAATCAGTTCGCCCGACCCATTTTGAGGGCGGACTGGGCTTAGGCAAGCTTCTGGGGGGCCTAGCCTGACCCACGGGGCAGCTCAAATTGGGCTCATTCGGGCTGATTCGTAGGCCCACCTACGGGCCGGGTCCATAGGCCCGTGGGAGCCACTTTAGAGAGGTCACATGCCCCCATCGGTGCTAAATAATATGTAATGATGTAGTTTTTCAGCTAATTAATTCATTTTATTTTTTATTTTTGAAAATTTAATGGATGCAAACAGTTTTTCAATATATATCACACATTTAATTAGTTTTAATATTATATTTTTAATTTTTATTTAAACATTTAAACACTAATATATAAATAACATTAAAAAAAAAAGCTTGTTTGAAATCTGGGCCACATGCCTGCTAGGGGCCCAAGCCCGAACCAGGCTTGCGTGGGCAAGGTCTGGGCCTAATTATTTGGCCATGGGCCAGCTCGGCCTGCGCCAGCTGGCCAGACAGGCCCGCGGGCCTGGGCCAGGGCCTGGCTTTGGCCCTGTTTCAAAGGGCCGGGTTGTCGCGGATGCCTTCCTGAAATAATTGAAAAAACTTTTAAATAAAATATGATACGGTCAAATCTTCATAAATCATAAAATTATTTTTATGGATAAAAGTCCAAAGATATATCACTAAAAGTGAAGGTTTTTGTAAAATGTGTTTTTGGACACTTCTACACATGTTAATGAAGGGTTGTGATATTCTAATTGTTTTTATATATTTGTATGTTATTAGCCTTTCAATATGGGGTTATCATATTATCACATTTTTTCAATATTTGATCTTTTGTCATCTTTCAAAGAGATGGGAGGTGTTTCCCGACTCAACCAAAACTCGATTCGCATCATCTTAGTGAAAATCAGATAGGTTGCAAATGAATTTGAATTTAAAAAAGAAAAAATATCTATTTCATTTGATGCAGACATTATGCATGATGATGTGGCAATCCATCACACAATACAAGTCAATTAATAAAATATAAATATGAAAAAACAAATAGAGGGTCTGAATTTGTTATAATCCAGAGTGATCCTTCTTTCTCATCTGTCCCTCCTGGTTTTGTCAGAGTGGTCAGGGATATCACTCCCCCGAGAAGGACCAGGTTTCAGGCCTCCGTGGCTGCAGAAGAAATGTGGAAAAAGCCCGCTGGGCTTGATTTGTGGGCTTTAAGCCCTCATTAGTGGGTCATCCTCGCACGAGTTTGTACTATTAAAAATAGAAAAAAAGATAAACACACAGTCATTATTGCAGTCTCAATTGCAGTCTATTTTATTTTTTATTTATTTAAATCATACTCACTTTTTAAAGTGCATGTTGTTATATAAAATAATATACATTGTATACATTAGTATATTTTTTTCATAATGAAAAAATGAAGAAAAAATATTGGGTCATATAATATGATATGACCTATACACTATGATAGTACAATATATACTATGTTATTATAACATATAAGACTATAAAACGGATAGTAAAAAAAGACTACATATTTCAGCGCTCTTAGAAATATTAGGGTACGACCTTGTAGCCCCCGAAAAAAAAAAAAAACTTCTTTCTCATCCATTATGCCAAGAGCACTCCAGCTATAACACTGCTGTAAAAGAAAAACAACCTGTTATTTGGTTTATGACACGTGCCTGCGAAAAATATTAAAAGCGGTTATGTGATAAAATATTTTGGGGAAATTATCCAGATGCCCCTTGACCAGGGGTTTAATTTTTTTTGCCCCCTGAACTTTTTTATTTTATTTTTTATTTACCTCTGAAATCTGGTCCTATTTTTTTTTGCCCCTCACCGGTGCCACTATTCTCATCCGTATATTAATATTACATTTCTGTAATTGATTGTTAAATATATGTAATTGGTTATTACATTTCTGTAATTTGTAATTATCTGTAAATAGTAGATTATGTCGTTGGGTAATACATTTGTAGTTTTTGTTGTAGATGTTATATAAATGTTAGTTTCTATAATTTTTTAGTACATGAATCAAGAAGTAATTCTACTGAAATATTACAATTGTTCATAAATTTATTTAGGTGTTTGACTGTTTGTTGTATTTTTTATGTTGCTTGGAAAATCTGTTTTTCGTTATGAAATACATTGAATTTTTAGTTCAATGATATTTCAGTGGGTTTCATTTCATCCAAAATGAAATGAAGAGGATTAAGAGGGAGACTATAACTGATCATTAAGATATGAAGAAAACATCATAATTCAAACAATTGATGTATCTATTTTAATGAAACTTTAGGATTGTATCTATAAATATTTTGCGTACATTGAATGCACTTACAGATGATATTGTAATGACATTGAAAATACATATATGACCATTTTGTATTTAAACATATTTGCGTATTTTAATATTTTTTGTACACAACTATTAAATATCTGTAATTATTTGTATAATTTCTATATGTATCACATTATATTTCTGTATTTATGTAACTGTCTGTAAGGGGTAGTTCGGGTATCACATATAAATTACAGAAATATAATAATCAATTACATATATTTAACAATCAATTATAGAAATGTAATATTTATGTAACTGGTCAGGGGCAAAAAAAAAAAAAAGAACCAGATTTCAAAGGTAAATAAAAAATAAAAAAAGTCCAAGGATAAAAAAAAATTAAACCCCTAGTCAAGGGGCATTTGGACAATTCCCCCAATATTTTTAATTACCTTACCAAGAAAAAGTATAATTCACTTCTTTTAACCAACATTGTTTAATTTAAAATGACATTATATAAATTATTAATCCAGTAATTAATAAAAATAAATATTATGAAAAATTTAAAAAACATTTTCAGGACCCTTCATATTCTGGTAAGTCTTTATATAACATGCATGACACTAAAAATTTTGTTAATAAATGACAATTTGGCTTTTATAATCTAAAAAATGATCATTTTGTTGTGAAAGTGGTAGATAACCACCACTCCTCTAAGCCATAACATCCCCCACTCTTCAACTCCATAACCCCTCTCATTCAACTCCATAACCCCCTCTATTAATCACCCACTATCTACCCCTCACCTCTATAGACTTGTAACTCTCCACCTTTGGGATTCCTCCATGGACCCTATAAATTGAGGAGTTTGTAATGTATTCAACAACCAACCAACAAGTGAAGAATAAATTCTCTCTCTACTTCTCTTCTCTATATTGTTTGTGTATTCTTGTGTTTATATTCTACTTAGTTCACAACACGTTATCAGCACGACGACGCTCTTGTCTAATTCGCTAAAGAGGTTTGTATTTTGGTGAGTTTATGATGCTCAAATAATCATGACTATATTTTATATATTGTGTACAACATGGTAGAGAATTTTATTTTTTTCTTTTTGATAAAGAAAAAATGTTTTCTTACTTTATGCTACATAATTAAATATTCTCATTCGTTATATTCTTTTATATATATTTTTAAGAGTGCATTTCTTTATGCATTTTCTATATGCATATATAAATCCATGGTTTATAATAAAACCCATCTTATGGGTTCTTATTTATCTCAACAAAAAAAAAATCCTTTTATTGGTTTGTATTTTTGATGATTATTCACGGTTTTGTATTATGGTATTGTTGATATTGTTATCAACTTTTGTTAAATAAAAATGATTAAAGTAAAAAAAAAAAATTTGCAACTGGATTGATATATGCATGCAACTGTATATATATATATTTCACATGTTGGTGTAGTTAGACTCTCCCACATTCATAGTAGCATGTATTAATTGTAGTTGAGAAAGGTAAATGACAAAAAAAAAATTACAAATTTCTAAGCACAGGTGTTTTGATGATTAAAATTTGTGGCTTAAAATTTTTTCTATTTGACTATGAAATTATATTTTGATGTTTCACTTATTGCTTAGATTTGTGCTAACATCAGCCCTTATTCCTTGTATCAATTAATTTCATATTTATAAATATTTGATTTGAGATTTATTTTAATGTTACAATGTCATGTGTCCCTATAGGACCATACAAAAATTGTATTTACATGGATCCCCGAAGGACCATGTAGAAGTTATGAATTATGTGTCCCAATAAGACCATATGCAAATTTTATTTTATTTTATCAATTAAGGACAAAAAAAAAACATTATTACATGGATCCTTGCAGGATCATGTGAAAGATATGATTAAAATGTATCCCTGAAGGACCATATAATTTTTTATATACCTGAAGGATATATATATACATAAATCATGATTGCTCGTATCCCTGTAGGATAAAATAAAAGTTATATGATATATTTTTTTAGGTCCTTGAAGGACCAAATGAAAAAAAAAGATTCATGTATCCCAGCAGGAACATGTAAATTATGATTAGCATTCACCATTATCATCATAATGAAGAGGATTTAAAGATTAATTCCTCATTGACAAAGGTCCACCGGCCATTATGCCTCAAATATGCTCCATTTGTAGCAATATTGAGAGCATCAATTTTATATATTCTCGTTGCCGAACAACGATTTTTTTTTCTCATGTAACCCAACTCAATGGCATAGCATCATTACCTGAAGTAAATGCATTTTATTTTATGTTCGTCATGGAAGTTGTGGTCAAGAATGATGAGATCATGATTTATATAGTCAATAGCACAACAATCATAGAGTTTGTAAAACATCTCAAACCACTGGAAGTGATTTGCTATTAAACAAAAGCATAATTGAAGGGAAAAAGTTTGCAGAACAAACCCCTAACACAAGGAAAATGATTGTTATCAATTTGGTGCTTAAAATATGGTCACGTACCTGATGTACGATCAAATTTTGTCATTTATGTATTTTTTTATCATTTTTCTTTGTTATCTGAAATGCATTTTCCTATTTTTATATTTATCTTATTTATTTCATTTTTCTTTTTACAAGAATGGCTATGGTTGGTGACATCTGTCTGGCAGACAGCGCAACAACGCATACGATCCTACGAAATAAAACATATTTCTCGACATTGACATTAATCAATGCAAATGTTAATACCATCTCTGGTACTACAAAATTAATTGAAGGCTCCGGAAGAGCAAATATAATATTACCAGGAGGTACAAAATTTTGTATTAATGATGCATTATATTCAGCAAGATCCAGAAGAAATCTGCTAAGTTTTAAGGATATCGTCTTAATGGATATCATATTGAGACTATAAGTGAAAATAATATGGAGTATTTATGCATTACTTCAATTATTTCAGGCCAAAAGCATATATTAGAGAAACTTCATGCTCTCTCATCCGGGTTGTATTATACAACCATAAAAACAATCGAATCATACACTGTAATGAACCAGAAGTTCTATGATTCAGATATTTTTACGCTTTGGCATGATCGCCTCGGGCATCCAGGGTCTACAATGATGCGTCGAATAATTGATAATTCATTTGGGCATCCGTTAAAGAACCAGAAGATTCTTTTACCTAATCACTATCAATGCACTTCGTGCTCACAAGGAAAATTGATAGTTAGACCATCCCCTACAAAAGTCAATGTTGAGTCACCAACATTTTTGCAAAGAATTCAAGGGGATATATGTGGCCCAATCCACCCCCCATGTGGACCATTCAAGTATTTTATGGTATTAATAGACGCATCTGCTAGATGGTCGCATGTTTGTCTATTATCCACTCGGAATGCTGCATTTGCAAGACTACTTGCTCAAATAATCCGATTACAGTCTCATTTTTCGGATTATCCTATAAAGTCAATACGCCTTGATGGAGCTGGTGAATTCACATCGAAAACTTTTAACGACTATTGTATGTCGCATGGCATCGATGTTGAACACCCTGTTGCTCATGTGCACACCCAAAATGGATTAGCTGAATCATTTATTAAGCATCTTCAGCTAATTGCACGTCCTATGCTTTTGAGGACAAAATTACCCCTTTCAGCTTGGGGTCATGCTATATTGCATGCAGCAGCATTAGTTCGCCTTCGGCCAACTGCTTATCATCAATATTCCCCTTTACAGCTTGTATTGGGTCATCAACCAAATATTTCACATCTTCGTATTTTTGGTTGTGCTGTACAAGTTCCTATTGCCCCTACACAACGAACTAAAATGGGCCCTCAACGTCGATTGGGAATTTATGTAGGATTTGATTCTCCTTCTATTATAAGATATCTTGAACCATTGACAGGAGATGTTTTTACCGCTCGATTTGCGGATTGTCATTTTGATGAGACAATATTCCCGTCGTTAGGGGGAGAAAATCCGTCGCCAGAAGAACGACGTGAACTTACTTGGAAAACTCCATCTTTGGATCATCTTGATCCTCGCACTAATCAATGTGAAACTGAAGTGCAAAGAATCACTCATCTTCAAAGAATTGCGCATCAATTGCCAGATGCATTTAATGATGCAGCAAAAGTGATGAAATCACATATTCCAGCTGCTAATACTCCAGCTCGGATTGATATTCCAATAGGAAAAACTGTTAATATGCCGGCTAATGAATCAACAAAGACACGCCTGAAGCGTGGAAGACCTATAGGCTCAAAAGATTCGGCTCCTCGAAGGAGAAAAACAATGAAGAATAATTCTCTAGAAGAGCATGAAACACTTGAAAGACTCACAATAATAAATCCTACAGAAGAAGTCCCTGAAGTGACACAAGTCCCCGAAGAGACTGACGTCCCTGAAGTGATACCCGTACATGAAGATCAAGTACATGGAAATGAAGAAATTTCCATAAATTACGCAAATTCACAAATATTGTGGGATCGAAAGCAAGTGCTTGTTGATGATATATTCTCTTTTGCAGTAGCTACAGAAATCATTTCATATGATGATTCAGAACCACGTTCAGTGGATGAATGCAGACGAAAAAATTGTTGGCCACAATGGAAAGCTGCTATTCAAACAGAATTGGATTCACTTGCAAAACACCAAGTATTTGGACCAGTAGTCCTAACCCCTGAAGGTGTTAAACCAGTAGGATGTAAATGGGTGTTCGCAAGAAAACGAAATGAAAGAAACGAGATTGTTAGATACAAAGCTCGTCTTGTGGCACAGGGTTTCCTGCAGAGACCTGGGATCGATTTTGAAGAGACATATTCTCCTGTGATGGACACAATCACATTTCGGTATTTAATTAGTCTTGTAGTCTCAGAAGGACTTGACATGCATCTAATGGATGTGGTTACTGCATATTTATATGGAAAATTAGATACCGACATTTATATGAAAGTTCCTGAAGGACTAAAATTGCCTGAAGCAAAACCACGAAACATGTACTCAATCAAGCTAAGACGATCCTTGTATGGATTAAAGCAATCTGGACGAATGTGGTATAACCGTCTTAGTGAGTACTTAATAAAAGAAGGATATGTCAATGATCCAATATGCCCCTGTGTATTTATTAAGAAAACGGAACTTGGATTTGCCATTATTGCAGTATATGTTGATGATATTAATCTAATTGGGACTCCTGAAGAGCTCGAAAAGGCTTCTGAATATCTAAAAAAGGAGTTTGAAATGAAAGATCTTGGAAAAACAAGATATTGTCTCGGCCTGCATATTGAGCGGAGTTCAAACGGGATACTTGTTCATCAAACAACATATGTTGAAAAAATCCTGAAGCGTTTTAATATGGACAAATGTCATCCATTAAGTACTCCTATGGTGGTAAGGTCACTTGACCCAAAGAAGGACCCTTTTCGTCCGAAAGAAGATGATGAAAATCTTCTTGGTCCTGAAGTACCTTATCTTAGTGCAATTGGTGCCTTATTATATTTAGCCCAATGCACTAGACCTGACATTGCATTTTCAGTTAATTTATTGGTCAGATTTAGTTCTGCACCAACTCGACGGCATTGGAATGCACATTTTTCGTTATCTTCGTGGAACGTCAGACATGGGCCTATTCTATGCAAAAGATTCCAATAATGGTGCACAATTGAAGGGTTATGCAGATTCAGGATATCTTTCAGATCCTCACAAGGCTCGCTCACAAACAGGGTATGTATTCACTTGCGGTGGCACAGCGATCTCTTGGCGATCTACGAAACAGACTTTGGTCGCCACGTCTTCTAACCACTCTGAGATTCTTGCACTCCACGAAGCAAGTCGGGAATGCGTGTGGATAAGGTCTTTGGTTCATCATATTCATACTGCATGCGGACTATCTCTCATTACAGATGTTCCAACAACTATTTATGAAGACAATGCAGCATGCATTGCTCAAATCAAAGGGGGATATATCAAGGGTGATAGAACGAAGCATATTTCTCCAAAATTCTTTTACACTCATGAGCTCCAGCAGAGACATGAAATTGATGTTCAACAAATTCAGTCAAAGGACAATCTTGCAGATTTGTTCACTAAAGCTTTGTCGACGTCAACATTCAAGAAGCTGGTGTATAACATCGGGATGCGACGAGTTAGCGACCAAAATTCTTGAAATCTTGTACTTATGAGGGGGAGTAATTTTTTTGATGACATTTTGCGAACTGTACTCTTTTTCCTTCGCCTAGGTTTTGTCCCAATGGGTTTTCCTCGCAAGGTTTTAATGAGGCAGTGTTAAACGCATACACCATTATACGATTAAGTTACATTGTACTCTTTTTCCTTCGCTTTGGTTTTTTCCCACTGGGTTTTCCAAGCAAGGTTTTAATGAGGTAATTATCTTAGCGTGGTGGTCATCCAAGGGGGAGTGTTGTGAAATAGTGGATACCACCACTCCTCTAACCATAACCTCCCCCACTCTTCAACTCATAACCCCTCTCATTCAACTCCATAACCCCACTATTAATCACCCACTATGTACCCCTCACCTCTATAGACTTGTAACTCTCCACCTTTGGGATTCCTCCATGGACCCTATAAATTGAGGGGTTTGTAATGTATTCAACAACCAACCAACAAGTGAAGAATAAATTATCTCTCTACTTCTCTTCTCTATATTGTTTGTATATTCTTGTGTTTATATTCTACTTAGTTCACAACACATTTGAAACAACCCGGTTCTAGAAAAATATACTTTGTTAAGTTACTAATTTTTCAATTTTAAGCTGATTCTTGTTTATTAGCAGATTCTAGGATTAGCTAGACTGAAAACCATAACAATAACAGTTTTAATTGTTTCCAGGTTCGGTGAAGTTTTCTAAATAATGCTTATAACTTATAAATAATATATGAGATTATATATTTTTTTTAGAGTAAAAGTAGTCCATTTTATAACAAAACACCAAGCTGTTACAAGATAGTCTAAATATAGCCAGGGAGAACAAAGCAAACACACATTAGACTCCTGGCCGGATTCACACAAACCCATCATAAATGGAGAAGTTTATCATGCTCAGCTTGCTATCTAACCAAACCTGCTAGTCTAGCATTACAAGAGATATATAACTCACTATTTATATCAATTACTGAGATAATTAATTATAGTGATCACGATAAGAAAAATTAGTCCAGTGAAAAGAACCTAATTAACAGAAAAACAAGGGAATGGGGAAAAACCTATTCTCACAAGGGGAACAAAACATTACTTAATAATAACAAGATCATTGGTTTTCTAGATGGTTTTATACAAAATTACAAACCCAAGGAAGGTCTCAGTCCCCCAAATTCCTATCTAATTAAGTTGGTCTCTTGCTTTTTTTTGGGTTCCGCGTGTGCTTTTGTTTACTCAGCTCTAATGCCCGCATGCCTTCTTTCGTTGGAAACAAAACCCCTCATTTTTTTTAAAATTTCTTCTTCACTTTCTTTCATGTCACACAAGTAACAAATTAATCTTTCATGATATTCTTTAGTCCCCCCCACATCGATTTTGGTTGATAGTTTTATGTGTTCAAAAAGAAGACAAGCTTTATGATTTAATTAAAAACAATCTCCAAGGGATAGAAGAAATGTCAACTTTGAAAACATGCACCTCGATTTGGTGTACGTGGCGTAAAAAAATTTGTATGGGGAACAGCCTTCCATGCTAAATAGATGGTCAATGCAAGTCAATACAGCATCATATTGGGGTCAATATTATTTGTGATTTTAGTAGTTGCAGAGTTTAGTGGGTGCAAAAATGTTGTCTTCAATGCAGTTCTGATCATTATAAGGTGCATCTACAATGATAGTAGTGTTACTATTGTATGTAATTAAATCAAAGCAAATATACACATCTATTTTTTGTACTACCTAGTTTGTTGTTGTATAAATATCATCTTCGATCATTTACATATATGTAGCATCTATTTAACAGCACTCGATGATGAAACATTTATCTTGGCCAACTTCCGTATACAATCAATGTAAAGCTACTCTGATTACTACATTCGTTGCATAAGGTCAAGAATGCATGGGCAAAATTCGTTAGAATTATACCCTGCTGGGACAAAACATAAAAATATAAATAGTTTAAAGCATGTTGTTTTTTATAATCAAAAGGTTAATCTCTTGGGAATGATTTGAAATAATTAATTAACCATACCCTAAATCAGAATGAATTGAATCGAATGATGTTAAATTTGCAGCCTTTTTTTGAAGGATCTCCTCTTCTCTGTTGCTTTTTAGCATGTCACATGATAATGAACTAAAATATGAGCATCCATACATTTACTCAAAACATATTCGTTCAGACTTTATCATCATGTATATATTAAATAAGCCTCGGTCAAGACAAGTTTGGATAAGTTCCGATCAGTATTAAATTATTCAGCTATGAATAGAACTATCAGAGCCGATGTAACCAAGACAATTGCCTAGGGCTGGCCTCTATCCAAAGAGGGCTCAAATCCCTTGAAATATGGTTGTATTAAAGCTATAAGACTTAAATCCCCACAAATATGGTTGTATTAAAATCATTTGAGTATTTCAAGGACTAAAATTTTAAAATTTATTCTTCTCTGAATAGGATATTATCCTTTTAATATGTATTTTAAATTTTATTGTATTTCCATACATAATTCTAATTTACATCTTTGATTTTTTAATTGTAAATTGATTTAATTATTTTTATACTTGGATTTTTTTAAAATCATCCATTCATTTCTTTTTTTATTTTTTTTTATTTTTTCATAACTTATTTAAATTTCAATTATATAGGAATTTAGTTTTTTTATTTAAATTTACAAGGAATGTAATATTCTGATTAACAAATCTCACATTTTAAAGAGTTTTTTTGTTTCTCTAACCGTTCCTTAATAATGAAAACTTAAATAATTGTTTTTCTTATTCGTAGTGTGATTTTTGTTTTGTTTATTTATTTATTTTAAAGATTAATTATGTTGTTAGCCATTATATTTTTTCATATATACTTTGGGGTCTCATTTCATAAATTCGACTAAGACTCGTACCAGCTGTGAGAACTGCATAATCAATTATTGAGATATCATCCTTTAATTTAATCCAATTAAACTTGAGTTTGAATAGCATCATCAATATCCAATAAAAAAAGTTTACACATGTACATAGTAAAATTGTATAATTTGATTTATATATTGCATAATTTAATTAAATATAATTAAATTATTAAATTGTGTAATCAAGTATTACTTAGTACATGTTTGGAAACACAGTTTGAAAATCAGCTTTTAATTTTTGCAGCTTTATGCACACATTTTGAGAGTGTAATGATGATGATTTGATGTGTAATAATAATGTTTGCTTTATAAAACACAGATTTCGATGTGCAGTTTAGATATAAAATCTAGTAATGATATGTATTTAAGTTGACCTGTTTGATAACAGCTTTTAACTTTTAGCTTTTAAATGATGATGAAATTTAGTTTGATGTGATCCCAAAAACTAAAAGCTGTTTTTAAGATTGTTGCCAAACATTCACTTAGGCTCCGTTTGGTTGTGCGTTTGGGCGGATTCCGTTTTTCGAAAAGCTGAAAATCCCCAAACGTGCAACCAAACGGATTGGATTCCGGCGGAATCAAAAGCTGGATTCCTTTTAATTTCTCTCTCGAAATCCGTGTTTTTAAAATCTCAAAAAGAACGATTTTTGGTCGGAATCGATTTTTTGAATTGAAAAACAATTTTTTCTACTAAACATTAAACTCCTTCCAAATATTGATTTCTGAATTTAAAAAAAACATCTCAAAAATATCAAAATCTAAAATCATCTTAAAAAATAATTTTATTACATAATCTACTTTTCAATATGTGTTTTTAAACGTAACCTTGATGCGAGACTCATTTCAGATAAACACAAATATCATTTATTATATACATATTAAAAATTCCCCAGAAACCGCAGTCGCAAGAAAGTTAAAATGTGAAGAAAATCAAAACACAATTAAAAGATCTGAACAAGACATCCATGGCAGATCCTAAAAATCAGGCTCACTGCCTTTCTAATCAGATACTGACTAAAGCTGTGTCAGTGTCTGTCGATTCGCTCGAGATCCTCCCTCATCCAGTTGTGTTTTCCACTGCCAATAGCCAGTCATCCCACCCCCATGAAAGCCCCAAACGCCCGTCACATCAAACCCAGACCTCCTATATCCGGTGAAATACTATACTCACAAATAATATAATAACAATACTAATAAATCATTAGATGCAGTAGTAAACCCATGCATCGAAAACAGGTGGTCATGCACAAAAACTAGCGTAAAAACGAGAGACCGAAAGCCAGCTTTGTGTGTACGTACGGCCGGATCGTAAATGACACGAAAAAAGTAATATATATTTCATAATAATGTTTACGACTTCAGTTCTCTCTCTCTCCCTGTATAGCCGTTTTTTTTAGCAGGTCAGAATCCAAACCATCCCAACCATACAAAACCAAAAACAAAAAACAGTGACTCCTCCCTCTCATGGAAACCATGCCCTTCTTCGTCAACACATCCGACACGCCACAAAGTCTCCACGACACACCTCCGACACTCGAAGGAATCGCGGCGGTAGTCGGCCACCACGTCCTCTTCCCGCCGCCGCCGCCACCGGCCGACACGGCCGTCGAAACGAGCGGCGGTTCCGGTGGGCAGAGGAGCTTTAGAGGGGTTCGGAAGAGGCCGTGGGGGAGGTGGTCGGCGGAGATACGTGACCGGATAGGGCGGTGCAGGCACTGGTTGGGGACGTTCGACACGGCGGAGGAGGCGGCGAAGGCCTACGACGCGGCGGCGCGGAGGCTGAGGGGGTCCAAAGCCCGCACCAACTTTTCTGTTCCCGCCACTTTTTACATACCCATCCCCGTTTGTGGTCCGACGACGACGACTTCTGTTTCGACGAAAACGACGTCGTCGTCGAAGAAGAAGAAGAAGAGTGGGTGTTGTTCGAGTAATGGGAGGACCACGTCGACTGTTACGTCGATGTCTCACTTGTTTGGTAGTTCAACGGGTTGTGAAGAGATGAAGAAGATGTCGGTGAAGATGGATGATGTTTCGTCGAGTGGATCTTCTGGTGAAGGAGGTGTTTCATCATCTATGTAGTGGTATCTCTCTTAAGGACCTATATATATGTGTGTGTCTCTCTGTTGGGGGGGTTTCTTTTTCTTTTTTGTTTTGTTACTGAATGTGTTGCGGTTCTCTGCATGGCCATGCATGGATGTGAGTCTCTTTGAGGGTCATGTTTTTGTGGAGAAACACTTCCAACAGAAAGGAATTGTAGTACAATATATTATCGAATAAGATTGTCTTTTGTTGTTGTTCCTTTAATATTTGTATTTGTATTTTTTTCACTAGCTGTGGATTTTTTAATGGATCGAGTCACGTTAAGTATGCTGAGTGATATGCTCTAGTGTTTGAGTAAAGCCAGTGAAGCCGGGTTAAGACTTGAAGTGATGTGAGACTGATGATGTGTATGGCATCGATTATGATAAGATACAAGGGTTTCGATTTAAAGTTTTCTTTTCACGTCCTACACTTATTTAGAGCATTACATCGTTTAATTTTATTCTTTTTTGTATTCTCTTTCTTCATCAGATGATGTATAGCTCACTGTCTCTTTCATCATGTAAAACAAATGATTCCGCGTATTATTATTATTATTGTTGTTGTTGTTGTTGTATTTGTTGTTACGACAAGTAATATTTACATAGAGTTCCGATTCAGTGAGATTAGTATAAATTATCCTGTTAATTAATCGAATTACATAGCTTATTAATTGAGTTGTATAAAGAGTAACATTGTACTCAACAAATGAATGCAGTTTGATTGAAAGATAACGATGGTATCCAAATCATTCTGAACAACCGGACTCTATCTTTTTAGATATAATTGTAAAAATTGGATTTTTTTTTCAATTCAAATCTATTTTTCAAAAATTTGTTTCAATGAGTATTTTTAGGCTTCAACTTCTAATTTTTTAAAATCGATTATTTTTATTCAATTTAAAATATAACCTTTTTTTTTATTAATAGACATTGTAAAGGACATTATGTCATATGTGAAAATAAAACTCAAAATGATTTTGTTATTCAAGAATCAAGTTGGATATTAGTTATTTGATTTTGTGTGGTTGTTAAGTTTATATTTAATACTAATAAAGAAAAGTCTCTGTAGTTAATTAAACAATGAAGCGAAACATGTATATATGGTACATTCTACTTATCGTTTAATTTCCTAATGCATTAACAGGTTATTCAAATTTTCTTCATGTATATATATTAGCAGTCTTGAAGTACTTTGTATTAAGCAATACACATGGGAAAATGATGGATGTCCTTGATAACTCTCTTTATACAAGATAATAGTGTCATAAGTATCAATTGGGGTTAATTTGAATATTATAATTCTGCTCTATCTGTTGCGTAGTCTTAATAATGAATTTTGGTATAAATATATTGTCTCTGAGAGGCTGTTTAAGTTCAATAGATTTTAAAGTTTAAACCACGATACCGTTCTCTAGAAAAGGGAGTTTTTTTTATGCAACGGAGCTTTTAAGTAATAAAACTAAAAAAAGAATGATTTTATATATATATAAAAAACTTAAGGTAAATACACAAAAAATAATACTATTGTGAATTCAAGTGCATTCAGTTTGTTTTAGATTTAATCAGATTTATCAGTGTTAAATGAGAGATCGACTTGTATGTACAAAATTATAAATAAACATATCACAATCTCAAATGTTAAACATATCAAGCCATCACAAGTGTCCCATTGTGTGAAAATCAAATAGAATTTTATAACATTAAAGAGAGTGTCCTCTGAAAAAATAGTTCATTAGCGTAATGTATGAAAGGTTTATTCACCTTTTAATGCATGTGGATCACTTATTAAATGATATCTTAAAAGAAAGTATGAGAGAAATTGGTCTCACACACACAACACAGTAAGAGGATAATGGATTAAAGCACATTAGTTGACATGCGTAAAAAACACATATTATTATTTTATTAAATTTTATTTTTCTTTACTTTTAATAGTTGTTAAGCCAATAATCATAATAATTTTTTTGAAGACTACGACCTTTCAAATTTCGCAATTCCTTTTTTTCAATGAAATTTTCAATGGTTTCAATCTCGGTATATAGATTTTTAATAATTTGAATTTTTTTCCTACAAATTTTCTTCAACAATGGATCCATCTCTTTAATTGCTCAAGCAAGCTAGCTTCATGTTTATTTGGGATTCGGAATGGATTAAATGGCTTTAATAGTTAGGAAGCATATATTTTGTTTAACTAACCGCAATTAGTTTCTAATTCAAAGCTGCTGAATTGGGATTATAAAAGAATTAATTAATTAAAAAAACTAAAATAACTACATTTTATATATATAATTGATGAAGTTGCTTTGGACGACCAAATCTTACCGTGAGAGTCGTACAGTCAAACCTGGGAGACCGGGTCAAAGAGGGATCATAATCGGATGATCCGGGCGACTCAGTTCACATTTAACGACACGTATATCTCTAAAAATCTCCCCCTATATTCATAGTGGGGATTCATTCATTACATGCTGTGATTTTGAAATCCAAAAGGACTGGAATTATAATTATATTGATTAGACTCCAATATATAGATATAGTACTCTTAAAAATTTGTTTCAGAATCTCTTATAATTGATTCCAGGAGATTCTAAACGAAGTTTGAATTATGTCCCAAAGATGCGGTGTATATATACTTCATGTACAAAAGTATGCATGCACACGTAGCCCCTGTTTGGTTGGGGGAATAAGAGGGTATATATGTAAATAAGTAAGAATAAAGCAAAAAAATGTGTTTGGATGAGTGGTATAACATGGTATAAGATGCTGAATAAACTAATATAAAGTGGTAAAGATTCTAATCAACCCCTGGAATATATTAGGTTATCCACCCAAAGAATATACACTTTCATCACCAGTCATCACCTCTTATAAAAGTCAAATCAACTATCATTACTTTTTTACCTTTTATAAATTTTTATACATACTTTATTCATAATTTATCTAAACAACAAAAAATTTATTATTACATTTTTCAACGAGAATAATTTAAAACCAACAAACATAAAATCATTTTATTCTTATTTATACTATAATAATCATAAACATGAATAATTTAATTCTCACACATGGGTAAGATTTACTTATTCATTGGAGACGAGTTTGTAAACATAAATGATACATCCTTGATTTTACTATATGTCGAATATTGTGTCTTATTAAGCAGATGTGAATACGCAGTGTACTGTATATACAAGGAAACAAACTTTATAAACATATATATTATAAGATATTGAATTTTATGGTTTATAAGGACATGCATATGTACACAAATCTCACACTTATATAAATATTGTAATGTGTGTGTATAACTGTATATATTGTTAACATTTTTATTTATATTAGTGGATTATATTATAATTATATACTAGATTATTCTATTTTAAAAAATTTATGAAAACAATCGAATGTGAACCAATTAATTTAGGTTATTTAGAAAACTTTTATGGCAGACAATTTAATTAATTTCTCCAAGGGTCATGTGTGAAAATAAAATTAAAAGTCCTAAAAATTCTTTGTTGATTTTGTAAATGTTTATTTTTTGTATTATATTTCAATTTCACATTCATTCATGTATTTAAATTATATTATAATAATTAATGGAGTTAAGTTATAGAAAAACAAATTAAAATGAACTGAACTATAGTTAGTTGGCTAGCAAGCCCTCTTTTCAAGAGGATCAAATTTTAAGGACACCGATCTTTAAAAGAAGATGGAATGACCAAAGGTCTTTGATGGGAATACAAAGAGTACAGGAAGATTTTTAAAGATGATTTGATTTCTATATGAAGATTGAGGTCCCTAGTTAAACTCACAATATGAACAGTTCTTACAATATATGTGTTATTCATTGAGCTTTGGTGAGAATGGTGACTCGAAAAACTTACCATAACTTCTTCTTTTTTTTGGTAGATAAAAACTTACCATATCTTGAAATTCTTTTATATATTTTTGTTACATTTTACATGGATAGGCTCCATAAGCACATGTGTATCCATGGGAAGTTATCACATTCTCTCTGAAACTTTTCTAACTCACGAGATTTTATATTCTGATGGGTTCCTGGGAGAATCTAATCAAATGAATCGGTTAAGAAAGATAAAAACCAAATAGAGAAATCTTGAGAGCGATACTTGGATGGTTAATCCGAATAGTTATTATTAGCAAGACAGTATTAGAACGAAATAGAAGTGTATTGATTTGGCGAGTCTATTATGTTCTGGAAAGATAAAGACCGAGGTAAAAGTTGGACTCCATATCCTTAAGATTATATTCGCCCCGCAGAGGTACTCACAGATCAGGTGATAATCTCCCATGATACAATTGTCGGACTCTCCACGGTAGCAACACTTCAGACCGAAGGGACAGCGAACTGACTGTGTTTTTCTTCAACTCTCTCTGACTAAAATGCTATGAGACTCGAATGCAAACTCCAAAGAACTGAATGCCTATTGCAATGAATGATTGGATGATCTAAAATGCAGAGACTGGGTTGAATTTATAAGACAGAAAATCGATTGAAAAGACTCTTGGAAGAGTTCATTCCTCTGTTTCAGTTTTCACTAACAGAGTCTGAGGCACTCCTCCATTCAAACATCCAACCATCAGATCGTAACTGTTGATCCGACGGCCCATACTGCATCAGAGAATTCATCCGATCGATGATCCAGATTTCATTTGATCAAAATGATTTCCACTGTCTGATCTAACAAAATGTCCAACAGGAAAAATGCTAAGTGCGCTTCTAAAACGCTTAATACGCCCACGCGCTTGCGTGCCCACATGAAAAGGTCCACCAAAGGTGTCCACAAAAAAACAATTCACTAGAATACAAAGAGCATATCTTATAAATTCTCAATGTTTTCTAAACAACTGATATAGGACTATAGCTTTTCCTTCTTCCCCAACCACCAACCACTTTCATCATGTTATTTGGAGAACTTTGGATCCAATTTTTTCATTCACCCAAAATTGATTTTGAGAATGTAAATATATTACGTTCATCCACTCAACGAGAGGAACATAATCCAATGCGTTTCTACTAAAAAATAATTAATGGAACCCAAACTCATTTTAACTCAAAATTTGTCAAAATCCAAATTTTTTCATCAGTTATTTCATACATGCATGTAAACAATCTACAGACTGATTATTCATGATCCAAAAAAAGATGTATATAATTTTAATCAGGAACAAGATTGATCGAGAGATTATGAAAGATTTGATTCGAGTATTTAAACATGTAAGTTTTTCTATTCTCTAACATATGTTTTTACACATCAGATCAAATTTAGATCTTAGGACTCATATTCCACGTAATTCTTAACATATATAAATAATTTTTGTATACAAGAATATAATATATATATACTTACATACATATATATACATTACTTTTTTATTTTTTTGGATAAAAAACCAATTTAGAGAATTTTTTTTTAAAAAAAAACATAAATTTAGACTATTATGATTTCTTATGTCATTCCCATAATTAGAGGTACTTGATTTGAAATTCTTTATATGCTCATGGGTGATAATCCTCAGTCACATTATGATGATGATCATGATATTAATCAACCCAGGTCACCGTTTCAAAACAAACTTTATAAACAAAAAAAAATGTAGTACATCCAGTGAAAAATCCCATCCTCCCTTAAACTCTAGTGGACTAACAAACTCTAGGCACACTGAGGTCCCTTTGCAGAGAAACAAAAGCCCCAATGGTTAAACAACTAACCAACCAGTAACAGTAACACCAGTTCTTTCATTCCCCAATTTCCATTCTAAATATAGGAATATTCAAATCCAATGGCTTCCAAAGTAGCAAAACACTAACCCAAAATAACAAGCAAGACCCACGTATGCATGCGTGACAAATTAAACATATAATATAATATGTGAGTGATAAGTCTTCATATTTGTCTTTCCTATGCAAAATGCAAGAGAAAGTTCGCACTTCTTAGAGATCAGAACATCACATCAAGATGTTATATCAAAGCAGCAGGAGTAATAGATGTGACTGGATTAATGATGACTCCCCAAACCCTTTACACACATGACGTATACATGTAGAATTAATCCGATGTGACAAACAATTATTCAATTCCACAGTAAATCCAAATCTTAAAACCCGGATGTCTTAGGCTCCGTTTGGCAGCACGATTGGGTCGGATTCCGCTTTTTGAAAAGCTAAAATCCCAAAATCGTGCTGCCAAACGGGTCGGATTCTGGCGGAATCAAAAGCTGGATTCCTTTTAATTTCTCTCTCGAAATCCGTGTTTTTAAAAGCTCAAAAAGAACGTTTTTTTGTCGGAATCGATTTTTTGAATTGAAAAGCAACTTTTTCTACCAAACATTAAACTCCTTCCAAATATTGATTCCTGAATTAAAAAAAAGCATCCCAAAAAAGTCAAGGTTTAAAATCATCTTAAAAAGCAGCTTTATTCCAAAATCTACTTTTCAATCTGTGTTTCCAAACGGAGCCTAAAAAAAATCCAGACTTTCGTCATCTCTCTGTTATTTCCGACGCAAAAAAAAGCATAAACTATACTTGGTATAATCACATTTGATGTGATTGTTTTTTTATTTCTTATATTATATTATTAATTTTTTTATAATATGGTGTAAGGAAGGATCACGAGACAGGTAGTCACGTGGGAGTGGCACGAGCTGTCAAAGCATGGAACCTGGGAAGTGAAGCCGACAGACATAATTTTTTGTTTGAAGAAAAACATGTAAGAGTGAGGGTTTGTGTGTTTATGAATTAATGCAAGCGAAATGAGAGGCGTAGATTTTAATGAAGGAATATGAGAGAAGAAGCAGAGAATCCAGGCATGGATTACAAAGTGGATAGGAAACTTTGTTTGAGGGAGAAGTGACACGTGATTGAAATGGTGGAACTCTTTTATTTTTCAGTTATACTTGGATATCAAGATTAATTACATCATAATTTGGGAGAGCTGGAAACTTTACTGTATACATCATAAATTCGACAAGGAATTCTCAACTGGTCGTATTTTAATTTATACGAACGTGAAGAGAGGACCAATTTGTTGCAAGGATTCTGTGATCCCCACTTAATCTGTGAACCGCTAAATCTGACATAAAAATAGATGATAACTCTTTTTTGTTGAGCACTGTTACGGTCTTATATATTTTATGAAAAAATTCATACAACCCCTTAAAATTCGAATGAAATTCATATAACCTCATGCAATTTTCTTAAAATCCATATAAATATCTGAAAACATCTAGTAATCTAAATAATTATCTGAATAAAAATATTATTAATAAATAATGAATATTTTATGAATATTTCGTTTGGTTAATCCTGACTGAAAACACAATATACTAAAAAATCAATACAATGTATTAAAAATATAAAAAAATCATATGAGAATGACGATTTTACCCTATTTGAATATATTATAAAACCTATCCGAATGGGTAAAATCGTTATTTATAGAAGATTTTTCATATTTTTAACACATTATAGAGTTTTTTTAGCATATTGTGTTTTCTAACAAGGTTAACCAAACATAATATTCACAACATATTCGTCATTTGTAAATGCAACTTTTATTCATGGGATTATTTGATTTACTAGGTGTTTTCAGGGGATTATATGGATTTTATGAAAAGTCAGGGGGTTATATAGATTTCAGTTAGTTTAAGGGGGGTTATATGGAATTTTTTGTAAATAACATTATGCAATTCATTGAATTATATATTTCATTTTTTTTATAAAAGTACGTAATTTATTAGATGATGTATATGATTTTTTTTAAAAATGAAAACATATGGAGACTTTTTTTTCTGTAAAAAAGATCAAGTATAACATTTTCTTTTTTTGTTTGGTTGTTTCGGTTAGAAAAATAGGGGTCAAGTATGCATTGAAACAAAAGTGTATTAATTAATAAAATATACGCTTATTGTTATGTAATATTGTACTGTGACAATAGCATATAGCTACTGATTATAATTAATAAAAGAAAGGATGATAACAACGGTTCCCTCGTTTGGGGTGAAACATAAACAGAGAATGAGAAAGAACAAGGAGAGAAAAAACTATTTGTTTTGATATAATAAACTCCGATATCTATGTCAGGATAAACTAAGAAAAGATCTGATAACTATTTTAAGGGATATTGGAATTGCTTATCAGAATTTATCTCTGTCACTGGATAAAAATATTTTTGCGTATCATTTTAAATGAATCATTTATATTTTTCGATGAGAATACATGAATGGTTCAAACCTTGAACCAACCCTAGGGGGAGGGTACCCTTCTACCACTTCATATGGATTTTGCTTTTTACGTTAAACCAGTTAAAATAAATTATTTTGTAATAATCTGTAAACAAAATTTTCATGCCTTTTTTTATATCGTGGACATTTTCATGCTTATTTTACTCCAATGTTTGCAAATTATCACAAATAAATTATAAAGTAATTGATTGTAGTCAAAATTTACATTTTTATAATCAATTATGGAAAGAATAAATTCTACTCAATTAGTTTTAAGCAGTTTTAAGACACCATTTGGAATCAATTTGTAAAAAAAAACTTTCAATTAATTTATTCATAAAAATATACTTTATAAAAAGAATTATTAATTCTTAACGCATTAAAATCAAAAGTTGAAGTTCAAAAATACCGGTTTGTTATTGGTAATGAAAAACAAATTTTACAAAACCTGAATTTATATGATAATTAATTATAAATGGGTCTTTAGAGTCGATTTTAGGTATTAATGTACAAAATCAGTTTAGGAAGATTGATTTTGACATGCTCTTCTCAACAAGCATACACTATTAATTATTAAAATAATAGAATACTCTCAACCAATGGTTTCATATAAACTATTTTGACAATTGATCTAAAACAGAGCCTTAAAAAAAATATTCAGGCTTAAATTGATCAGGACGTGCTCATTTCCCATAGCCATTTTATTTATTTCACACCAATTTTTTTAAAAAAAATTACACTCTTCAATTACAATTACTACATTATCAAAGCGAATCAAACTAGAAAAATGTCAGATTCAGCCAGGTACCCAAACCCACGTGCAGTCTAGCTCTTTTATTATTATTATTATTATTATATCTCATTTATCTCATTTAATAAAAAAAACGTTTAGACAGTCCTTTTTATAAGTTTGAATACAGTCTCATATTTTTTTTGTCATTCAATATAATATACATCATTAATATTTTAAAATTGTTAAAAATAAATCCATTCAATTTAAAATTAAACGACATACACTACTTATCAAAGCATTTGGATTTGAAAATTATCACTGGACCACCTACTTTTGTTTGTGCTCGAGTAGATCTTCATGAAACTGAATCGACTAGAGCTCAATCAAGACATGCATCTTAAATTTTTCTTAAATTAGACTAATAAAATATCCCCAATAGAAAGTCCTATTATTCACAAAGGCATCTATTGTCCTGTATGGAAAAAACAATAAAGTTCTCATCAAACCTACTTTTTGGTGAAACACCCACTTTTAACATTTAGCCTTATTTTAAGGCATATGAATCACACTCCAAATGAATAAATCTATTTCACATACTCCCAAGTGACGCACTCTCCAATTATAGTGTTGCTGTGATGGATATTGGTTTACATTTCTGCTTAACAAACTTGTAGTTTACTAAATAAAAAAACTCAATAGTGGTTGGGGAATTTGGTCTTGTAACAATTATAAAAAAAGAGAAGAAACAAAAGGGACAATTCTAAAGCTGGGACAAAAAGGGATCACAAGAGGTGATTTTCTGAGTTATTTTGATTGCATAAAAAGCTCTCTCATTCTCTCTTTTCCTTCCACAACTGAAGCTCACATTATACATATATTTATGCACACATCACACGAATCAATTATTTCTGTGTATGCGAGTGAGTATGCTGACCTTTGGAAGAGGGAGCAGCCGCCATGGATCGCAATCTACTGGCGATCTCAGTGAAGCTCGGCCTCTCCAACGATTCAGGAGACCAGCATTGCACCATCAGAGATCTCCACTCCGGATCGCAAAGTTCGGGCACCGGAGGCCGAAGAGTATTGTTTACAATACCACCTTTACATGACAAGACCAAGTCAAGTGTTAAAAACATGTAATTTTAAGACAGAACAATAATGGGAAAGAAACAAAGCCAATTGAATGCTTATTCTTTTGCATTCACCTATGATTGCTCCATAGTGCAAATCTGCGTATGGTTCTTCACCGGTTAATAGTTCCCACATCACAATCCCAAAGGAGAACACATCAACCTGTGGAGTAATCAAGCAAAGGATATCAAAGTCCTGTACATATGAGATATCAGAATATGATGACAGACATAGAAGTTGGCGCAAACCTTTTCGGAGACACGGCTGCTGCTGCCGTTTAAGAGCTCTGGGGCCATCCATGGGAGTGTGCCACGCACACCACCAGATATTAGGGTCTGGCATTTCACCTTTGACAGGCCGAGATCACCAACCTGAGACAGGGTTTTGAGCAACAAATCAGAAAACCAATGAGGTGTACTATCATTCTGTAAGGTATGTAGTGCTGCAGTTATACTGCAATTCTGATTCATCTGAAGCTGGGAAACTAGCTCATGACATAAATGTTCCCGTGCATGTATACCTCATGTTGATAGTATACCCATGCAATTTATCAATGAACAGGCACAACTCCTAGTGATATTTATAAATGAAATAAAAAGGATTTATAGTTTTTTGCGGCAAAATTTGAATTGCTTCCCTTGAAAGGCCAGTTAATTGTTATTAATAGGATGTTATACCTGGACTGGATTAAACAACCCACCCATTTTCCTCTCTTATTTTTTATTTTTGACCACCCCTAATAACTTCACATCCCACTCTAACTAAAACACAGAAACCTCTGTAAGCATAACAAGTGCTTGGCCTCTCGCGTTTCTCACATCCAATATGCCAACAATACCATCCTTCTTTGTGACGATCAGGAAGGGAACTTGTAGGGGTTCAAATTTATTGTTAAATGCTTTGGTTTGGTCTCCGGCTTAAAGGTTAATTTTTTCCAAAGTAACTTAGTGAGGATCAACATTTCCCTTGAGGAGGTGTTAATCCAAGCATCAAGAAGGAATTGCAATGCCACAAGCTTTCCTATCAGTATCTCGGCCTCCCTTTGAATACTAGTAGCATTCGGAAGAGAGATTGGGATCCTTTGCTGCTCAGATTTGATAAACTTGATGATTGGAGAGGTAGACTTCTAAGTATGGAAGTTGCCTAGTGCTTCTCAAGGCAGTCCAAGTCTTCCTCTACCTTTCTTTCCATCTTCAAGGTTCCATGTGATGTGCTTGACAAAATGGACAGGATTAGAAGAAGGTTCTTATGGGCCGACAACAAGGAAAGCAGGAATGGAACGCATTTATTGAAATGAGACTTCAGGGGTATGAGGGTTCCTATTTTTCAGTATGTGGACAATGCCTTATTGGCGAAATGGTTATGGAGATTTTTAGCAGATCTGGCTATCTTTGGGCTAGAGAAATTCTGGAAAAATACTACTCAGGAAGCACTAGAATCTCTTTGGTTCCTCATTGTAGATCGCATCTCTCAATGTTATAAAAGAATATCTTTGATATGGCTTGTGACCTTCAAGAAAAAATAAAATTTCATCTCATGAATGGGGTGGAGAAGCCGGTAATGGAAGAATAAATGTCTTCATGATGCATGCCGACTTCTCTCTTCCCAACCTTTTTCCAGGTGGCTTTAGACGAAAATGATCTTATTTTGATTCCTTCGCTTGTGGTAAAGAGACCATCATTTGGACCCATCGGCTATGGTGAAACCTCAACGACTTGGAAATGTCAAAGATCTCTTCTTGCAGATCTAGATAGGATTGAATTTGGAAGACGGAAGATACAGTTAGTTGGAAGTTGTCCTGTGCTCCAGTTTTTCTGTAAAGACCTACAAAAAGCTCAATAAGTATTGCACACGACATTCCCACCATTCGTTACGAATGCCTTATTTGGGGGTGTACTTGTTCCCATTAATATTCAAAGTATTATGTAAATTCTCACTCTCAACAAGATCCTTACTAAAGTCAACTGGTTGATATAGGCTCTTGATGACAATGGCACTTGTGAGCTTTGTGGAGGGGAGGAGAAAACAAGGGATCACCTTTTTTTTGGATGTCTAATACTCAAAGGCAAAAGCTGGTTCGGCCTTAGAATCAAATTGCTCATTTAGAGACATTGAAGGTAGGTTAAAACAGTTGTGTAAGACAAGAAAAGAAGCGACCACAATAATCCCACCAAGTTTCAATGGCTAATGCCCCATGTGATTTGATGGAGTATTTGGTTAACGCGCAATGAATGCCTTCTCCAACATAAGAAGGTCTATGTGAACACATGGATGATGATTTCCTCCCTTCTTATATCATGGGTTCAAGTTATTCTTGATGAGGAAACACCTTCTATCATTTTATGGGTAATGCATGGTCTGGGTAGTGTGAATTGGCGCCCTTTTAATATGGTGATTTTGCTTTGATGGTGTTTTTTTTTTTGAAATTTTATATATTTTCTTTATTAACCTTTGTACAGAGATTTAGATTCCTCGTATCCTTTAATTCGAGGGCTTTCCATCAATAAGAATGCACCTAAAATTTCTCCCAAAAAAATAAAGCACAATAACTGTTTATAGAACAACATCAATAATGGACAAAAATAAGGTAAAATCAAGGAAAAATTAGTCTTTGTTACTCCCACAGGCCCCACTATTTTGGTTGAACTACTTATCGCATAAATTTACAGGAGATATTTAGATCCAAAATGCCCATAGACTCAAGACCCTCAACTAGCATAAATCTAGACCATCTGGCACAGCCAAATGCCTCCACTTGGGTGATGGTGATTAATTGCAAGAACATTATAAATGACTAAAGTGTTGATACTCAAATCATGTTGCATAGATCAGAGGTGAAGTCTAACATGACAATACAAATTCTCGCTCTTTCTCATGATGGATAGGTTTCAACTGCTGTCCATGCATCCTGGTGGTTACAGAAGGTAAAGAAATGAGCCACCTTCACATAGCTTGACCTCGGATTGGTTAAAAGCCTATGCTCCTCAGAATTTTTTAAGAAGATACGAAAGAAGATGAACATAAGCCTTTAAGTAAGGCTTATTAACAAAGAAGCCATGTTTGACAAATGTCATGCTAAGTTTAGCTAGTGAAGCTCAATACAAGGAATGATTCCTCTCTTGCAAAGTGGTTTGTAAGTGTTGATCATAGAAGAAAGCAGATATTCATGCTGAAGCATGACAAAGTACAATGCCATTATATTGAAGAGGATCCATCTCATTAACTCTTCTCTTCTCAATTGAATGTGTTCCTGGGAATGAATTGCCAACTCACTCTACCAACATTTTCTCTTGTTGCTAATGAACTGCAAAGATCTTCAAAAGTCACACCCCAATCAACCCGACTGTCATATCATGTTGCTTCTACCAGCATCAATAGAAGTCACGGCCTTTCAGACTAAAAAGCGGCCTAGAGGCAACTCAAGCTTGAGAAATTTTTTGAGTCAAGCTTGAACATGACTGATTTCTGTTTGAGCTCAGGCAAACATAAACATATTACCCTTATATAGGAACTGAGGTGAGGATGCCACTAATTGGTTCATTCGGTCTCATTTACACTCTTATAGTTTAATGAGATGGGATTGAACACGGAAAAATCCAATGAGAAGCGAAAACTCAAGTCTTCCTTGTCAAATCCAAGGTATAACCCGTCTGGGAATCCAAAATCCAGAAGATTCAAAATATATGAGTCTAACTCTGTTTATCCAACAGAACACGTATACGGATGAGTTCCAAAATTTAAAAATCTTATACAAATGTGTTCACATCCCACCACACCTGGTCTTTACAATTATTTATCAGCAGTGTAGCAATAAATATCTCATATTCAGAAAGAAAGGATTTTGCTCAAATTGAAATTGTTAACAATAATCTAAAAGATGGAGTCCTCATTTCATCTCACCCAATAGATCATGCAGCTCATTCTTAACAGTAAGATTCCACCCCCCTAAACTAGCTTACTTAAAACAGGGTATGCTGGAAAACTGGCATAGTTTTATGACCGTCAATCTAATATCATTCCTCACGTTGTCAATATCCCGGTAAGCTAATTGTTGAGTAGGAGAGGTGAACTTTCAACAAAGAAGTCATTGGCCAAGCCTAGCTGGTATATACAATTATACAAAAAGCCAACATGTTGTTTACATAGTCTAAGCCCATGCAACCAGAAACAACTCTTCAACTTCCCCCAACTAAGAAAGTTTCTAGACGAAAAGGTAATAAGAATCAATATGGTTATTATTCAACAAAAATTATCCTTATTTGTAATGGTGAACTATATACCTTACAATATCCTAATTTTATAATTCAATAATATGACTTTTCAAGAAATACAAGTAGGCCAATGTTAATTTCCATCTATGGGTCAATTAAGTGCAAAATAAATGCATCACAAAATGTGCCATTCATATAAGCATGCATATTCTATTGTGACACTTGTATGCCTTGATGATTGTCCTATCTATTATAGGATATTGGGTAGGAGTACCAAAAGGTCAGATATCATCCCAGAAGACTGATTTTCTCATTACAATGGCCACCTCAAGAAGAATATAAAAAAACCAACCAACCAAGGAAATGATACACCGATCCACATTACATGTATGTCTCCCATACATCCTTCCTTTGCCTCTGCTTCTGTGGAAACTTGCATCGTAGATTTCAAATGTATCTTCCATTAACTAACTGAAAGGTGAAAATCCTCTTCTGAGATTATGCAAGATAATTTTTTTTATTTTTGGTTCTATTTTAATGATGATGGTTTTGTTTTGTCATCGAAGAGCAAATCAATCAGTCAAGAATACATAAAGTTGTTTGACCTAACTCCAACACAAAGTGCAAAATTGAAGTTGCTTAAATGCATGCAATCCTAGTCAATTTTAATCTTTAAACATCGAAAGGGACATTATCACATTAAGGCCTGAACCCAGAGAAAAAGAACAAAAAAAGAAAGTAGATGAGAAATCTCCAACTCCAGGTCACAAAAACATAGTATCCTGATCCATACATCAGAAAGAGATGCCACGCACACTAGAGTCTAGAAGCCACATATTCTTTTCATTAGCAACAGATTGAAGATCAGTAATGCCCTTCCCCCAACTATTCAGAAAAGAGTCTCCAAGAGTTCATTTATTATAAGCTATGAAGTGAAGATGACTGAGAAGAATCTCAAATGACAACAAGCTTGACAATGAAAATATACCTTCAGAAATAAATAAAAATGTACTAAACCTAAAAAAGCTCATAACAGAACAATCATGGCACCAGAGAAATATCAAAATAGAGATAAAAACATAATAATAGAACCATAGATCACCTACCTTGCAAATGGGGCGCTGAGGGTCTCTCAAATTGACAAGCAAGTTATCACTTTTTAAATCAAAGTGCACTATATTTTTGCTATGCAAGTACTCCATCCCAAAAGCTACATCCATGGCGATTACTAGACGTTTACGACGATCAAGTATCCTGTAGCCAACTATGAATCATTTCTAATTTACTAATTGCAAACTCACAGATAAATGCAATGAATAGAATATCATGAAAGCAAAAGAACAGTCAAGGATTAGAGCTGAAGCCATACTTGTCATTCTTCTGTAATGCATTTCGAAGAGAACCATTAACCATGTATTCTGTTACAGTGGCCACAGATCCCCCAGGACCATCCAAGACAACACCATAGAAAGCCACAACATTAGGATGGTGCAGATCAGCAAGCTTACAAGCCTCGTTCCAGAAGTCGGCTCGCTGGTGGTACACATAAAGACTAGTATGAAAAGAAAATACCAAAAAGAAAATGAAAACTGTTGCAATGAGAAGGTACTGACAAGACGTTCTTGCTCTGATTTTTTCCCCGCAAAACATCTGTCATTGATTCTTTTTATTGCGACATCTGATCCCCTCCATTTTCCATGATATACTGTCCCAAAGGTGCCTGAACCCAGTTCCCGCAATTCCTCAAGATCACTGCTCTTTATTATCTGACAAATTAACATGAAAGTCAATAAGCTAACGTAAATTGTACTGCAGGTGGAAGCGTTTTGTAATAACACACAGCTTTCCAACCTGTAACCGACTGATGTCCTCAGTAATCTGTAATCCATGAGTAGCCTTGTCCAGTAGTTTGGTTTTGTTATCCTAAAATAATGCAATACAGTTAAACAACAGAAAACTAAGAATACAGAGGAGCTGGAAAAAGAAGACAAGCCAATCACCTCAATTTTATTATCAAGTGGTGCAACCATCCTCTGTGCCATCACTTCAGCCACATTCACCTCTTTCTCTTGATTAAAATCAGAGGTGGGTTCTTTCACTGGACGGGCACGCATGACAGGAACAGGAGGCACACATGATTGTAAAACTGAAGCTGCCACGCCTTCAGCTACAGCTTGCAACTCTTGCTTGATTTGCTCCTCTAAACAGCCATCAACATTGGAAGTACAATAACAAATCAAAATCAAACCGTTATACACACACACACACACACACATATATATAGACACACACACACGTATGTAAGTAAGCAATTATAAAAAAAAGAAAAAAAAAGAATCAAACATACCTTCAGCTGCCTGAACAGCCTCTGAACATGGGTCCACAGTCATTAAATTTGAAGGCAGGTGATGGCCTCCCCCTTCAAAGCACACCTTCGCACCTAACTCACAGTTATTACCCAAATGATTCTCTGGAGTCAATGATTCTGTAGAATAGACAACATTTACAGGCTTTGTACTGTGAAAATTTGTAGTTGGTAACATCTTCCAAGTCTCTGCATCACTGAGAAGCATCATACCAGATGAAGCAGGTTCTTGAATATTAACCAAAGGCCCACCGACAATGGCACCAAATGCCAATGAAGATGGCACATTTGCACTTTCAGGAACGACTGAGTCATTAAGAACATTTCTTGAGTAGAATTGAGAAGCATCATTCTTCCTTTCACCAATGAGTACCTTGTTGGAAGTTTTCTGAGCTGAATTGGCACATGACACCACAGGCTTTCCATATAGCACCTCCTCTGGCAATCGAGGCTCGAAATGCTGATACGCCATTTGAGATGGTTCCCCAGGTGGAAGATGGTGCAGGCCTCCCACCTCTGAAAAATGAGCAGGATGCAAAATTGCAGGATTGACAAAAGTGTCATCTTGTCTTCTCATCTCTGGGATATCACCTCTACCAGCTATTTTCACAGCGGGTGATGCATAAGAAGGTTCGGTCACACGGATGCCTGTTTCAACCATCTTAGACCAACTCTCTGGCTTCAAATCAACATTGGGTCTAACATTCAGCATCTCTGGAGGATTGACATGAAGCGTTTCAACCATCACAGGCAAGCTCTCTGGCTTTAAATCAATATTAGGTCCAACATTTAGCATCTCCGGAGGAGTAACATGAAGCGTTTCAACCATCTTAGGCAGGCTCTCTGGCTTCAAATCAATAATGGGTCTAACATTCAACATCTCCGGAGGGTTGACATGAAGTGTTCCCATCACACTATTGACAGGCCTAGAATGTTGTTGTGAGAAGCCCAAAGGTGGCACATTTTCTCTCGGGATAAACGCAGGATGCTTACCAATAAATTCAGTCACAGGATCTCGAATCACAGGCTTAGTAACCAGAGTTCCATTACTCACCGGGGGAACATCAGCAACATGTACCGGGTTCATCTGATACATAGAGGATGCTAGTGGAGGCTGGTGAAGAGCGTGCTCATGGCGATTCTGAGGAAGGTTGGCCGTTGTCAAGTACATTCCATATGAAGCCTGCACATCAAGTGGCATGGCCATAAGAGTCGGCTGATTGGAGGAGACAGAGAACGCAGGAGCCCCCAATTGAGGAACACCTCCCACTCCGTGAAAACCATGCTTCACCGGGTCCGCGCCCACCAGGTGCTCCTCCTTCCGTTCAATCACCACCTCCGATAACAACGGTTCAGGCATCACTCCACATTGCGGCAGCCAAGACCGCAGTGCCTCATCAGACTGAACGCTATGGAACAAAGGTTCAGAGGCGGCCGTGGAACCGCTCCCAACCTGCTCGTGGATCACTGTATCGGAATGGACGTGAGGAATAGCCTTCTGACACATGTAACAGTCCTCCAACCGCACCAACTTCTCAGCCACCACCGGCACGGGCCCCTGGTGCCACTGCCATCCAACCGGGTAGAACGGAGGGAGCTGCTCCTGAGGCCCGCCATTCTGCTTCACCCCATGTGCCACCACTGGCACATAGGGACCCCCTGGTGGTGCCACAACATTGACAGACTCCCCGATACCCAGCGACGGAGGGAACGGCCCCGGCGCCACCTCTCCCTCAACGGATGCCGCCACAGATGGGTTTGTCTCCAGAAACCCATCAAATGCATCCCCAACACTGGCCGGGCCATCGGAATTCAGGGTGGATAATCCGCTCCCGACGCTGTCCTTCCTCCGAAATTCAAAAGCCCCATTTACGGCTTCCACGTACCGCTGGCCGACGTCCCCACCATCGTCCTGAATCAGAGGCTCGGGCGGATCTGATTGGGGCGGGAAGAGGAAGACGCGGAGCTTGGACTCGGCGGGAAGCTTCTCGTACTCCTCCATCATGTTCTCGAGGTCCTCGGCGCCCGACACCGACACGAGCGCGTCGAGGTCCTCATCCGGGAGCTGGTACTTGATCGCCACCGCCTGTCGGTGCCCCCCGCCGCCGCCGCCATAGACGTCCGTCATCTTCCGAACCAGCTCTCGGAACGAGACATCGCGGCGGACGGAGAC
Organism: Acorus calamus; assembly: GCA_030737845.1. Taxonomy (NCBI): domain Eukaryota; kingdom Viridiplantae; phylum Streptophyta; class Magnoliopsida; order Acorales; family Acoraceae; genus Acorus; species Acorus calamus. The sequence goes on along the minus strand of CM060876.1, from coordinate 11,209,333 downwards.
GATGCGCGTCTGTCCGCCGACGTATCGAAGGGCGCCGTCGCTCGGCCGGGGGAGGATCTTCCCGCCGAAGCTGCAGAGGAACTTCACCTTCTTCGACGATGACGGCGAGGCCGGCTGACCGGAGGGGGCGGCCAGATGGAAGGGGAGGCGGGAGTGGGGGCTCTGGATCGCGGGTTCGACGGCGGGGACGAGGAATTCGATGGTCCGGGAGGGCGGAGCCGCCGACGTACGATTGAGGTTCAGCGGACGGAGGTCTTTGGGGAGGGAGGTCTGATCGACGGCCATGGATGACGAAACTAGGGTTAGGGTTTTTGCCGCCCTAACTGAGAGTTTTCTACTTCTTTTTTTTTATTTGAAAAATCTTTGTTTCTAAAGTTGGGGATATTATTAGTATTTTGAAATAAAGGCTTAGGGGCGAAGATAGGTGACACGTAACACGTGGAGGGAGACCATGCAGAGGTGGTGACAATTCGTGAATGAATGAATGAATGGATGGATAAATGAATTCAAAACCTGTTTTTTGTGCTTCTGATGTTTTTATTTTATTATTGAATTTTATTTATTTATTTGGTAAGGAGGGGATGGCAATAAAAGATGAAAGAGTTGTGTTTTTTTTTTAATCTGGGTAGTTTGTTATTTTTTTTAATTTGTAGAAGAAAAAAAAGGGAGAGAAAAGGTTGGACTTTGTTGCGTACAGATGGATAGATACTGTTTGAAATGATGGCGAATTAGTTGGAAGCGAATATTGGGGGCCCTTATTTGGGGGGAAAAGGATTCATAACCAACAAGTGAAATATTCTTGGGTCACAAGACCGAAAGAAAAGAGCTTATTATATTATTATATAGTTTTAAAAGTTAAAAAATGATTTAATATTGAAAAAAGTGATGATAAGATTTGATGTAAATTAGTTAATATTTTGTTATGGTTAGTATTTTTTTCTATTTTTAATTTGAAAAAAAGTTGGTTAGAAAATTGGTTATGATTTGTTAGTTAGATTAGAGATGCATTCAAAACAAATTTTTTAGGTCTTTGACCTTTTTGTGAAGGGGAAAGATATTAAATTTTATTATTTATTTTATAATTTTCAAAAAGGATTTTTTAGTCTTTTACTATTTTATTTTTGTCTTTTATTTAATAACAGAGTTTTAGTTTCAATAATGATTTATAGGCCCCAATTTCACAGGCCCCACGAGGTGGTAACAAGACATTATCCATTATGTCATTTACTTAATTATGTTCTTAAAATGTGTTTAACTGTTTTGATTTATCCGATTATGGTGGAGTATCATCAATTCTAAGATCCTGTAATTCTTCTTCATTAATTCATTTGAAAATTACACAATACCACCAATCAATTATTGAATTCGGAACAACATCAACAACACAACAACAACATCAACACCACCACCTTCGAAGTCCTCCATCTCCCTCTGTTTCTCATGCTGGTGGTGATAAAAAGACGAACCACCTTCGTTGGTGGTAGTGGTCGAGTCATCGATCTCCCATCGCTCGTGGCGGCGGTAGTGGCTGGCGGCGTTGAAGCATGTCGGGGAGGTTTGAAGGTTGTTGGCGTCACTAATGCGGTAGTTCTTCAGGAGGTGGACTGAGAGATATTATGATGAAATTGGTAAATTGAAAGATGAGGTAAGACACATTAATCGGATTTTTTTTTTGAATGATGTTAAATGTCATTATCCACGTATTTGATTTTATACATACTATTACATTTCATATGGGGTAGTTGTTTGATGCTACTATTACATTCGTAAATGTTTCATTCGTTTTTTTAAATCTGTGTCGTTTTTGTTACATTCGTAAATGTAACAGTTTTTATGAAAATGTAATCAAGAGTTCATGTAATATTTGTTAAATGTAACTCACAATAAAATAGGGCTGCAACTTGGGTCGGGTTGAACCCAAACCCAACGGGCTGAGCCTGATTTTTACATGGGTTGAGTTAACCAAATCGGGTTCGGGTTCGAGTTGGCCAATTTGGATTGACTCACAAATCGAGTTGGGTTCGGGTTGGCTTCATTCCCAACCCGACCCCGAACCTGCAAACTAATGGTTAAAAAAAAATTATGGCCGTTCATTCTGTATCTTCTAATATAGGTAGTCCAAATTTTAGGTAAGCCTATCTAATCTTACGGGTTGGATTGGGTTGGGTTGATTTATTTAATTTACACATCATGTTAGAAAATTCGGGTTGGGTCGAGTTGGTCCAATTCGGGTTGAAAATCGGGTTGGGGTCGGGTTAGTCCAATTCGGGTTAGGTCGGGTTGGTTTATTTAATTTCGGGTTGGGTTCGGGTTGGTCCAATTTGGGTTGAAATTCGGGTTGGGTCGAATTGGTCAACCTGAACCAACCCGCCCGAGTTGCAGCCCTACAATAAAACAAGTGTTTGATATTTTCATAAAATGTAATAATTCGTTTTAAAATTGTTTAAACATTACATGAAATGTAAAACATTTATGTAATGTAAATGTAACAATATTAATGTAAATGTAACAAAGGATGTAAACATGTAGGAATGTTTTTGCGGTTGTTTAAAGGATTTTAACGAAAAATAATTTAGGTAGTTTTAGTGTAATTTATGTAAGTTTTGGTGTAACTGAAATAGAAAATTCAATTATTATGTAAAGATTTCAAAATTTAAATTTTGAAATAGGGTGTAACCGAAATTAATATGAAAGATTTGTAATTGAATAGAGAAAAAAAAAGGGATTTGAATTAATGGGATATATTTTTAATGAATGGCATATCCTTATTTTGTCATTTTATACTTTTTCAAAAGTCAACAAACCAACAAAAATCAACCAATAAGGTGGTTGTAACGCCCCCGAACCCACGACTCTTTTTTCAAGCGCGAAGTCCGGTTGCGTTACCTTAAATCTTCGAATTTCAGAGTTCTATTTTTTTTTATCCAGAAACATAAGAATACATCACCATAATTATTCATCAATTATCAAGATAAAAATTTCAACATAACTTCTAAATTTCTAGATATACATTTAGAATAAATAATCTAACATTTCTACACTATCATACATATGGGTCCTCTAAATGCCAAAGAAATGATCAACACCTTCTACATGAGTCTAATGCTTCGAAAATCATTATACGAGCTTCAACCTCCAATGCCTTAACGAGATCGACGACCATCAACAACTAATCTGAAAGGTTGAAAAATGAGGGGTGAGCTACCACACACTCAGTGAATGGACATTGGCGTCCCGATAATAAAATATTTTAAAATAATAATCTTTAATAATATATCGTAAGAAAATAATTTGCGAGATACGATAAAAATGATATTTGCAAATACAATAAATTTTCAATAAATCATAACTTAAACAAAGCCTCATACCAAAATGCATGGTCTCAAAATAACTATCAATACTCATAATGCTTATGAATGCAACGGACACGCATGCCCGCTTTCCACGACACCTAGCCGCAGAGATTTCACTTTGGAAATCGGGCCACGTAGACATAGCCACCTAGACTTGGGTCAAAATTTAGACCGCAGCCACCTAGACTGAGCCACCTAGACGATTTAATGCATGCACAATCAAAACTACTTATTCTTTCAAGTATACAGCATGCAACAATTTTTTTATAAATCCCATAATTTTCAGTGCATACGATATATCCAAAATATCAACCTAGCTGATGATAACATGTTCATATGCTTCATACAGAATATATTTCATAATTCATAAAATAGCATGATACCGAAATGTATACATATATTATGATTTTCAAATAATATAGAGACATCCACTCACCTCCAGTCCACGTAATACAAATCGATACATGTGCATGAACGCTACACACTCGCACATTGATAACCTAGCATAACAATTATGAAATAATAATTCAGAAACAATTCAATCAAGACCCAAACAACTAATAACCAACTTACAACAGCACTACGCCCAATAATCCCAAAAGCCCATGTCTTATAGACCTACAATCAACAACTCACTTCAAAGTCCTAACGAAAATCCCAACTCCGAATAAATATCAAAATATTCGTATACTCACAATGATCCGATAATCAATATCTATTTATTTCATAAGACTCATATAATCGATCGATCCTCGAATAAATATTTAGACAAATCTAATAAGGCTCAACTATAATTCCAATTATCGAAATAACTAAATCCAAATCAATTTATATCCCAATAACAATAATATCCGATTAATATTCATTGATCCCACTAAACAAATTATCGATTTAAGATCCAATTTGAGCTATCAAGATCAATAAAATCATCAAACTCACAAATCAACATATACTTCATCAAACATCAATCTGGGATCGTTTAATCTCTAAAATTCATCAAGTTTGGTCATGAAACTAAATATTGAATTCTAAAAAAAATGCACAGAAATCATTTCAAAAATCATAACTTTCTACCCGTAACTCCGAAATGGACGATTCATGATTCGTTGGAAAGATCTTTTCAAAACCTATTTCTGTTTTTGAATTACAATTTTCTCAAAAAACGAATCTATCATAGTAAAAAAACATGATTTACGTCCAAACATAAAATCAACCTGAAAATAGCCATTAAATCCCCAAAACTAATAAATCTAATTTGATCTTAAGAATTCCTTTGAGATCCATTAAAATCAAATCAAATAGTCATCAAATTAAATCAATCAAACCCTAACCCTAATCCATCAAACTTCTTCCCCAAACAAGACGTAACATATCCTAACAAAAATAAATTAAAACGAGCAAAAATCAATAGGGAATGATATCTCACCTTAGATCCGGTTACACCATCCACAATCTTCATCTAGAGTTAGGTCATTACCACCCTTCACACATCCTGAAATTTGGATGAAAACCCTAACCCAAACATTTTATCTAAAGGGGTTTACCGAAATTACAAAACGACCCCTAAAATGTTTCCAGTTTATAATGAGGTCCCTATCACATTTACAAACAGATCCCTATCCGATTTATAAATAGATCCCTGAAGGCTATTAAAAGGTATTCTAGATTCGCAACTAGATCCCTGGGCCCAATAACTTAACCAAAATCCTAAAAACTTAACTTCCCGAACTCCGAATCTCACCAAATTTCAACCAAAGCATCTTGACACTATAAAGATCTACAAAAAAATATAAAATAATTATTCAAAAATTCATTTATAATTATCATAATTATAAATCAAATTGGACCCATTTAGGCACACCGCCAAATCTAAAAAATGAAATATAAAAAATCAAATTTAAAATTTCCATTATATATTTAAAATAAATATATAAGGCCAAAAAAATATCGAAACGTTACAGTGGTACATCACATTGGGCTTATGAATGGGGCTTGTGATTTGGAGCTTAGGTATCACCACTGTTTTAGTTTTGTTCTATATTTCTTTTATTTTTTAGGGTTTTTCCCCCTAAGTTTTTCATATTTTTAGGGTCTTATATCAAGATTATATGCAATCTCTTAAAATTAATCGAATTTTGGATCAACTCATGCTTGAACGAGGATGATGTTAATGATAGGCATTTACTTCATATACCTCACATGTTAACAAGTTATGTTTGGAAAGGGTATGCAGGAAAAAAAAATGTTTTTCAAGTAGAGAATATTTTTGTTAAGTTCCTAGCAATTAATTTTTCTATCATTAAATTTTATTTTTTCTTTCTTTATAATATGTGATAGTTGGGGGCTTTATTTATCTCTTAGAAAGCTGAAAAAATTGGGGGTGTTTGCAAACTAGTTATAAGTGTGTTTGGTTGCGCGATTGCGATTGCAGGAAGTTGCGTTTTCAATGGTGCAACCAAACAGTTTTACTGTAGCAGCTTCCTGCACACAGATTTCAGACAAATAGTATCCAAAAGCTGCGATTTCAAAAAGCTGAGAAAGTGAGATTCCCGCAGAATCAGTTTTTCAATCGTAGATCCTACAGAATCAGTTTTGCAATCGCGCAACCAAACGCACCCTAAGGATCCGTTTGACGGAACTGCGATAGCGTCCACAGTTGCTTGACATGGAGGGGGGGATGGGCAGTGAGGCGAATCTATGTTTTGAGGCGTTGGAGGAAGGCGAGAAAATACATATACGAGAAGTTAAATTTGGGTGCTTGACTTGAGGGAGGAAAAGGTGTTTGTTTGCGCGTCGCGTCCACCGGCACCCACCACCGTGAACGCTTCGTCAAACGGAGCCTAAGACCCATTAAGAAGAGCAATGGGATTAGTTTCTCAGAGCCAGCAAAATTACTTGGATGGGAGAGAGGAGCCTTGCAAACACTAAAAACGACAATGTTGTTTGGATAAATAGTGTTTTTTTTATTTTAAAGGAAATGGTAGTCTATTTATAACTAATTATAAAGAGAGTTAACAAAGTCTAAATTTAGAAGAAAAGTGAGGGAAATCAGGACACAGGAGATTAGAAATCTAGATATAGTGATGTTTTTTCAACATCTTCACATTGGATCTAAATAGTACCTAAGATTAATAAGTATAACAAAAGGTAATTTAGGAGCTTGATAATCTTTGCTTTCCCCTAGACCAATAGAAAAACTAGGTGGCGTTTAAGGAGTTTTTTTATTAGTGTCGAATAGTTCTAATTATATCTTAAAAGATGAGTTAACTTGGTGGTATAATCCATGGTTTTGATCCATGCATCATTAAGCAATCCCCTAGGTAAGGAACATTGTCCTAACTGAGGTTTTTTATTCTCTCTCTATCCCAGAACAGGTTATCTTCGTGGGACCGGGCGGCGCCGACCTTCATTGCTGAAGAAGCTAGGCTGTTCCTCCTCGTAGAAAAATCCAGCACAGCTTGAAAAGATTTGAGTGAGACATAATAATCTTGTGTACAGCACAACTTTGTATATGTTTGTTAAAATTTAAATTGGATGTTATAGCTTTTAATTTAAATAAAGTAGTTGTGACATTATTTTAACTTATTAGGACTTATTCAAATTAAAATAACTTTAAAAAGTCATTACTTGAGCTTTTATTTGAGTAGTGATATGAACTATTTTAGAAAAGTTAACTATTTTAACAAAGATAGGGAATAAATACTACTATATCTTGAAAAAAAAAATTTAAGGTGGGATGACAAATGAAAGATGCCTTAAAAAGAATTAATATATTATGCAATATGAAAATATGTTGGGCATATCTAGAGCCAGCCATGTGTAGTCCAAAGGAATTCATAAAATGAGCTCCTTACATGTTTTACTTTCACAACTTTTTTTAAAGTGGAGAAAATGTATATTGCTCAATTAAAGTTAGCTAATATCCATATTGACACCTCATTTTTATAAAAAACCAAATAACCCCTTCCAATTTAATGGTTTATTCATATACCCCCTTATTATTACTCTTGTATAACTGGCCCATGGTTAATTTAACCCTACAAGATGAAATGACTAAAATGCCCTTTCCCTCAGCCTTGCTTCCTCCGATTCGTCATGTACATAGTGGCATCTCACAAGTGCGCAACCTGTTCGACGATATATCCCACAAAATTCTAGTCACGTATACAACAATACTTTTCAGGATTGGGTATGCATGGGACGATGGAAAAATATGAGATTGTTCAATGAGACGGCGGAGGCGACTGGGGAGATGGTGGATGGGGCGACATTTTTGTGGCGGTGTTGGGTTGTTGTGCGGATTGTTCAGTAACTCAAGGGCAGATTGGTCATTTTGAGAGATCCATATCCATTTTTGTTAGATCTAAGGGGTTTGTATGTATATACATTTTCAACGAACTAAAAATTAACAAAATATTCTTGGTATATTCCTTCATAATTGATAGCAAACAAACACAAGGACTTAAATGCTTAACCACAACAAATTACATGGGGTTTATATGGTTATTTTGAAATTGAGGGGTCAATATGAATATCAACGTTCTTTCATAGGGGTTATATGCATTTTTTTCCTTTTTAAACAAAGATTTGGGATGTCATTAATAACAATTTTATGTACATCCCCGTTTTATTTTATCTAACTTACAAAGATAATTTTCGTTTTTGTGTTAGGGTATATACAATTTTGTTAAAGTAAATGTTGGTTTTTTATATAAAGATAAGTATTTCATGAAGTATCTACATCATTTAATAAAGAATAAAACATGCATAGATCGACAGTATCTTGGGGTGGTGGACACACTAGCCAAACATGCTCGGGTATCACAGGATATGTGTTGCTCGATCACCACTGATGACTCCTTCATCCGCTGATTTCTGTCCACATATATGGACTTGATTCGACAGTTGTTAGAGCAAGTGGAGTTGTTAGAGCAAGTGGTGTTAGTGTCACACTTATTTGACTGTTAACACCTTTTGCTCTGTTTCTTTTGAACAAAGCCTAATAAAATATAAAAATAAAAACATGCAGAGACTTGTAAAAGCATCTCCAACCGGGATGCAATATTTCTCAATTTTGTATCTCTAACTGACCTCTTTTTTTCCTCTCCAAAATGGAGGAGAAGGTGTGTGAGCTGCATATAAGCAGCAATTCTTGGTGAAATGGAAGACCCTCCATTTTTTCACTATTTACCTTTTCTAAAAGTCATAAATACCCTCCCCATACAATTTTTCTTTATTCCATTTGTATTCTTTACCATAAATTAAATTATTAACTATATTTAAGTTAAGTTTAAATCTACCACTTATTCATTTATAAAAATTATATCATTGGAAAGATCTTGTCAAGACATTCAAAATGAGTCTAATATTGATTAACTTATTACACATTCATTTTAATTAATTTCATATTAATTAATTTTATATGTATTACTTGACATTACAGTAAGTCATACCCATTGAAAATTTAAAAACTTCATAATTTAAAATAACTCACTTAATAACATTTATAGATTAACTAAAAGCACACTGAAATTAAAATACATTAAGTTTAGTTTGATACATCGAACTTAAAATAAAAAAAATTACATCAATTCATTACCACGTTTTTTCACAAATGTTTAATCAATTATGAGCTGGAGGAAGTGAATTCAACAATGATTTACCAGAGTATTAGCAATTTTCTGTATCTTATCAACTTTTTCATTTTTTTTATATCTATTCTACTTTCTTGTTGTTGTTTGCCTGGGACGGATTAAATAGATCCCCCATTTAATTTGAATTTTTTTTGTTAAATTTAATAATATTATATTATATTAATTATTTATATATTAAATTTTGAAAAACAAAAAAATGATATTAATTTAATCAATTTTTTATCCATTACTATATTATTATCATATTAATTCAGTTAATATTTTAAATAAAAATAAAAATAGAGGTAGAAATGGAGAGGGTGGGTTGGAGTGCTCCCCCTCCATTTCTCCAAAATGGAGCCTACCAAGGCCTCCAAAATAGAGTCATGGTTGGAAATACTATCAATTATATTATTTAATATAGGATAATGTTTGGGAGAGCCCTATGAGCAACCCCGTGTATTTTGATTTTTTATGTAACTATAATTTTAATTTGCATACAAACATGAAATACATTATCCAACAAATTATGCATTTATTTAAGTTCCGTTTGAAAACATGTTTGAGAATTAGTTTTTCTCAAAAACTGGACTTAAAAATAGGTTTGCAGGAAGCTATCTCTCCACAAATTATGAAAAAAATTAACTTTCAGACTTTTTTAAAATAAAATATGTCTAAATTTTTTATTTATTAAACTGTAATTTTTATTGCTATTTGAAAACTAGTTTAGATAACTCAGTTTTCTGCAAATTTTCAGTAACAAGGGAACTCAGTTTAGAGTAGGGGTGCAACTCAGGCGGGTTGAACCCGACCCAACCCGGTCTATGGGCGGGTTTGGGTTGGGGTTTTTCTCTTCCGAGTTCAACCCGACTCAAACCCGAACTAACCCAAACCTAATTCGGGTCAGGTTCGGGTTGGCCCCCAGTGTATGTTAAGCTAAATTATATCATGCCATAACAACTTACCCACTCCTAAACCTTGCCCCCATTTGGAACGGGAATAAAATTTATTCTTAGGTATACATTTATCCAAGCATAAGTGAGTATAAATAAGGATAATGATTTTGTGTTTGGTTGTATTGAATTATTCTTGTTGGTAAACGTAAGAATAAATGTTTTGTTGTTTGGATAAATGTGAATAAAGTATGAATAAAGATTTATAAAAGGTGAAAAAATAATGATAGTTGATTTGACATGTGATTTATAAGAGGTGATGCCAATTGATTTGACAGTGAACTCACATATTCTTTGAGTTGAATATCTTAAGATAACTTTAATTCCAGGAGTTGGTTAGAATCCATATACCATTTTATACCAGTTTATTCTAGCATACTTTATCAGGGGTTATCCAGGGTCTTCAAACACCCTTTTATCCCTTATCCGAGATTATCCAGGGGCTAAAAACACAAATCACATTTCCTCCCCCCTTCATTCCAGCCATCACACCCTTACCGATCCGTGTAGGAGTTCCCGTTCTTCGGTGGGCTCGAACTGGCTCCTCCGACGGCTCATACCGGGCCTTATTCGCTCGATACATAGATGGTTTCAGTGAAGATGGAGGAGAATCATCAGCAGAGGCAATATCTCAGCCTCCCGATGGCAGGAACGCATGGACGATGACGACCAACTTATCGGGATTCACTTTGTCTTCTTTGATAAGTAATCCATTGTGATTTTGTATTCTCATCTTTTAATGATGATTGAAAGCTGAGGAAGATTGATCACTAAAAGCACGGGTAGGTAGGACTTTCTTTATTCTTTAAGTTTTACTTGTGTTCGGTGATCCATTGATTTTTACTCTTTTTTTAAATATTTTTTTTGTTTGAAAACAATAGTGCGTTTTTACAGTAATGGGTGTATGAGTTCATTTGGTTTGGATATCTAACATGGAGAGGTTTTAAATGTTAAGAAAATAAGGACGAATCAACTGGTTTTGTTTTTATTGCTTGATCAGTTGTGCAACCCGATCCCAACTTGAGCCCGACCCCAACCCAATCTCAATCCAAACCCGACCCGAACCCGCGGGTTGAGGTTGGGTTCGGGCTCAGGTTGCACCCTTCGGGTTGAGACCAGGTTCAGGCTTTAGATTCGGATTAGGTTTGGACAGACCTTCAATCCGATCCAACTCGCTTCAATCCGATCCAACCCGCCTGAGTTGTACCTCTAATATAGATAACCCAGTTTTCTATTGTAAAAACTTTTTGAGCCTATTTCAAATGTGCCTTAGGCCAAAGGAAAATTGGACAATGATACGAAAATTAAATGGCTCAAGTAACGAGGGAATGTAAACAACGACCTTGCATAACAGTCACATTTAAATCTAATACTAAACAGATCCAAACCCACGACATCCCAACCAATCCTCTACCCCACACACCAGTCACAAAAAACGCAGCCCGCCCGCGGGACAATTTTTACATTTATTAAAAATAGAACCAATTAATTAATCAAAAAATTATATATATTTTTCATCTAACACATGCCTCGTTGGAACACATTTACTAGTTAACAAAAATAAAAAAATTTCATTTAGGTCCTCTTAAATTAATTAAGCAGTAGCTTACTGTTTATCTAAAAAAAAAGAGCATTGAGGTACACTCATCCGTCGAGGTAGAAATGATGTCCATTTTCTTTTTTTTTAGAAAAATTTACACACAGTCCATCCAGTAGATACTATTATGCAAATTGTACATTGAGATACACTATTTATTTTTTCTTCAAAAATAAAAAAATTATAACCCCATACTCTATAATAAAACCCATATGGGCACAACGATGCGGTTATAAAATGGATTGAGTGTATCATCGCTCTCCTAACATTATTCTAAGAGGGTTGATATACTTAGCCCATTCAGCCCGTTTGAAGTCTATACACTATAATAACATAGTATATACTGTGTTATTATAGATTATGAAGTTTTATCATAGTGTATGGAGTAAAAAAAATTCATTTACAAGAAAAAAAAATCATTTATCTCAGTATATACTTTATTTCGTATAATATGATATATTTCAACAAAGAGTGTATATCTTTCTTTTAAAAAAAAAACATGAGGTAGACTATAGTTACAAATGAGCTTGCACAAGAAAATATTTTATTTAGTATAATAAGATATATTTTAAGAGCTATCTGTGTAGGGGCGCACAATATTTCCTTTGTATCAGGGGTTTTAGTCATTGTCGAGTGAGGGAGCTGATGTGGAGGATACACCGGTAGATAGCTCTTCTACAATAGGTGTCTCCGGCCATCTCCTCATTGTATGTTTGTTTATTCTGCTTTGGGCACCTATCTTTGAAATTAAATCTTAAAGGCAGGATGCCTACCCGTTTGCATAAAAAAAAAGATATATTTTAATAAAGGAGTGTATATTTTCTTAAAAATTTAAATATGATGCAGTTGTAAATGAGTTTGAAAAAGAAACTGAACATATCATGTCCCTTATTCCAAAAACATCAATCACAGCCCAAACAAACTGTGGGTCGCCCAAGGCTCAGCTCTCAGAACTACCACCCACAGACAGACATCCACGCTGTAACCCATCATTCACATTCACAGCCTGTCTTGTACCCCACTCTGTACCAAACACACCACCAAAACCAAAAACCAAAAACCAAAAACCAAAAACCAAATTGGATCCAAAACACTCCGGACCTAATGCGCTACTCCGATTCTCTGATTCGGTTAATCTTACCAGTGTTGAATTATACAGTTGCACAGTCAATTATTGGGTGTACATATTTTATTTTTTATTGGTTTCAATCAGCTATTGGATATAACATATATTTCTAAGTATCATTAATATTTAATGAGAGAGTAACATATACCTAACAATTAATTGTACAATTTGATTCATAGACTGTGTAATTCGATTAAAGAACTGTACAGTCCAGTACTCACAGGATTAAATAGAGTCAATCCTAACTGGATCGAATTCTTAAAGCGTGCATACATGTATAATATACACATAGTTTCCAGTAAAATAAACCCAATTTGTACGTCGTAAAAGAAATAATGGAATATATAAATCATGCCGTGATTTCCCACTAATCAATCCACTATCCCTCATTCCACTCCCCCCAATCTAGATAACCATTGATGCAGACCCCACAAACAACCAAAACCTCACTTTCTTCCACCGCTGGATGAAAGTGAGGTTTTTTAAATAATCGTTTCCACCAAAACAATCATCAACTGCTTACGTAAGCCTGTATTAGATATTTTTTTAATAAATTTTTTTAATAATCATTTTCAATGGTGCCTAATCTGACCAAGCTTCTCCGTTTTATTGGCAGCCCATCTTGACTGGGCCGGACCCACCTTAACCACAAATCCTGATTAATCGTAATCATAACAACCACCGTTCAATAATCGCAGAAATCGAAACAAATTGCTCGCAACATTTGCTATTCCCAAGATCTCAAACAAATGAATCACTGATAATAATAAAAAAAAGAATTTGCAGTTATGATACAGATATATGAAACAAAGGCACAACCAAAAAACACTAATTAATTGCACGCGATCTCCCTCGGCTGCGCCGCCGTCGCCGCCACAGGCGGCGGCGGTGGAGAGGCCGGGAGGCGAGATGAAAAGTTACGGTACCGGAACTCGTCGGCGGCGAGCGAGTCGTCGTCGTCGTCGCCCTCGTCGAAGTTGAGGGCATAACTGAGCGGATCGTATCTGAAATCCCCTCCGCCGGTCCTCCCGACAGCGGTCGACCGGCCCCTGCCGATCCGGGAGATGAGGTTCCGGCACTTGACTCTCAGCTCCGGGAGCTCCTGCGCCCGGGACCGGATCCACGCGGAGGAGCTCCGGATGAGTCTCGGCCGATCATCGCCGCCGCCGCTGCCGCCGTCCGCCGGGGGCGAGTCCGGGCCGCCGCGCCTAGAAGAGGAGCTGCGGAAGCAGCAGCCGAAGCAGGAGGAGCGGAGCTTGTGCTTGAAGGAGGAGTCTCTGCCGCGGTACATATCGAGATCGTCTTCCATTGACGGATGATCTTCAACTCGATTGAATTAGGTTTTGATTTTTGGGGGCTATTGGAAGGGTTTAATGAAAGGAGGGGTATATATATTGGGGGGAGGGGCAAAAGAGGGAATTCAAAGGGACGCGTCTGTTGAGGGGGATGGAAATTGTGGGGGGCGCGTGCGAATGGGCGGTTTTCTTCGAAGGGGAGACCTTTGCGTTTCAGGATAGGGAGGGGTGTTTTGGTCATTTTAATGGAACCTGCGAGAGTTCGCTTTGTGCCCGTGATTGTTTGTGTCTGGTGTTTTGTAGGTTTACGATAAGAGGTGTTCGTGGATTCGGATGACGTGACGTGGAAGTGCTTAAACAGTTCTTGAGTCCGTGGAAAGATTTGTTAACTGGATTTTTGTAAAACAGTGCAAGCACAATCGTCAATCATACATGCCTTGGAGTGGAAAAAAACAACATCCGCGTAAAATCAATAATGATTTAATATTTAAATATCTATACATGGATCAATGTATCTTCTTTTGAAAAATATCCTAATTTAAGATATATATATATATATATATATATATATATATATATATAAGATTATATATGTTTGTACTATCTATACTATTCAAAATTAGTTATCATTCATATTAAGTATGATATTAAATGTTTATACAGATATTATTATTTTTTATGATTTTTGAAAGATACCAAAAACTTAAAAAAATTATAAACCTCAAAATCTTAATTTTAATTAATATTACAATCATATGAAAGACAATATTTGTGCTCATTTAATAAAAAAAATATTCATATCACAATATTAATATTCATTATTTTGGATCAGATATTGATATTTAGGCATTCAATATGTATTTAATCCAACCTCTCATTTCCCGATAGGTATGCTTTTTTTAATATAAATTGGGTATATATAATTCATTGGAATATATTTCATTGCATGGAAAATGCACTAATTACTGCACGAGAAGTATCCTATTAGTATTCATGCGAAAAGAAAAACCAATGACATCAAGTAGTGCACAGTAATTTCTATTAATATGATATATTTTAACTAAAAATTAATTGATATATTAAAGCTCCATTTGAATATGAGTTTAAATAGATTCTGCATTTGAAAAATTAAAAATTTTGAAACTTAGATCCAAACACATTTCCATCCTTAAGTTTTTCGAACCATTATCTTTCTTTTGTAAACCAAAAAAGTTATATGGTTGAAAAATTAATAAAATAACGTTTTTCAAAAACTGAGTTTGAAACACAAGATTTCCAAGAATCTTAATATTTCAATTTAATAACCAAACGCAGCCTAAATCTCAATTCAATCTTTATTTCATGAATACCTCTTTCAATGCATTATATTATTGGGATTGTGTTAGATCTAACGTTAGTTGAACAATTTGATTGTTCAACGCGTTCATAACCGTCAGATCTGATCATTTCAAAATAACATATCAAAAATTATTTTATGTTATTACCATTTAAAAAAAGCATTTAATGACAATATTTCAATCACAATAGCTATTAATATGTCTATCTTGATGTGATAAGATCTAACAGTTACGATCGCGTTGATCAATCAAATTGTCCAATTAGTATTGGACCTAATCGGCTCCCCATATTATCACCATTATTAGTCCTACTTGCAATTTATCCACTGAGAAGAGGTCAGTCTTATTTTATTTTGTTAACAAATCAAATATAGTTGAGATTTATGTGTATTTAATTTTAGATTATATGGGGCCATAAAGAGCATCCATGTAATTGCTCTTTAATTTAGAAAAGAAATGAAAATGTGTAATTCCTTTTTTTTTTTAAAAAAAAAAGAATGTAACATTGAAAGATGAACATACAGCAATACCAATGAATTCAAATCCCTGTTGGGACTGACACATGAAATGTTACATATCAATCACATATTAAATATTCACATGGCTCAAAGGTACATCTAGCCCTAAACTTAAATCTCATTAACGAAATGTACGTAGCATGTGTGTTTCCCTCCACATTTTTATATACCTCTATCTCAAGTTTTAATTTCCTTCCTCTTAAGAAAAATCAAAATGTAGCTTTCCTAGAATAGAAGAGCATAGAAAAGAGTCCGATCTGAGTGCATTTACATTCATTCATAATACCCATTTCTAAGGAAAAGAAGTACCTAAAGAAAAGAAATGGAATACTATTCTATAAAAATGAATAACGCTTTGTTTTTAAGTAACTGATTGAATAACTGTCATGTGATCACAGTCTCTCCTGTGTTTTCAGAACTTTGTTATATTATAATTTTAACGAATATGGACATAAAAAGGACATGCCAAGTCAATGTAAAGACTGTAAGTAAATCTTTTCACTTTTCCTGAACTATTTGAAAACAGATCCAAAATCATGCCTCACGAGCAAAGCCATGAAAATGTTTGGTGGGGGTTCCATTTTATTATTCTATTATATTTGAATTCGAATGGATACCAACAAATTAAAATGTATTATATTAGTCAATTCTTCTTTGGCTAACTTTGTGTCCATCAAAATTGTTTGACTTGAAATAAAATAAAGCGAGCATTGACAGAAACATCACAACTACATGAACTAAAAGGGCCATCGACCATCACGTGAACATCCTTATCTTGAATGTTCAAAAGTTTTCAACACGTACTATCATTTCCTGATATTTAATTACATTTTGTATTATTTCATTCTGCCTAGGAATTGAACCTTAATTATGAATCAATCTGTATCGTAGCTAGAAACGAAAATAGTCCTCAGCTATTTCCTCTTATTCACTTTTCTGTTCAATTTTTTCGTTCTATCTTCCTTTTTTTTTTTAATTTTTTGTTAGTTGTTTTTCTTTATTTTGCATTCATTTAATTATTTTTTGAAAGATAGGTAGATATTTGTTATCCAATTTCATTGCATGCACTTATTTGTTGATATTGAAATGTTGAACCGAATTATATAATTGATAAATTTAATTATATCATTTATGAATTATTACTTCTTCAAATAAATGTCTCACATTTAGTGATGGATCCATTGTGTATGTGACTTTTCTATACTGAAATAATTTTTAAATAAACCATACATTTTTTAATTATACGTTGAAACTCGTATTTGCACAATCTTATCTTTTACACAATAAGCATTATTGTCATGTCAGCTTTGATTGATTTTTTTTAATTAATGTCTCATTTAGTTTTCTTAAATTTTTTTTATATAAAAGATGTGCGATTTATAAATCATGCCACCATAAAAAAATATATATATATAAAAAACCAGAGGACATGACATATATATCTTTCTTCATATAAAAAAACAAAATACAAAAATCCAGTCGATGCATGTTTTAGGGTAGGTATAAAAGTGAAAAAGAAAAAACTAGAGTACTTATTTTCAAAATTTGGCCACATATTTAATTGTCCAGGGATCCCCACAAGGAAAATATCAGGAACCACACACCGTCTTTCTGTTCTGGATCATGCTCTTTCAACGTGTACAAAACGTGTATATCCACTCATATATATGAATATCATATCCAACACATGGAACATCAACACAGTAAACAAGAAAAAAAAAAGGGGCTCACTTTAACTCAAATGAACACCCTTTACAAGTAGTGAATGCACTAAAACCTGACTCATCATCCGACGAAAGGCTATATTCCTCTCTAAAAACGAAAGATGTGAATTTTACTCAGTATTCTCGGATAAGAATAAGAATAGTAGTCTACCCGTTTTGACCAACAGCATAGGATTCCTTTATTATTTTTTGTAATAATAAAATAATATATATAATTTGTGCTGGTGGTGCCTGGGGAAGGACTGGGGAATGGCTGTCAACCAGATGTCATGTACGGCATCTTATATGATGATGGTGTCTGAGAAAGCACAAGTTTTACAGCCAATCAACTATCCATGCATCCAAACACTCTCAAAAGCTGACCTGCCTGGGGTGTGAGGTGTGACCACTGGTGACACGTCGTATTCCGTGTGTCCAACCAGCAACCGGCACTGCAATTTTTAGAAAGAGTTCCACAGTAGAGTCTCGATATCCTGACTTAGATTTAATTAGTATCATCGGTATCTAATAAAAAAATAATACATATCTAACAATTAAACTATAACATATAATAATTGAATTATACAATTTATAAATCAAATTGTACAGTCTATTAATAAAATTACACAATAGATTGCAGAGTCAATTATTAGATACTTGTATTGTTGAGAAAAGATGCGTAGCAAAGAACACATGATTTAACGTGAAAAACTCTTCCAAGATGTGAAAGGAGAAAAACCATTGACTGAACTCTGAAAACTTCTACTATAGAAAATAAGATTACAACATTATAGAAAATTGGATTATATTATATATTTCTTTAGAACACAATAGAGGAAATATTCTAAAGAGAATAACACTCTTGGAAGACCACCTCAGTAGTCACAACTTTTCTCTGTAGTGGAATTACATGAATTCTTTTTCTTGGATTATTTTCTACTTCATCTCTCTCTTTTATATAGAGAGGATATGCCACTTGGTATTCCCACCAACTTATTGGAATACTTCTTCCTATGTATCGAGAAGCGCGAGGAGCAGCCCTTTCATCTATTAAAGGTGCGTTTAGTTGTGTGATTGCGCAGCGTTTGCGATTGTAGGAAGCTGCGTTTGCAATCGTGCAATGAAACAGTTTTACTGTAGCAGCTTCATGCATACAGATCTCAGGCAAATAGTGCATAAAAGCTATGATTTCTAAAAGCTAAGAAAGTGAGCTTCTTGCAGACTTAGTTTTAAAACCCAGATTCTTACAGAATCAGTTTTGTAATCGCGCAACGTATGCATGAGAAAACACCAATTAAGTTCATACATGATTCAAAAATGAACTATATGTTCCAAGGCATTGAATATTAGCACATGTATTGTGTGAGTACAAGTACTAATGCCACTTCCTCATGAGATGAACCCCAATTCCCAACATATATAATCTTTATTATTATGAAAATATTACGTTCAGTCATATTTGCACATAAATTTTGATATTTTTAAAATATATATGTTAATGATTGTTATTTTTAATAGAAGATGTATATGCTCGTATGAGTATGAATTGAACACATATATTTTATATTTTTTAAAATATATAAAGAATATATTGAGATAAGCAAATATATAATATTTAAGATAATTTCATGTATTATATATGTTAGACTGGTAGTCACGTGGCTTGTAAATAACGTTAGAAAACAGAATGTTTGTATCATGCAAAATAGACTATTATATTTATGTATATTTAAGATAATTCCATCTATTTATATTGTTCTATGGTCTGTTTATGTTGTTCTATGGACCGGTCCTGGTGCTTTTGAAAGTCATTTAGGATAATGTTATGTACATTACTATTTTTCAGTTTATATATGTTTTAAATTTTTTAAAAATATTATATCTCATTTAATAAGATATGTGCTTTTATAAAAAAATAATGCACATACTCCAATGAATTGTATAGATGCATTTATAGAAAATGTAATTTTAAAAAAAATATATACCTTGTTAACATGAGCATATGCTCCGTTAATTTTGTATCAATGCATATAGACTGGAATTAGGACTGGAAATGAATCTGTGTGTTACAGCACCCGTTAAACAATTCATAAGCTCATTGTTCCTCTTTATGGTGGGCCTCTGTTTATGTATGCTTCTTGTTGTCGAATGTGAATTGGGTTGTTGTTTACGAAAAACTATTAGACCTCGGTTGATTTGAGAATAGGCTCTGGAATAAGTGAGAATTAATCAGAATAATTGCAAAATGGGTGTTTGAAAGGTTGGAATAAATGAGAATCTGTATGTCAGAATTAACTAGTACGTATAAAGTAGTATGTGGATTTCAGTCAACTATTGGAATTAAATTATTCCAGGTTATTCAATCCAAAAGAATATGAGGGCCCATTGTCAAATAAAATGCCATCACCTCTTAAAAATCAACTATTATCATTTTTCACATTTTATAAATCTTTATTCATACCTTATTCACATTTTATTCAAACAATAAAAACATTATTTTTACGTTTCTCAACGAGAATAATTTAAAACGCAATCAAACAAAAATCATTTTATCTTTATTTATACTAGAATAGTCATAAACCTCATAAAAACTTAATTCTCTATCGAAATAGGGCTAGGTATTAACCTTTATGTGGATAACTTTTCTCACAATAGAAAATTATTATAATCTAGATAACAATACCAATGGAAGGGTTGTTCCAAACTCCTCAAGAAACAATTAATGATGGTGCAGAAATCTAAAAATAAAATAATACAAACATGATATACAGAATAAAGAAATACTAGTGAATTTATTTTTCAAGAGCGCTACTACATAAATTTTTTTTTCAGTCTCAATTTCAGTCATATATACCTGCATCAAAAAACACATGCATTTTCTATAAAGGAAAAATCTATATAAACCCCTGTAAACTTGCTGAAATCCATATAACCCTCTGACTTTTCTTAAAATCCATATAACTCCTTGAAAACACATAGTAAATCTAAATAACCTCCTAAATAAAATTTGCTTTTATAGATGATGAATATTTTGTGAATATTATGTTTGATTAACCCCCATAGATAATACAGTATACCAAAAAAAAATCCTACAATGTATTAAAAATGCGGGAGATCCTATGTAAATGACGATTTTATAATTCTGGATAGAGTTTTATAATATATTCAGAGAAGGCAAAATCATCATTTTTATATGATTTATCACATTTTTAACACATTCTAGTGATTTTTTGGTATATTGTGTTTTTAATCAGGGTTAACCAAACAAAATACTCATCATCTGCCAACGAAAATTTTATTCAAGAGTTATTTGGATTTATTAGGTGTTCTCAGGGGGTTATATGGATTTTAATCAGATTTATGGGTTGTATGGATTTTTCCCTTTCTATAAATGGTAACATGGTTATTGGAGTATGCATGTACATATGTCTTATTAAAAAAATTAAAACATGCATGGACTCCACATGACATTTTCCATTTTTCAATTCTACTTCTTCACATTACAAATAGTACATGGACGATATATATATACACACACAGCACTGCCTTCCTCTTTATTATGAGTATCCATCAAAATATCACATGTTCGACCCAAAAGAAGAAATATAGATTCCTTTCGTCAGTGTAAATCTGAGGCTCACAGTGTGGATCATCTGCGGCTCACGGTGCATCCACATATATATATATATTAAGGCATAAATTAAAGACCAATCATAACTAAGGGTGTATTTGGTTGTAGGATTGTAAAACTGATTCGGTAGGAATCTGAGTTTTAAAACTAAGGAAGCTCAACCCCCTTCCACAGCTTTTGAAAATCGAATTTTTTGGACACTATTTGTCTTAAATATTCTATATGCAGAAAGTCACTACAGTAAAACTGTTTGGTTGTACGACTACAAAAACAGCTTCCTGCAGATGCAGAAACCGTCCAATCATGCAATAACTAAGGGTGCGTCTGGTTGCACGATTGCAAAACTGATTCTGCGAAATCTGAGTTTTAAAACTGATTTTACAGGAAGCTCCCCCCTCCCCTAGCTTTTAAAATCGCACATTTTAGACACTATTTATCTGAAATCTGCCTGCCTACAATAAAATTGTTGGTTGCACGATTGCAGAAGTAAATTTTTACGTTAACAAGAATTTTTACATTTGTAAGAAGTTGCTTTTGTAATCGTGTAGCCAAACGCTGTTTATAACTATCAAAGTAATCTTAGGATGACTTTCCTAAAAAATTAAAAAAATTACAACCATAGCAGCTGGGTTAATAATACGAGGGAACTCCACATTTTTTATGGAAAAATAATCAACTCAACCCTTGTGTAGCAGTACTGCGTGACACTCTTGACTGTTTGTAGTATTCACCATTTTTCTTTTATTTTTTTTAAATTATACATTCTCTTATTGAAATACATAATATTAAATAAAGTGATTATATATATATATATATATATATATATATATATATATATATATATAGAAATATACTAGTATATTTTTTCTTGAATAAAATATTTTTTTAATTTCAAATAGTGCGATAGGTGATTGGGGGATCACTTTTGAATCGTAGAAACTGTAAAACAGACTGAATGAATAACACTCTTTTGGATGGCCTTCCTAAAAAGTCGAACAAAAATTCTGCTATGTATGCTGAGCAAATCTAGTTCATTATGAAACATAGGATCTTCACCCCCTCCGCACAAATATGGATGGCAACTTACAAATACTACTAAATTTTGCTTATTATATTCTGTTGTTGACCATAATATTCTCATAAACACAACAAGTTAATAAACACTAATAATATTACATGATATAACCACAATCAAACAGATCATTCAAGCACCCTTTCCCAACAGCACTTGAACAAACCTGAAAAAAAAAACGAATTCTCGATTCGCAAAACCTCATAAAAACAACCAAAACAACAGACCTCATTCAAGTATAGACCACACCGGTCCATTTACTTGAAAGATCTGGAAAAAAAACAGCACTACTAGCAGTACTAGTTTCTAGTCCTTCATCGAATCTTCGCCTCCACCGATGGCTGCCAAACTACTATAACTCCTCCCAATCTTACAGTGCTCCCCCTTCTGGGACGAGCTCTTCTTCAGTATATCAGACATTGCTCTTGCAAGTGACTTACTGGGATTCAACCTAGTAGTCCTGTTATACCTCATGCAGACCTCCATGTGTGCACTCACAGCCTCCCCAACTATGATGTGGTGACTGTGTCCAAGCCTCTGTGACTCCTCCTTCACAGCTCCGAGCATAGGCCACAGACCCACCGCCCGCAGTACCGGTCCCTCACTCGCCTTATGTAGGCCTGGGTGCAGTCCTCAGAGAGGCCACAGCACTCGCATTGTATCGCTCGGATGTCATTGGAGGATGAAGAGTGGACCGGGAGCCTTAGATCCATGTATTTTGTGATCCCGCCTTCGGATGAGACGTCAGAGACCGCTCTCTGGAAGAAATCCAGGGAGAGCCTCCTAGAGGTGGACCTGGTGGTGGTGGTGGTCGCGGCTGTTTTTTGAGACATTGTTGGTGTAGTAGGTTCAATCTGGATGGGTAGGGTGAAAAATGGACTCAAAACACCTGAGAATTCAATGAAATTGTGTGTGTTTGAGGTTGCCCAGTTGTGATTACATGGAACTTGATTTGGTAAGATGACTAGGTTGGTGTTGTGGGATTGTTTGTAGGTATATATAGAATCAAAATCTAGGTTGTTTGTTAAGGTGGTCACGAGAGGAGGTACGGTCTCCACGTATTGGAGAACACAACAGTGGTGGCTGAGAGTCACTGGCTCTTCCTATAGGAGTGACAGAGCCACTCAAAGTTTTGGTTCTCACTTTTTTAGTCAACATTAATGAAGTGATTTACATGAAGTCACAAAAAGGTGGAGAGTGTGTGCTAAGTCATGTAATGCTTGCCTTAACTTTTTTTGTCTCTTTTTTTTTTAAATGTGGGGATGGATAACAACAGTGTCATGGGTGATCCCTTCTAAAGATGAAAAGTTGGTAAGGGGTGGCTCCTATTAAACTTTTATTTTTGTGATATGAGCTCCTTGTTATCTATAAAGCTGAATGTGGTCCTTCAAAAAAAAGGAAAAAGTGTTTGTTAGGTATGTCGTTGAGATTATGTCTCAAATCTAGTGTGTACACAATAGATGGCCATGGTAAAATAATATTGGAGTGAGATTATATTGCTTAAGATTTAGTTTTGTTAGAATATATCTCTTAATATGTTATAAATTTTTATAAATGAAATTCGTTGCAACACTTATTCATATAAGAAAGTGTTGGGAAGCTTGCTTGAATATTTCTCTATTAAATACATAAAAGACTGTTTGACAAAGCATAGATATCCATATAGAAATTTGATCAGGGTAACTTAAAAGAGGGAGTCTCTGTACCTTTGTTGTGTTTAATGGAATTTCGGATTTGTTCCCCACATGTAGATTTGGGCCAAACCAAATTACCTAGGAAGTTTGTGTTTCTCTTGTGGTATTATATCATTGATTAAGTTTTTTTTATTTAAAGAAATGTAGATGTTTATTGCTATCCGATTTCATTACTGAATTTGAATTATAAATTCCAAAATGAGGGAGAATAGACATAGATCCAAAACAAAGATAAGTGAGATTAGAATTCTACAAGCAAATGAATGAATCTAGGCTACGGAAGTCGTCCAAACCCTGGTTAGATGAGTCATCCAAATCAGTGGAACATCCGCGTTTCCGCCACTTATCCCGCGGTGATCAAATTCCATATCGAAAGTGGACATCTACCGCCTTCACGATGTAGCATCCCCAATCTCTCATGCAAGATTGAAACATTTTTTACATGTTCTCTTGATATCCCCTCACTCCTATGAAGACAGTTGCATTCCTCATTCTCCATATAGTCCATGCTCCTGTTAGTACAATTGCTTGCGAGATCACCGTGGCCAGACTGATTTCCCCTGCTTTCTTCATTGATTAAAAGTTATTTGCAAGCTTACTCAACAAATCGTGTGTGGATGTGAAAACAAAGCTTCATTTTTCACTCACTCATTGCAGAAGACGAAGAACTGTTGTATGACAATGGCTCAACTATTCCAACATTGCAAAGTTGTGGATGTTCCAATCAAAGCATCAATTTTTTTTCCCTCACTCATTATCCAATCTACAAAATCATAAATGATGATAGTAATTCTGATCTAGTTTTTTAATTTCAGTAAGTGTATTATTTCAAATTAGATATTTTTTTAAAATTTATGTTGAATTGATTAGTTGTATAAAAAAAGATAATCATATGCTATTTGTTTCGAAGTTGCAGGTGGACATTGCGCAAGCACAACATTAAACTTCTACCATCTAGATGATTTATCTCTCTTCTTCTTTTTTCTTTTTTCATTTTGTTGATGTTGCAACTTGCAAAAACATGGTTGTTTAATATGTAGTAAACTTAGTAATGCAATGTGCTTATGTAACTTTGGTTAACTTAAGCGTTTTTAACAATTAACTTTTGAATTTGTATATATTGGTTGGTTTGTTGCATGATTTCTTTTGGGTGGTGTTATAACTTGTAAGACTTTAAAAACTAGATTGGATTTTTATGTATTGGTGTTAATTTATTTTTAAATCTTTTTTGTGTTTAGGTTAATATATGTTTTGAAAAGATGTTATTTTATTAGTCATCTCGGATCCCGTCAGATTGGTCTGGTCCAGATTCCCAAGACTCACCGGGTCTTGGGTTGGACTTAGGCGGGTCTTGTCACAGGTTGGATCCACGTCCACCATGACCGGGTGTAGATACCCAATTTTGACCGTCTAAAGAGAAGAAAATTACTTCAAGTAACATTTTTAAATGACCACATTTGGATCAAATAGAAAACTATTTTAGAGAATTAGAAGAGAAAACAAGAATGAAGATCTGGTCCAACACTTAGAAAATTTAATGGCCAGAAATAGGTCGACTACTCCAAAGTAGCCGCCCCCAAACCATTTCCCAGAGATGGGACATTAAGTTGGCATTAAATGCTGATCATTACGGTGGTTTATTTCAATTAGTCGCTCCTTCTCTGACGGTTCAACCTTAATAATTGCCTCAAGCCACCGCTTGTCAGAATTGGATGTTTGGCAAGTCGTCATACCGGCGGCATCTCTTAACTAGCCGACCCTGCCCGGACGGCTAAATTAGGGTAGCCGGCCCTCACCTGGATTCATCCATAAAGCATAAAACAACTTTACTTAGGTGTGAAGTTACTTAGCATCACTCTCTTGTTCAATCCATGCTATTATCCAATGGACCATTGAGTGCGTCTTCTTGCAATGATGGTTACTTAACCACACCCTCTTATCCAACCCATTCTAATGTCCAAGGATAATCCTATGCACCCCTTTTACTATAAAAGGAGGGGTAGGGGTGAGAACCAAGGGTGGCAAAATTCATTTCAAAGTGGACAATTTCATTTTCAAAAGTGTGTGAAAGAGAGAGAGAGTCTTAGTTGAGAGAGAAGGAAACTCATTCCCCACCAAAATCCACTCTCCAAATACCCCCCTCTAACCATTGTCATAAACCTCTCTTAGCCTAGCCAAACAAATCCAAATTCCTATCTAGGTGCTGCCAAATCTAGAAGAGGAAACCACTAACACCACTTTCAATACTCACTACCACCATCCTAGTCAAAGCCAAAACACTTCCCTACCTAGGTTTGCCCAAATCCAAAAATCAAGAACCAGGTACCAGACGGCTAGTCCCAACCAGCCGTCCCCCTACCAGGCGGCCATTTTCCACTAGCCGACCCTCACCTAAACCCCAACCTTCAAATCTCTCTAGCAAGTTCCCGAAGCAGAATAAGATTCCTGTTTTCACATCTGTGTACGATATATCCGTGTCCCATGAGAGAGAACTCACCCAATTTCCCCGCGAGGTGATCAACAGCAATACCAACTTTTCCTGCTTTTTGAGAAAGCAGGTGACGATCACAAACAAACCCGTCTTTTCTGAGAATCAGTCGGTCGGCTCAGAAATGACTCTCCGGGCAGTGATTTGATCAGTTGCGAGATGGACCAGGACCAAGTTCGCAGAACTCCCAGTTTTACATACCGACATCGGGGCCTGGAACCGACCTGTTGACAGACCTAGTTAAACATCAAGATCTCGGTCTCACATCAAGTATGCATCTTGTAAATCTTGATCTTATCTTGATCTTAAAAAAGCCACATTATTAATACAATATATGGAATCACCTAAATCAATATATACTCCACAATATCACCACAATATCAGCATATACTCTATCATAAAAACATAAAAAGTATATCTATTACTTATTAAAAGATTCTATAACCCAATATTTTCATTTTCCTTTTTATCTTTAATTAATTATTTAATTACTAATAGTAATAGATTTATTTAAAATTTTAAAATTATTCAATGATACAATCTAATCTAATAAGATTATGAATGCGATTTAATCTAATAAGATTATGATTTTTTTAATTATCTATTACTTATACTTATACTTACTTATTGAAAGGATTTTGACCCAACATTTTCATTTCCATTTTTATTCTTCCATACATTTAGTAATTACTTATATACAATTTATTCAAATTTAAGGTTTCAAATTAGGTTTAGATAATCTTAAATATATTTTAAGATTTTAATATTAGATTTAAGTAAATCATATCTAAGATTAAAATTTTAATAATTCAAAATTAAGATATTAATTAAATCTATCGTATATTTACCTTATACCGGATCATATTTCGTGGGAATTGAGTGACTTTTACTAATTAATTATGATAATTTTGAATTGAATTCAATTAATCAAACCATGTGATCGATAAATGCATTTATTTAAAAAACCCAAAGAAAAATGATTCCCATGCCCCATCTTATAGGCCCCTCATAAGCCCCATGAGGTGACACATGTGTTAATACCTATTATACCCTCAGAGCCATTTTATGTAACTACTCTCTATCATTATGGATGGTTATTTTTTTCTTTTTTGGCGTGTGTCATTTTTGCCATTTTTTTTGATTTTGGTTTATCACAATTCAATTAATAATCAACAATTGAATCCAATCCTCAATTTTTTGTTGAATTTTTTATTTTTTTAAAGAACATTGTGAAGCAGATCGGAAGTTTGAATAACTTTTTTAATAATCGACAATTGCATCCTCTGATTTAATGTTTGAAGATTTTTCACCCTCTTATTAGATCAGAATGCATAATTGAACAAATTTCACCTTCTTTTCAATGTGTGGCGACTCAGGTTTTGTATTTGTTTTTGTTTTTTTGCAATGTTTTTCAATTTTTTTTGGAATTTGATATTTGTTGTTAATTATCCTAATATCCGATCTGACTATTTTGAATGAGATTCGATTTTAATTTTTTAATTCCTTTGATATTACATTATGAATCTGGCATTTGATATGTATATGATTTTTTATATTGAATCTGGTATATTATACTCATAGTTATTCACATTTGTGAAATGTAATAAGAAACTAAATTACATTAAGCAAATGTAACTCACAGTTCGTCATTTATATGAAAATAAGTTATATTTTATAAATGTAACTGACTTTTAATCAGACCTTAGTGAATCTATGTGTATCCTTTGTTTTATAATGTGATTTCTAGTTATCTGATCTTTTTAGTAACCTATGAGTATTTTAAATCCACAATGTGATTTTCTGATTATATGGTCTTTTAGGAAACACATGGGATTCAGTTACATTTTCATTTGAAGGCAGTTCACAAAAGGAATCGATTATCGATAGGTGAAGTTAAGCAACAATGTGAAAATGTGATTTATTCTATGTGTTGGAATGACATTTGACTCAGAAGATGATATTCATATGTTCTATAACAACTTTGCTCGAAAGGAAGGTTTTGGAATTGCAAATGTTGGTGAAGCTGTTGGATCTGCTGTCTTGTGATGTTTTTTTATTTTTCAGTTGTTTTTGTATATTTCTTTTCCATCGACATGTGTTATAACCTTTTTGTTATATCTGAAGTTTTGTAATGGGCTTAATGTGGGACTGAATTACATTTTATCATAATCCAGTTACATTTTAGAAAAGTCAGTTACATTTATAACATAGTCAGTTACATATCTGTTTAAAACTAGTTACATTGTTGTCACCTGCTATATAATTCATATCATATAGCATAACATAAATCACATACATAAAACATTTGCATTGACCAATATTAAACGAATTGATCACATTGCTTTACATTTCTCAAAACAGCAAAAAATATAAGAAATTTCTAGTTTCAGTTAGACACACCAGTTCACATTTGAACTTGTATGGTTCTTCCAAATTATTTTGTATCTACATACATGACAAAACATCCACATTTATATATGACAGGACAGCTTGAGTCAATAATTCAAAACGCGTTGTTAAAACTTGGTAGTCATGGGGCTATCGTTAACAAATATCTTGATGAGTTGTTGGTATTTTTTCATGAAGTGCATACTGTCTCATAATATGAATTATCACCACCCCACAATCCATCCTGCAAGTTATCGAAATGTTGGCAGATACAAAAAAGGAACTGTCGTTATCTTGTGATGGTGCACCTTGTTTCTCGTACAATATTTCTGTAAATGCATCGATTACATATGCATGTAAAACATTTAAATAAAGTTAGATACCATTGATTTAGATGCATTCTATAAGTAGTATATATATTTTCAGATTACGTGTACAAGCAAGTCAGTTACATTCACATATGTAGCTAACCTAGCTTATTCAATGTACTTTTAAATAAGCTACATTCACAAAATAAAACTGTTTTTCGATTTGATCTTTTAAATATATGAAAACTATAAATCAAGTACCTATACAAACTTTGACTTGTTAGAGTACATTGGTAAACTAGTTATATTTCTCCTTTTGTAACTGATATGTATATGCTTTATGTAAATCAAGTCAGTTACATATACATATGTAACTGACTTAGTTTATTCAATGCACTTACATTGTTTGAGATTTTATCGTTCAATGCAATTGTTTTCGTATCTTCAAAATGTATTACCCCAAATTCAATTACATTTAAAAGGAGTAAATTTAATTATGAAAATGTCAGTTACATTTATCAAACAATAAATTACTTTTATTATGCTAAGTTACATATAAAAACCTATAAAAAGGCATATATGAATAATCAGTTATATTTAACAATAGTGAGTTACATTAAGTCATTTAGTCAATGCCATTGTACATCACGAACTACTCGCAAATCATAAAAACGTTTAATAGAATCAGTTACATTTGTATATAAAATCACAAACTTTTCATTTAGATCATATATAGAACAAAATAAATATAAGAATTGAAAAAAATTTGTTTCATAGGATTGTATTACGAAAATCGGCAATACAAAATGTGTGATTTGAAAAATTGAAAAAAAAATCATTTACCCATTATTTGCAATTGGAATTCAATCGGATGAAGAAACTTAAATAAATCGACAATACAACATGTGTGATTCAAAAATTGAAAAAATGGATCGCTTACCCATTATTTGCAATTGGGCATTCAATTGGACAAAGAAACTTGAATAAATCAGGTTAAAATCGAATTCCTAAAAAATGCTTGGTGTTCTTCAATTTTAGACCAAAAAATAAGAGAATGATGAAATGATTCAATTGGTGCGTTAATTTTTTGAAAACCAATCAATTTTGAAATTTAATGACAACTGACGACGAGGGATTGAAGACTAAAACAAACCCCAAAAAATGAGGGATTTGAGCGTTCAAATGTGTATTTAATAGGGGTACTTTTGTATTTTTTTATTTTGCCATTTTGTCAAAGTCAATTAGACATTCAATGATAAATTGACACTTATTGGGGTTTGTGAGTGAGGCATATGAATTGAGACAAGACTCGAACCCAAAATACATTCAATCAAAGGGTGTAGTTATTACCCTCCATTAGGTACTCACTCTACCCCTTAAAATATTTATTTTTAATGTTTAGAAGGAAACCGATACCACTCCATCCCTTCCAACCCCGGAAAAACCTCACCCACCTACCCTTCCCCACCCCCAAAATATGTTGTTAATCAAAACCCCACCCTGATCACTCGATGTATATGTATTGGACCTACTGTCTTGATTCTATCTAGATCATCGACTCTACTAATGTGGATAAAATTTAATATTATCGACATTACTATTGTCGATGTATATATTGATTATTCTGTGTGAATACACAAATACTGTCGATAAAATTTAATATTGTTGACGTTACTATTGTCAATATAATATATGCATTGGACATATTGTCCAGGTTTTGGTTTTGCTTTATCTGACACTAGAAATTGTTTTGTTGACAATAGTAGGGTCGAATCCAAGCAGAAAAAAAATTGTTAGCTTATTCAGCCCAAGACCAATGATTGCATTCAACCAATAATTCCTCATTTTTGAGAAATTTACATAATTTCAAATAATTCATTACATTGACCACATTCAACAAGATTAAAAAATATGGCACAGTAAATGAAGCCTCAGCCAAGGGAATCACTCACAACCTGGTAATATTTAAATTCATACTCAGAATTTTTTAAATTCGAACCTAGTAACCATCATATAAAAAACAAGTCCATACAACATTTGCATAAGTTGTTCAAAGAAAAAAAGTTTAAGAAACTTCGAACAACAGTCAACCCTAGGTCGTCAAGTTTTTTTTTTTTTTTTAAATCACCAATTCATTTTTCAACACAACAATGTTTAATGAAGAAGTGTTTATTTGGATGCAAATATTTCAAAATCTAAAGAAAGATAGTACCGTCTTTGCATCTTTTACCTTTTTAAAAAGTCAAATAGGGAATCAATGGAGAATAACACCTTTTTAGACTACTCAATGGGCCTAATTTCTGAGGCCCAAGTAACGAAACTGATATTTGAGTTATGCAAAATATGGTTACAAGACTGAACATCCTATAAAATGCACAAAAGATGGGTAAACAAGCAACATTTCCATTACATAAGAACACATCTTTTAAAAATTTGCTGGAAGTAGATCAGATAGTCACCCAAACTTTGCATATAGCACATATAGAATTGATCTTGTTATCTGTGCGAACAATGCATTATAATATTGCGCATTTACAAGCTTAAACCATCATAAACTAATCTTACAGAAATTAGCACAAGACAGCAATTTAGCTTTCAATAACAATAATCAGAAACAGACAGACATGCAGCCTAATTTTTAGTTAAAACATGCAGTTTAATTTACACATTAAAAGAGTCCTTTACTTCAGAAGAACTGCTTATTTACAGGGAGCTATTGCCGGGCATAAGTCAGTCGAGTAGGTCGTAAAGGATGACTGAAACTCTGAAAGATAAAATTAAACATAATTCCCACACCTAGTTACATATTTTTATATTGTGAATAACATAAAGGATGTTAATATTTCAGAAGCACTGTGTTGCCCATATTTTATATACAGTTCATAAAGGGGGGATTTTATGAATTCGAATTTGAGCCTTCGGCAACACCAGCACAAACGTCCCCACGGCAGAGTGGGCAAACTCTGTAGCACAACAGCCCAAGTGAGAATTAAAGGAACAGAAGCATGAATAAACCATGGTGCAAGGGTAAGAGTGGGTACCTATGTATTTCCTTGAGCCACTTATCAACACATGACATGTGATATTCGTGGCGGCATGGAAGGACTCTTATCTTGTCACCTTCCTCGTACTCAGCCAGACAGATGTAGCACCTGACCATGCCATCAATGCTAAGCTGAAAATATGATGGGTTTCTCTACCAAGTGGTTCTCATAAATGACGAAATTTAGCTATAGATTTTGTGGAGATACTAAAACTCCAAAAAGTATGCATACAAGTAATCCGCTAAAAGTACATGATGGAAATAGAGAGGCAAAAAACACTTTTTTTGGGAGGGAGGGGGTGTTGGTTAGAACTGACTTATCCCACCACAAACTTACCCTCCCCAATTTTTAACATGTTACATGAATTCAATTTTTAGCAAAAATTACATTTCTCTTTTACGAAATACACAAAAGGGGTTTTCAGGTCTGTTTCTTTGCTGTAAGCGTCTGCACTATGTGAAAATCTACATTACTATGGATCATGACATTCCATAAAATGCCTGCTGTAACAATTTGTGTCTGCATAATCAAGAAGGATAGCTGGGTTACTAATCTGAAAAGCTACTCAAGAAGACAAGAAGACGCCCAAAGGCATCATCTCTTCTGAAGAACAGATAGACACCCTTGGTTGATAGAAGCAATTCAGTATATCCAGAAGAAAGGCACCCAAATCAAGATCTATAACATTGGCCACAACTAGCATGAATCTCAAAAGAGTTTCGAAAAAAATTATATGAAGGGAATTTAAGCAACAATTCAATTTCCTATGCAATAAGAGTTTCAGTGTTATCCAGCTGCATTTTAAAGAAATCCACACGAGACATACATTGATCCAGTAGCAGTCATGAACCAATTTGTCTCTTTAGAATTTTTTTCATGTACCATTTGAATTGTATTTATCTGCATTATAACTATCAAGATATTTGGTTGAAGGGGTCAGAAAAACAATTTGGATGATGATGATAATAAGAAAGGACACATTGGTTGTCCATATTTCAGAGGACATGACCCTTAATAGAGTTGAACACCAAAAAAGGAGTCATGTGGAACCCCAATTTTTTGGGTTAAAGGCTTCGTTATAGTTGATGTGGTCTCATCATCAGAATATTTATCAACTCCAATCTTCAAGAGAAAAAGAATTGATGAATAGAAAAGGAAAGCAAGCAATTCCACTACTAAAGATTATCCAGAAATCAGGGATGCATATTTGCTAAATCACTGAGAGTAAAATTAATAAGGTGCATCAAGAAGCTTACTGCTCCACATCACCACTTTCAGCCACATCAGATTTACAGTGACTTTTTAGGGGGAACATATTCACCACAGATTCTGGTGCCGGGCTTGATACCATAGAAAGTGGAAGTGAAACAGGTTGACGATGGATTTCATCCAAAACCTGCAAAGTGAATATTTGCAGCAACGAATTATGAAGAAACTGAGAGCAAATTGAAAAACAAGAACTAGAGAATAAGCCAAATCAGTTGAAATATGAAAAACAATTTAAACAGTAGATATATCACTAAAGAAACAAAGAATAAATATATAAGAGAATCACGAAAGTATACTTAATTTAATGCCACAGTTTGGTAAAGCTACAGGAATGGACACAGAATTCTCACATTTGGAGCAGCTATGGGAAGCTGGAAAAAGGTTGAAAAGTAAAGGGGATTGGAGATCAAAGCGAAAGTTTTGCAGATCCGGATTCCCGCATTGTGCTGGACAATTTGGTTGTGTAGAAATGAGGCGATCCTCATAGGCATGACTCCATATTTTGATAACATTTGGGAGACATGACTAACCAGAGACTGGGCTAGACACTGCGCCAGGCGTCTACTGTGATCTTTGAGAGGGAGAGTCTATCCATTGGCGTGTAGTGTTGTAATCTGGGCATGGGTGTGTATAATAGTAGATTCCTCATCTACTTCTGTGTAGGATTGTCCACTTTGTTTTGTTTCTTTATCTTATTTTGTTTTTTTTCTTGAAATGTACCCCAACTCTTTAATAACGTTTGGCAGTAGATTTTATACCAGTTCCTCTAAGAAAAAGAAAGGGGGGGGGGGGGGGGGGGGGGGGTTGGGGAAGAAATGCCAGTCACCAATATTCTATCCCCTCAGTGCCTACTGTAATTGTGATTTACTCTAGCTAGGATGTAGCATGCAAGAAAATAAAGGACTAGATCAGGGTCACCAGGCTGAGAGAAAAAAAAATTGACATGTTCAAAAGTGTCAATTTCTTCATTGAAGTGAAACACGGGCATATTAGAAGGGACCTTGTATCTGCACTACAACATTGGAATTTCACATACAAGTTACAACCATGAAGCCTATGTTTTTCTAGAATAACTCTGCAGCTTGCAGGAGTACAACCTATATAAATCAGTTGTTTGTTACAAAGATATCCAAGTCCACAATCAGTATTCTTCCAGCACCAATGTGGTCATTACATTAACCATAGGGGATATGCAATATATATTACTGACAAGATAACATATTATACATGGCATCATACCATCTTAATTCAGTACGGAAGTCTCCTTGTATGCATAGCTAGCTACGTTGAGCAAGGAAATTATTTGATGATAAAACTGTACCTCAAATAAGGCCTCGGCCAGCATAACTATACGAGAAATACTTGCCCGGGCACCAGACTCTTCTGCCATCAATATTGTTTCACATGAACATGTACCATCTGGGTGAAGCCCTGATGCACAGAAAGCACTTGGCCTGCTACTTCCATGAAGGCCTCCACGAAGACTTTCCCACATCTGCACATTTAATATTTTACAGCGATGGAAATCAGCCAAAGGTAGATGCAGATGTTATTGATACCGAATATGGATGATCCTTTTCTAGAAAATAAAAGAAATAACATCAGGAAGATTAGTATCATTAAAGGAACAGATTTATACATATGTTTAACTATATGATTAGAAAATCATATTAAAGTGATAAAAAGGTGTTTCACTAATCATATCTAACAAATAGGGGATCGGCATCAGTTAATGACTCTCAAAGAGTATCCCCCACCCCAACAAAAAAAAAATCACAATTCCACTATTCTGCCTTTCTATTAAGTGCCATCTTGCCCCTTTTTAACTGTCCCAAATCTCCAATACAATATCCTACAAACACTGATATTGCCCTTTCTTTTTACCTATGATAAAGGCAGTCCAGGCGTTTCTTTTTACCTTTCTTTTTATTTAAATTTACTTTTGAAACATGCAAAAGACTACAGACTACAGTTGACATGTGTATCAGTCTACAGTAAAAAGACTCAAGTCTCAAACCCTAGGGTTTTGTTACTGCAGCAAAACCACTAAATTACTAGTGCATTACTAGGAAAATGAGTAGAAAGGAATAGGCTCCAGTATATTAAAAGCCTAACTCAAGAACTTGCTCTTGTTTTCAACTAAATTATTACCAAGTTTCTTCCAATGTATTTTCTCTAATCTTATGCTTCCTAGTTGCCACAGATAATCATCCTCATTTCAACTACACAACCACTTTACCTGTTGTTTCTTGACTGCCAACATTATGATCCACACACCCAAAGGGAAAAATAACAGAAACTAAACTTCTCCACAACCGAGGCAACCGAAGTCGATCTATAAATGGGTAACTATCAATATATTCAGACCCTGCATTCGATAGTTCATTTCAGATTAGTTGTTGGTACAAATGAATATAATTTATAACTATAATATTGAGGAGAATATCCAATGAGGATAGCGTATCAAACATTGTGCATCCTAATGGAAACCATCTGCTGTATACAAAAAAAAGGCGAATGACAAGAGATTTGTTCTATGTCAAGGTATGCAACCGATCTGATGAGGACCTGGCCAAAAAGGGCAAGGCCTTGGAAATTTGTAAATGGAATCTGCGATTCATAGTTTTCTTGTAATGTTGCCAAATTAAGTATTAATTAACACATGCGATGCAAAAAAATTATGCAACTTTTCACCTCAGATCTTCTATGCCATCTTCGTTCATTGAAACCATGTCTTCTTCTACTAAAATCTCGAGAATTATTTCTGGACTCACTGTTGAAGATATCATCATCATCATCAATGTCAAGGAACCATCTGTCATAATATTCCAAATCATCACCATCTTCTGTCGAGGAAACTATCGCAGGCGAGTCAATGTATCTTCTGTAACTGCGTCTAGAGAAAGAATCCCAAAACAATCTCCTGCCATTCCTTCTCGCCTCACGGCTACTAATATCACCAGAGCTACTAGATAGTATGTTGGATGAGATACTAACTACATCAACATGAAGCACACTTCCTGCTCTTCTACGTTCTCTTTGTACAGCAGGCGTGTGGAATCCAGGCGGGGCAGGCTCTTGATTGAGTTCATCTGCCAATGATGGCAGAGTTGCTGCAATATCTGCAACAATGGCTTCAGGATCCATGTGATTTTCATGATTATTGAAGGAGGATGCTATTTCATCCATGCAAAAATCTCCCATCTCCTCTTGGGATGTATGTCCTGACCATAACCTCTCCATACTAGTAGGTAAATCAGACACATTTGTATCTTCTATCATAGCTGGACAATTCTCAGCATCAATGGAGGATAATGTAGGTGTTCTTGCTAGATTGGTGCTTCTCTCCTGGATAGGCTCACTTAGGCTAGTACCAGCATCTGACTGACGAGGCACCAACTCCTTATTTTTTGATAGACATTTCCCAGCACTAGTTGTTTCAGCTCTTCTTGGACCATACTCAATGGGTATTTCATCAGCAGTGCTATCACTGCTCTGTCTCGATGTTCCTACTCCACTTGTACAGCTATAAGAATCATTATCTGTATGGGCGAAAGTCGATGAATATTCTACTTCAGTTGAATTATTATCCACCTGCAGACGAAAAAGAAAGAATATTATGCCAAGTTGAACTAATCAATTAGGTCTATATTACACCCTACAAAAGAAAAATTAGAACCTATAGAACTGAAAAAAAACCACTGTAATTTAGAAGAAATTTCATCAAATTGTCACATATAATATTCCTGTGTTGCTTGATCAAATCGAATGACTCATGATTTTCTTTCATTCTTTCTTTCTTTACTTTTCCTTTTTTTTTTTTAGAAAGAGCACATTTCTCAATTATATTAACCGGAAAATGGTAGATGGAATACAAAGTATGCTTAAAGCAAAAAGAAGCAAAAAAAAAAAATAAAAAAAAATAAAAAACAGAGAGAAAAAAAGGAGGAGGAAGGAATAGAGGGGACCATAAGAAACATCTCCACCCCTTCCTTTGGACAAACATCTGGCCAGACGAACCTGAATAAAACCACTCCTCACTCAACTACAAACGATCCCTCCCTTTCAATAACAACTCTCCCATCCACAAAGACGTGAAGAGCCCAATTCGCAATAAAACGGGCCACCGAATGCCAATTGTTCTCCATATAACACTCAGATAATCAGTTCGTTTGAAAAACCCGTCATTCATTGTGAACCAAAGGAAGATCCTCTATGAATTCAATGTATAAATATGACCAAATTGAAGCTGATAGCATTGCACCATCTTGGACTTGCATCGCATGCATTTCGAGAATCTCAACTTTGGCTTGGAAAGAAGTACGTTTGACTCGTTATATTTATCCAATAAAAAATAAGAAAAATTAGGGATTTGTAATGCAAAAATCATCCACACATCCCAACCACAACCCGTCTGATTCCACATCAATTACGACGACCTCATAGAAATCGTCGTCGCGTCGAATTAGGGTTTGAGAATACACGGATCTAAGGAAACATAAACAGAAATGAAACAGACAGCGAACGGAACGTACCGAGAGAGGAGGAGCTTGAGAGGAGGCGCCACCGCAGATCAAGGAGGCGAAACCGAGCGGCCTCTTGGAGAGGTCGAACCTCCTCGTCGGACGACGGGGCGATCGGGAGCTCATGCGACTGCCCCCCGAACCCATCTTCTTCGACAAGGAGAGATTTGGAGTGACTGATAATGGATGATCGACGACGGATGAGCGAGATGGAAGAGACGGTACAGTGAGAGGTCATTGTCTCGTCGGTTTCTTCAGAGGCGTAGATTAAGGGCAAAACTATTCCCACTACCTAAATTATTATTTCCCACTACCCTAAATTACGAAAATGCCTTTATTTTTTTATTTTTTTTGTCACCCTTTCCCACTACCCAGTTTGACAGCGTCCAGTCGAAGTGTTCTTCACCGGGACGACAGAGGTCTGTCGAACTGTCTGAATAAGTGTCGACAGAGGCCCAGTCGAAGTGTGTTTCATTAGGACGACAGAGATCCGTCGATCTGTCTGAACAAGTGTCGACACGGATGTGTCGATCCCTTCAAAACAACACCTTTTTTCTAAGAATCAATCACTTATACAATCATTTAAGTCCTTATGAAAAACAAAAAATGTTATTTAAGTTATTTAAGTCTTTTTGAAAATCATATATATATATATATATATATATATATATATATATATTTAAGTATAAGAAACAAAAATATCAAACAAATAGTTATTTGGATCAAATAAACAGTAAACATTTCTTATAGACAAAAAACATTATTTTCTTTTCTAAACAAGTGGAGTCTTTTCTAAATAGACTCCATTTGTTTAGAAAATAAAATAATGTTTTTTTCTATATGAAATGCCTACTGTTTATTTGGTTCAAATAACTCTTTGTTTGATATTTTTATTTTTTAGACTTAAATAAATATATATGTGAATGATTTTCAAAAAGACTTAAATAACTTAAATGACATTTTGTTTTTCATAAGAACTTAAATGATTGTATAAGTGATTGATTCTTAGAAGAAAGTTGTTGTTTTGAAGGGTTCGACACATCCATGTCGACATTTGCTCAGACAGATCGACGGATCTCTGTCGTCATAGTGAAACACACTTCGACTGGGCCTCTGTCGACACTTATTCAGACAGTTCGACAGACCTCTGTCGTCCCGGTGAAGAACACTTCGACTGGACACTGTCGAACTGGGTAGTGGGAAAGGGTGACAAAAAAAAAATAAAAAATGGCATTTTCGTAATTTAGGGTAGTGAAGAAATTAAGTTGGGTAGTGGGTCTATCGGTGCCCGGAGATTAATCGGATTTCCGAAACGCGTTTCCCGAAGCGTTGGAAACGAATCGACCGCAGGAAGTATACGATTTATTATTTTTTTTATTACAATGATGACAACGATGGACGGGACACTATTACACAGATTGGAAATGAAAATGAAACAAAATGAGGGAATACGAGACAAACTAAAAATGCTGAAAATTAATTTTTTTTTATCTTAGACCAAATTATACGTTGTTTACGCGCAAATTTTTTTTATCACTTTCTTTCAAATTCTCATATATAGGAAAGAGAAATTTTTTTCTCACTTGTTCTCATAAAACGAAATAAGGGAGGGAAAGTGATGGAAATTGTTTTCTTTCTTTTGTTTGATACAAACACTAAATTTTTAAGTGGTTAAAGAATTTTTTTTTACTTTTCATAACCCCTCTTAAAATAAGTAAATTATTAAAAAAATCCCTCCAAAACACAATATTATTATAAAACCCTTTGAAATGTTATCTGACTTTATAAAAAATCCAACACTTAACAAACTAAGAATGTTAGAGAAATATTCATTCTCAATATATATATATATATATATATATATATATATATATATATATATATATATTGATTATTTTACCCTCTCCATCAGTGAAAAAGATCTTTGAGGTCAATGTGGCGGAATATTATATTTTGAGACTATTGGTTTCCTTTGTTTTTTACCGAATGAAGAATTCTTCTTGAAACTCTGTTTATATCAAAAATGAATCGCCAGCAAGATTTCAAGAAGGTGAAGAATGGTATGTTAAGATGGAATATTCCCATAACATTCTTAGTTTGTTGACTATTAGGTTTTTTACAAAGCCTGATAACATTTTAAGGGAATTTAAAATAAAAATTTTGAGTGAGAGGTTTTTTTAATAATTTACTTGTTTTAGGAGGGGGTGGAAACTAAATAACCCAATTTTTTTTGTGCATTTGAAAGGCATCAATCCCACCCCTTCCCATCCCACCCCATCACAACCTAACCCACCATAACAACATCATTGGAGGGGCAAAAAGTGACTAATCGGGTTTGGGTAGTCAAGATCCATCCACTCTAATCTTGACAACTTCCTTGGTATCGCCAGCACTTCTCCTCCTCGAACGTCATCGGACGCGGTTGGGGGTGACCTATGGAAGACCCTCCGACGCTCAAGTCAGTAAAATGCACAACTAGGGTTGTTGTAAAAAGAATTTCACATACCTTCACAGGGAGAACTCTTTCCCTATCTATAGTGTTTTCAGTCAAACTTTAGAATCTTCTGGGGACCCTCCTCCCATTGGATGGATGGGATGGAATCCCAGATTCTAGGGGATAAATTATGTGTTATTGTTGGGATTTGCTGGATCTGCAGTCATTATCCCTTTATGAATACACACAATTTTTTGGAATTTTGTTGATCAATTAGTGATTAATTAATTCCACATTCAGTATATATTATTGTGATCTAGAGGATCAATACCATGATAGCTATAGATTTAATATATCCGTGTAGATTTAAAGAATCAACAATTGATAATCCCTAATTAAGTTTTGGATTTACTAACTTGAAATGATGCTCGATCTTCAGGCATTGAAGGGTTGACGGGCTGGATCCACCGATTGTGGGTGATCCGGGTCATGGACCATCGATACGTGGAACATGGTTGGTGGGTCTAATTTTTAGGCCCTACACTCATCATCTCCCCCGGGAACACCACTGGTGATCTTGCTCGACAATGGGTCAACGACGGTCAATAGGGTGCAACTCGGGCGGGTTGGGTCGGGCTAAAGGTTTGTTCAAACCCAACCCACAATTCACAAAGTCCAACCCGAACGGTGCAACCCGAGCCCGAGTTTGGGTTGGGCCAGGCGGGCCCAGGTTTGGGCTCGGGTTTATAATATAATAACTAGTTAACAACCTCCATTTACATCCAAAATAATATTATTTAGATCAATAAACGACAGATCCAATCATCCAATGAATAAATTCAAGGTTTGATCCAATGAAATAATGCAGATCCACGAATAAATTGTAGATCCATTGAATAAATATGGATCCATTGGATATTCCTCCAAAACCTTCAAAAACTACAATTTTTAATCATATAGAAATTGATGCCTGAGAGAGACACAATCATCGAATCAAAACAACAAAAACTAAACAGAGAACAGAAAAAAAAAATTTCACAACATTTGCATCAATTCCACATAGATCAATCATTTCACAGTCCAACCACATAGTCACACACACACAGGGAGGGGGAGAGATTGGAGTAAAAAATGACGGTGATCTTCTTCTTATCACGAATGACGACGGTGATGGAGTGGTCGAGGTTACCGGTCTTGCTGCCGGAGATCTTGATCCAATTTTGGAGGAACTTCACGCAGTCTTTGTGATAGTGAGAGATGAAGGAGAGAAGGGGAAGGAGACTAGGAGAGGGTGTTTTGTGAGTTGTGACGGCAGGGGAGGAAAAGATAGATCTAGGGCTACTTAGTTATAATGGATGGTTGTGATTTCCTTTGGTGAAATTGGACGGTGTGGATGAGGGAGGATATGCAAGTATCATAGGTGTTCTTCGGGCTCGGGTTGAACCCGACCAACCCGAGCCCATAACCCGAACCCTACCAGAACTGGGTTTGGGTTATCTTGGGTTCGGGACGGGTTGAACCCGACAGGAAAAAATTCTAACCCAAACCCGTCCACAAGTCGGGTTGGTCAGGTTCAACCCGCCCAAGTTGCACCCCTAAGTCCCTAACTTTCAAGGAGATCGTGCCCATTGACTATCTTCACCTCCTGAACAATACCTACAAAAACCCACCACCCAAATCTCTCCTTCAACAAATCCCCCTTTCAATCCCTCTTCAACCCATCAAAACTCACCTCATCCCCCCAAAACCCCTGTCAATCTCACGCAAGATCCCTCTTCACGGGCATCATTGAAGAGATCGGCGAGGTCAGACATCTAGGTGGCTACAGCGGCGGCTTCCACATGCACATCGTTGGGAAGACCATCCTTGGCGGGATTACCCTCGGCGACTCCATCACCGTCAACGAGGCCTGCCCTATTATGATCAATTTCGACCATGCGGCCGGAGCGAGAGAGTGAGAACGGGAAAATGGGGGGTGAGTTGCACTGTGTAATTTTTTTTATATGTGGTGGGTGGGATCGCGGTTTATAAAATATGCTCAAGGGTGGGTTAGCTAATGGGGTGGGATTGCAGTAAAATGGACTGAAAATAACTATCCCATAAACTTGATATGTCATCTAACACAAGTGGTCAAATTTGGAGATTTTGTAGTAAATACATGCATTTGTAGATACTAACTGATGTACATGTGCATTGCACAAGAAAATTCACCATGTATGATATTTGAGTCAGATACCACATATAAAATAAAACATGAATACATGAATATACATGTTACACATCAAGTAATACTGCAAATGGAGAAAAATATATAATTCAAAGCAATGACTAATATATAATGCACATAATTCTAACACCTTCGTAACCCCAAATAATATATAATGAAAAAATAATAACAAATAACATGTCCAGCTGAAACAAACTCCAAATCCTCAAACCCCAAATAAAGATCTCAATCTACCAATCTCTTCCTTTCTATGAAGTCAACATCCAAAAAAATCTCTACAAGAAGATAAGAAATTTTGATCAATAAATATATGTGATTATAAACAAATAGACTTAAACCATTGAGTGTAGCGACTTGAAATGCACTATTAGTTCTGAATAACTTGAACATGCTCTCTAATGAAGATTATGATTTGTCTAATAGAGAATTACATTTCAACACCGTTGATTATAAAAAAAATAACTAATTTAAGAAAATAGCACAAACTATAGTTGACCTAATTACCAGTGAAAGATTTTTATCACAAAAATGTTACAAAAAAACAATGTTAAAAACTTAAATACTTCTGGTTAGTATATAGATAGATTTATTATCTACTACTTATTTATTAAAAGGATTCTGTGACCCAGTATTTTCATTTCTCATTTTATCCTTTAACCAATTGATCAATTACTAATGTATCTATTAATTTAAATTTTAAAATATATAATAGATAACTACATGATAGATATACATTGATTATAAGTATTTTCATTTTCCTTTTTATCCTTTAATAATTTATTTAATTACTAAATTTTAAATTATAAAGTCTTATCTAATAAGATTTATGATCACTAATAAATTTATTTAAATTTTTTAATTTTTAAATTATTCAATGATACAATCTTCTCTAATAAGATTATTAAAAAATTTTAAATTTTAAATTTTAAATTTTATGTTATTCAATGATACAATCTTATCTAATAAGATTATTTAAGTTTTTAAAATTTTAAATTATTCAATGATATAGTCTTATTTAATAAGATTATGATTACTAAATAGATTTATTAAAATTTTAAAATTATTAAATGATATCTAATCTAATAAGATTATGATTTATTTAAATAATAATAATAATAATAATAATAATCTATTACTTCTATTATCTATTTCTATTATTTATATAAAGGATTCTGTGATCCAATATTTTCATTTCCCAATTTATCATTTAATCAATTATTTAATTACTAATAGTAGTAAATTTACTTAAATTATAAATTATTCATTAAAATTATCCCTTGATTTTCTCAAAATACTCTAATTTGAGATAATATTAGATGTTGCATGCAGGAATACTATTTAAATCACATGTGATTGGGGCTTTTTTTAGAGCAAGAAGTTTTTTTCCAAAATAAAACGAGTATCTTCCTTTTTATGTTTTTTTAATTATTATGATTTTTTTAATTGAAGAGATATTTTTTTACCTTTTTATTATTATGACCTTTCATTTTATTGTATTTTTTTATTTTTTCATATGAAGGAATTGGAGTATGTAGTTCATGAAGAGAAGTACCACTTCAATAAAAAATGAAGGTAAAAAGAAATAAAAAAATAAAATTATTTTTTGTGTTTTGTTTATAATATTATTGAATATTTTTATGTGTCACTTCAATAAAAAAATGAAGGTAA
This sequence comes from Acorus calamus, assembly GCA_030737845.1. NCBI lineage: Eukaryota > Viridiplantae > Streptophyta > Magnoliopsida > Acorales > Acoraceae > Acorus > Acorus calamus. Next base: position 11,165,072 of record CM060876.1, on the reverse strand, counting down.
AAAAAATAAAAAATAAAATTATTTTTTGTGTTTTATTTATAATATTATTGAATATTTTTATGTGGGTGCTGATTATTAATTATTTTATTTTTAAATAATTTTTCAATGATTAATTTTGTTCGATTATGCTACTTGGAAAACCCATAACTATTAATATGTGTTTCATTTTAATTTATTTGAATTATGCTTTACGATTTCATAAAGATAAAAGTTCTTTAATCATCTTTTTTATGTTTTTATTATTATGATTTTTTATTTTATTGTATTTTTTTAGTTGAAGGGATTGAGGTAAGTTTATGAAGAGAAGTACCACACTTTAATAAGAAATGAAGATAAAAAGAAAAGCAAACTATTTTTTTTTTGTGTTTTGTTTATAATATTATTTGAATATTTTTATGTTGGTGCTGATTATTAATTATTTTATTTTAAATAATTTTTTAATGAATAATTTTGTTCAGTTATGCTACAATGAAAAACTCATAACTATTATTATGTGTTTTGTTTTAATTTATTTGAATTATGTTTTAGGATTGCATAAAGATAAAAGTGATTTAATCATTTGATCGATGTATATGAGAGTTATATACTTGATGAATTAATTCGTGCCTATGGGAGTTCTATGCTTCAAAACGGACAATCATATATTAATTTGATTTAAAATTTTATAATTTTTCAATGATACACAAGATTTAAATAATATTTGAATTTGGATTGCGTATATTTTTTTTCATATCTAATTTAATAAGACAATCATATATTAATTTGATTTAAATTTTAAAATTATTCAATGATACAAAACATCAAAATACTATTTGGATTAGATTTGATTTTTTCATATATAATCTAATAAGACAAGACAATCATATATCAATGTGCTCATTATGATTTAAAAAATCAATAATAGATTGTGTAGAGTTAAAATAGATTAAGGTATGAAGATCTATATTGGTTGATTGAGTTTGATATGATTTAGGGTCCCATTATATTTAATTTATAATTTTATTAGGTATGATTTTTCAAAAAAAAAATGTTAGTAGTGAATGAGTAGAGTTTTTATTTTCTTTTACATAGGATATCAGTTATCTTCTTTGGTCATTTTTATTCGATCAAAAGACTACATTCAGTTGATTTTGTATCTTTCATGCATAAGGAACAAGAAGGAGAAATTAATTAAAAAAACATAATATAATATGTTTCTGGATTAAAATAACAAAAAAAGGGCCATGATTTGAATATTCCAATCCCCTTGTACTTAGGGGACATGAAACCAAAAAAAAATGCTTGAATGATCTATCAGTGTGCGCATAGGTGATCAACGTGATTGATGCTGATCGGATACTTGTATAAGGTGATTAAAATTTTTTATTTCAAGTTTCATTAACCCATTACACCAAAAAAATAAAAGAAAAGTTTTGATTAACCCATAAAACATATAACCAGATTGCACAAATGTATATTTTTTTTTTATTTCAAGTTTCATTTAACCCAGAAAGCTATTTGGATCCATGTATAAAGTGATTATAATTTTTTTTTCCAAGTTTTTATTAACCCATAAAGCATATAAGCAAATTGTATACATGTATAAGATGTTTAGAATTTTATATTTAAGTTTTGATTTATCTATAACTTGTTCCAATAACTCTAACCAAGTCAGAATAAAATATTGGACATTAGTAAACAAGAATATATGTGAAATATTATTTGTTAGATATCTATGTTATTTCGAATGGATAGATGCACTAACTTTTTATTAGTATTAATATTTTTAATATTCTTCTACCTTAAAAATATTGATGAGTCTTTATTTATTATATTAGTGATTGAATTTATTAGTATTTGATACAATAAATCATATGTCCAAATACACATGTTATTATCTTTGTACATATTAAATAAAATAGATAACATTTTACATTATTTTTATAAACGCATTATATATAGATGTTTTATATAAATTTATGTAATTTCATTATTTTTTATTTTTATATATTTTTGTGAATATTATACCACGTGCTTTGACACGTGCATAAAAACTAGTATACTATTAATTCTATTTTTTTTAAATTATAATAAAAATAAAATAACAAATTTTTAATTGAGAAAATTTAATGAATATCTTTAATTTTGATTTTTATATTTTAAAATATATTATGATTAACATAAAATCTTATTTAGTATCTTAGATTTTAAATAAATAGATATAAATATATTAAATTACTTCGTGATTTTAATTAGCAACTTAGCAAGTAAAAAAAAACTTAGCAAGTAATAAATAACATTTTGACGAAATTTCACCAATATCCCACTAATCTCGGAAAAAAAATTTGAAACAAAAAATTAAGTTATTATATTTAGAGACCCAGAGACCTCTTATAAAAGAGTAGACCCATCGAGAACCCATAAAAAGAAAAAAACACGATGACTCCACCACCCAATGAAACAAAGGTCCGATGGGATTCGCTACCAGTGGATCTCTGGCATTTAATCTTCCAGCGAATCGACGAGGACGACTTCGAACCCATCTCCCTCACTTGCAAGCTCTTCCTCTCCATCACCGACTGGTACCGGACCACCCTCACCATCTCCAACAACACCGTCGCCCCCGCCGTCCTCCGCCGCTGCCGCAACGTCAAACGCATCAACGTTCATCCCCGCTTCCGAGGCGACCTTGCCGCCCTCGTCCACGACATCTCCACATCCGGATTGCCGATCGAAACCCTAGATCTCTCCAATCAGAAGCTTTTCCCTTCGCAGGGCGTCCGAAAGGTGCGGAAGACGTTGGGGAAGACCCTCAAAACCCTAATCTGCCAGAGCATCCATTCATTGACGAATGAGGATCTCGTCGTGATTTCCGAGGCGTTCCCCGCCCTCGAAGAGCTCGACATCAGCACGGTTGGACAACTGCATAATGATTTCTTTCCCTCTCGTGAGAACCATATCAATGTTTTGGGGTTCAAGGCGCTGGCTTCGAACCTCACACGCCTCCGCAAGATCAATGTTTCGGGAATTCACACGATATCGGACGCCTCTCTCTCCGCCCTCTTGTCCAACTGTGCGTCCCTCTCCGAGGTCCATGTACTTGACTGCACGATGATAAGTGCGAATGGCATCGCCTCTATCATCGCCCAAAGACCGTCGCTTGTCTCGCTATCGATGTGTGATAGACAGTTGCCCACCTTCACGGATGCGAGAGCTTTGCAGCGCCTCTACATGTGTCATTCATTTCTGTCGGACAATGATCTACTCTCGATTGCCAAGTCGGGTCTCCCGTTGAGAGAGTTCTGCGTTCCCTTCTGCCATGGCTTCTCCTTAACGGGCCTTGCGCCGCTCCTACAGGCACATCCCTCCCTCACGCACCTCAATCTCAAAAGATGTGATTTCCTCACGGATGAATCGATGGCTCTCTTTGCGCAAAATCTCTGTGAAGTGACCAACATTGATCTTTCTTGCTCTCAGCTGACGGAACTCACCTTCATGTGCCTTGTTAACTGTTGCCCGCTCCTTGTGGAGGTCCATATGATTAATACTAATCTGGGCACGCTCAGAGATCTCTGTTTCAGTTCTATGAAGAGCAGCCCAATCTGTTCTCTGAATGTCTCATGCAACGTAAACTTGAATGATGAGACACTTATACAAATTAGCTCCGTATGCCCAGAATTGCGGACGGTGGATTTGAGCGAATCAAAGGGCGTAAGTGAAAGAGGTCTCATTCAGCTTGGGTTGAATTGCTCCCATATCCGCTCGCTGGATGTGAGTGATTGCGAGAAGGTGACGGGCCTTGGTAACGTGGGATTCCGGGAATTGTTGACACTCCGGGCCTCAAACTCTGGGATCGGAGACGAAGGTCTGGCGATGGCCGTGCAGGGATGTGGACGAAGACTCCAAGTGGTGGACTTGAAGTACACGAAAGTGACGGAGTATGGGGCGATCGTGATGGTGACGGGATATCCGCTGTTGAAGGAGATCAAAGTTTGTGGAGAAGAACTAAAAAGGGTATTAGAACGTGAAGGTTGGAGGCAGAAGCATAAACATAGCAGTTTTATTCGATTCGGTAAGAAGCCTAGGTACCAAGACGATAAAAATTCGAATTTTATGTTGGGTATGAATGCGGCAAGACAATTAGGATTAGATTTACAAATTATGATGAGGACTTTGGATTATGAATCATGCACAGATGTGTTAGAATGATGTCCTTGCAAAACTTTTTTTTGTTTAATTCAATGTTCTTTTGGTATTTTATATGAAGTAGATAGTCCATGACTAAATTAACATTCTGGTAGTTTGCAAAGAAGTATGAACACTTTTTTTTGGTGTCTATCTAATCTGTTATTTGTTATATTGATTTTGTTCCGACTATATCTAGTTTGCTATTTGTTTTTTTTTTGGGTAAATAATTCTATTCACTATTCCAATATGCAATTTAAGGTGGTAATTCAAACAGACTCATTATGTGAGTGTATTTATAGGATGAGGAATTGGAACTGCATTTACAACATGAGTGCATTCACAAGCCACTAATAATGCTGTAGAGCCTTCTTTAAATGGTTCTATGCCACCTGAGTTTTACACAAATCTAGACTTGCACTTTGCATTTCCTAGAATTGGAGTGGAAGATCAAAAGATTGATGAAAAGTTGAGACCTGCATCGCTTTTTATAGCTTTCAAGGAAAACTGCTGGTTCTTTGATTTCTCTAACAATGTACTTAAGCTTCTAGACTTGAAACTTGTTTAACAATTACCAGATTCTACAGTCCCCATTGCCCCATTGGGATAATAACATAAAATATTTTGAGATGGACAATTATTCCAGTATAAATAAAGAATATCTTATTTTTTGTTTGCGTTGTATTTTTAATTATTCTCTATTTTTAATTATTCTCCTTAAAAAATATATAATAATGAAATTTTTATTGTTTGGTTGACCTTGAATAAATTGTGGATAAAATAAGAATACGATGTTGAAAAAAATTATAAAATGTGAAAAAATGATTTTACATTTAAGTGATAGATGATTTGAAATGTGCGCCAAATATGTTCTTCTTCCTACATATTTTGACATAGGTAACCCACTTATTCCTTACATACGAATATGTTTTGATTTATTCACCCTTATTCTACCCTAATTCCACCCTAATTCCCACCTATTCTACTAGCCAAACATGGGCATGTGTATATTTTAATGGTATAAAAATAAATAGACTATTTGTGATGGTATAAAAATAAAACCCTTTAATTATCCTGATTTCATTTTTTGATATTATCTTTCATGAATTTAATATTCACTTCTATTTTTTCAAATATAAAGATTTTATACAAGATTTAGATCAATCATAAAAATATTTGAAGATTTCAAAATATAAATTTTTTGATATTATATTGTGGGAGAGTTTGTGTATATATGTGTTTGTGATTGACTATTGTGATTTTTTGTATGTTTTAATCTAATTAATAGACATATATAAAAATATCATAAAACCTCATTGGAGTGATAATAATAAATATGTAAAGTTACTAAATTGTTTAATGGTACAAAAATAAATAAATTATTTTTAATTGTATAAATTTAAATCAGACCAAGAAGTTTTGGAAGGATATATATGCAAAAACTTGTTATTATTTACATTATGAATAAGATTATAATGATGTTATTTTGGTTATATTTTTTTCTAGGTAAAAGTTAATTCTTTTTAAATTTAATTTTGTTTAAACTGTAATAGGTGACAAACTTTTTTATTGATAAAATGTATAATAATATAAAAATAAATATATTATTTATAATAATATAAAAATAATAAATAACATATTTTTCAATAGCGTAATTAACTTGTTATAATATTTTGGATTTTTTCTACATATTAAAATCGTCTGTTTTATGGGTTCGGAACTCCTGTGTTACCCTGTGAACACGAATTAGGAGGTGACACATGTCCAACTCACACATGCCACTCACATGTAAACTTATCAAAAAAACACTCCGTTAGACTTGTTTCACCCGTCTCTTCACGCCATGAACGCAACCGTTTGATTTTTTTTTACAGATTTGATTTTTTTTATTTATCCTGAATGTTTATTTTTTTAAATAAAAAATTATTTTTATTTTTTAATGCATCAATTAAGAATTTGTTTGGCTAACTTTTATCCGAGGGTGCTTGTAAGGTTTCTATAATGTTTGATTATAAGGGTTTTTATAAAATTATGCATCTCTTGATATAATTTAATTTTTAAAAATTTTCAACAAAAAAAAGGAGGTAAGTGAGATATAATTATTTATTCTGAATGTTTAATTTTTTTTTATTTATCCTAAATATTTAATTTTTTTTTCAAATGTTTTAAGGAGATTCTATTGGATTATGTTGGTTCTAAACATCCAAATTAAATTATCTTTTAACCATTACTTTGAAGAAAAAAAAATTATTTTTAATTATCTAAATTTAAAATAAAAAATAAAAAACAATACTATTCAAATAATATGCATGCAAAACAAAAACAATCCATGCAAATATCATAAAAAAAATTTTTTTTAAAAATGTAAACCGAAACCTATGCAAACCCATGCATGCCCATGCATGAAGAAAAAAAAAACCATGCAGGCATGGGTTTTGGTTTGCATGGGTTGCCCCTTTAAAAATTTCACGTCAAATTTAAGGGTTTCGGTTTGATTTTTTTTTTTTTTTTTTTTTTTTTGTGTTTTGCATGGATGTTTGAATAATATTGTTTTTGGTTTTTTATTTCAATTTTAGATAATTAAAAATAAGTTTTTATTTGTTTTTTCAAAATAATATTTGGTTAAATGATTCATTCCCAAATACAAATAATCTTATAATGAAATAATGTGAATTCTTTTATTTCACTTAATGTTTAATCCCTTTATATATACAAGTGTCTAGGAGTTACACGTTAATGCACTACACATATTATGAGATAACACATATAATATAACAGTCTTTGTCGCTGCGTGCGCCTCTGCTGTCGTTGACGCGTGCCGCCATGCCCTCCAGCCCTGCCGCGCCGCCCTGAGAAAATGTTTATAAGAAACGTCCAATCCAACACCGCAAAGACTGGTCGGCATAGCAGAAATAGTTGAAGAACCATTGCTGGTTGGATAGTTAGAACCAGCTCCTTCAATCTAACATAATCCAATAGAATCTCCTTAAAACATTTGAAAAAAAAATTAAACATTCAGGATAAATAATTATACCTCACTTACCTCCTTTTTTTTGTTGAAAAATTTTAGAAATTAAATTATATCAAGAGCACCACCATGCATAATTTTATAAAAACCCTTATAATCAAACATTATAGAAACCCTTACAAGCAATAAAAGTTAGCCAAACAAACTCTTAATTGATGCATTAAAAATAAAAATAAATTTTTATTTTAAAAAAAAACATTCAGGATAAATAAAAAAAATCAAATCTGTAAAATAAATAAATAAATAAATAAATAAATAAAATCAGACAGTTACCTTCACGGCGTGAAGAGACGGGCGAAACAAGTCTGACGGAGTGTTTTTTTGATAAGTTTACATGCGAGTGGCATGTGTGGGTTGGACAGGTGTCACCCCCTAATTCGTGTTCACAGTGTCTGCCTGTGTTGATTACACGGGAGTTCCGAACCCCTGTTTTATGTTTTATGATATATAAGGCAAATTTCACCAGTATCATTATCCTCCCGTGAAGTCAGTTGCAATAGGATTATAGGATCCCACCAATATCGGGAAAAAAAATTAACAAAAAATTAAAGATACGTAGAGAGAGAGGAAACTATTTTAATAAAAGAGGATCCTTCACGTTTTATTTGTTCCACCCATCGAGAACACACAGAATCAACGTCCGATGGGATTCTTTACCGGAGGAACTCTGGGATTACATCCTCCGTCGAATCGATGACGACGACTTCGAACCCATCTCCCTCACCTGCAAGCTCTTCTTCTCCATCACCGACCGATTGCGGACCACCCTCACCATCTCCAACAACGCCGTCGCCGTTGGCGTCCTCCGCCGCTGCCGTAACATCAAACGTATCAACGTACATCCCCGCTTCCGAGGCGACCTCGTCTCCCTCATCCACGACATCTCCACATCCGGATTGCCGATCGAAACCCTAGATCTCTCCAAGCAGATGCTTTTCCCTTCGCAGGGCGTCCGAAAGGTGCGGAAGACATTGGGGAAGACCCTCAAAACACTAATCTGCCCAGGATTAAATTAACATTACGATATTTTTGTGTGTGTGTGTGTGTCTCTATCTAATCTGTTATTATTAGTATTATATATATTTTTTTTTAAATGAACTATCTTTATTTTCTATTCAAGATAGGGGCAAAAGCCCAAAATTGGAAAGAACAAAGCAAAAGAAAAGAAAAAAAATGAGCTTCAGTAGAAGATAAATCTACAAAGGAGCCTCCCACCCAAATCGACTACTACTGAATCAATAAACAGCTCCCATGCTAAGTAATCTGTTATTTGTTATATACATTTTTGTTCCCAGTATATCTAGCTTTTTTTTCTTTTTTTTTTGTTGGTCAGTAATTGTATTCACTATTTCAATATGTAAAATTTAAGGTTGTTATTCAAATAGACTCTCTATGTGAGTGTATTTATAGGATGAGGAATTGGAGCTGCATTTACAACATGAGTACATTCACAAAAAGTCACTAATAATGCTGGAGAGCCTTTTTTACAGTGGTTCTATGCCACCTGAGTTTTACACAAATCTAGACTTGCATTTTGCATCACCTTAAGGTAGTGAACCTAACATTTCCTAGAATTGGAGTGGAAGATCAAAGGATTGATGAACAAATTGAGATCTGCCATTGCTTCTCGCCTCACGGCTAACTAATATCACCAAAGCTAATATAGAGTATGTTGGATGAGATACTAACTACATCAACATGAAGCACACTTCCTGTTCTTCTACATTCTCTTTGGATGCCGGGCGTGAGGAATTCAGGCGGGGCAGGCTCTCGATTGAGTTTGTGGGCGCCAAATTTTCTAGCTGCATATTGTTGGGCCGGGTCCCAAAGCCCATCTGGTCTGACCTGATAGAATGACGACCGGCTAGGCTCGAGCCCACCTTGATGGGTTGGGTTATTAGTCCTACCCGATAATGCGGTAGCTCAACTGGCCCTAATTCGAACGGGTCCGACCTAAAGATCCATATCCTGACCAATTACGGACAGACCAAGTCAGTATCTTATCCATCTAATTATTGCATTGATTCACATCAATATATGGCACTAAATGATCATTATTCAGCATTCAATCCCCGTCAATACCAAATGAAGTCATGGAATCATGTCATTATTGACTTTGTCTACAAAATCCCCTTATCAAATATGGATTAACATAATTGTCCAAATCTGATAATTTTATCAGTTGTCTTCCTCACTTATGACTGACGAGCTCTCGACCGTCCGATGGGATGAGGGCGATTAGAAACCCTAAACTTATTTTCTCCTCTATAAATAGGGGTCAAGAGCAGACACAAGAGGTAAGCAGATTTTTTCTTTTTATTAAAACCCTTTTTTTGGCCACTTTAATTGACTTGCGCGTCGGATGAGTCTTTCGCAGGACCTCCACCTCTCGGTGTTGGAGATAGGGCTGGATAAACGAGCCGAGCAGCTCAGGCTCGACTTGGACTCAGCTTGGTTAAAGCTCGCTCAAGCTCGGCTCGTTTGAACAATTTTTAAAGCTCATTCGATTAGACAAACGAGCCGAGTTTGAACAATTTTTAAAAGCTCGGTTTGTGAACGAGCCGAACCGATCCCGAGCCTAAATGAGCTTGTTTACTTAACAGAAAAAGGGTGAACGAGCCGAGTCCGAGCTTATGTTACTTTCACATGTACAAGGTGTTGTGATTTATGAAATGTGACTTCTCAAATGCTAAACAAGATTTTTTTTTTATCATAATTGAACCCGAGCCAAGCCTTTGATTCAAGCTTCGGCTTAGCTTGTTTAATAAACGAGCCAAGTCGAGCTTTCAACTGAGCTTTTCACGAGTCAAGCTTGAACACAAAATGAAGCTCGGTCCTGAGCCGAGCCTAATACTAAACGAGCCCGAGCCTGAGCAGGTTCAAAGCTCGGCTCGTTTATCACCCCTAGTTGGAGACGTTCAAGAGCTGTTGACTGGCGGAACAAGACGTTCGGGTGGAGGAGAACGGGAGAGACCGAATCCTGCTTACCTGAATCCGATAAGGAGAATTTTTGCCCCTCCAAGAGTTCATCTGCCGATGATGGCAGAGTTGCTGAAATATCTGCAACAATGGCTTCAGGATCCATGCGACTTTCATGATTGTTGGAGGGGGATGCTATTTCATCTATGCAAAAATCTCAACTTTGACTTGGAAAGAAATATGTTTGACTCGTTTCAATTGCAAATATTCAATAAATTAGGGATTTCTAATGCAAAAAACTCCTCCGGTCCCCTTGTTTTGGCACGCACTTCCGAAACCATCCATACATGCCAACCATAACGCGTCTAATTTCACAGCAAAGATGACATCATATAAATCGTCGAATCAAATTAAGGTTTGAGAATACACGGATCTAAGGAAACATAAACAGAAATGAAAAAGAAAAAATAACAGGTACCGAGAGAGGAGGAGATTCAGAGGAGGCGGCGGTGGTGGAAACGAAAGGGCTTAGGAATGAACAATGGGTCGGGTTAGAGGCTAGGTTGAGTTGGATTGTTGGTCCTGGTAATATGATAAATAAATTATATAACAAATTAAATTATTTTTTTTGGACAGGAACGGAAATTACATTCATAGAAAAAAAATTCAAGTTCAATAATTTGTTTGCCTCATGTTAAAAGGGAAGAAGGGAAAGGTAAAATATAAAAGATCAAATTATTAAAAAAACATCTTTTATTTTTAGGGGGCCTAAACTAAAGTTTTGATTAAGTTGGTAAGCATCTCTCACATTTAAAAGAGGTATTAAGGGATTCAAATCTTAATAAGCACTATTTTTTTATTTTAAAAAAAGGTGACAAATAATTAATTGTTTGAAGGGGTGTTTGATTTTTTATGTGAGAAATGTGAATGAACGAATAGAAAGAAAAAAAAAGATGAGACAACTAGGGGTGCAATTTAATTCGGTTAAACCAAATCTGAATCAATCAAAACTAATATTTTTTAGGTTTGGGTAAGAAGTTTTATGGTTTGGTTTAGATATGGATTGAAAAATGGCTAATAAACAAAAAAACTGAATTAACTGAATTCGAATTTGAATTAAATTTAAACACATGATTATTTATAATCAATATTCATTTAGATTGTTCTTTTTATACTTCAACCTTTATCATTGTTATACCATTAATATTTTTAAAAAAAATGAATATACTAATTTATACAATCAATTATAGCATTTTGATATTAATGTCAATTTGTAAACCCAAAACCCCAAAAAAATTTAATCAACCCATCAATCTTTAATAGTTTATTTCGGTTTGGTTTAATCTAGGTCAATAAAAAAAATCGATAACACAACGGTTCAGGGCTTAGCGGTATTACCGATAGGTCATGGGTTCGTCGAGTCTTGGTGCTGACTTACCCACGTGTTTGTTGGCGATTATTAATCGATTCGATTAGGTTTTGGATTTTCGGTTTTCCGTTTAAGTTCAATTTAGTTTATGGGTTAGATGTGAATATAGTTTGTTCAATTTGGGATTTGCAAAAAACTGAACCACACTGACAAAATTGCACCCCTAACGACAATTGAGTTTTAACTTCTACATATATTAAAAATTAATTTTCTTTTAGTTCACAAATCCTAATAACCACTAGAAGATATACAGAAATATGGATATTTATTATTTGCACGATTATAATAATTTGACTAATAATGTTCATATTTTCCTTCTTCAAATACTAAAACATACTTAATATATTAAATAAAAAGAATTTTTGCATATATACTATCTAAAAATTATGTTATTTATTCTTATATTATCACAAATAACACATTTAATATTTTACCATCAAATTCTTAAAATGAAACAATATACCACCGTCTTATCAAATTTTTAACCAAAATCAAACAATGTTGATTTGGCCTCACTACCCCCCTTTGGCTGCCACCCTCTCTTTCTCTCTTTCCTTCTTCTTCTTCTTCTTCTCTGTCTCTTCTCTCACTCTCTCATGTTTGCAAACCTTTGAGTGGTGGGTCTGAAAATTTGGGTGGGCGAACAACCCATTGTGAAAAATAATCCTATTTAAATTATTTGATTATAAATTTGTTACATAATAACATATTTATGATTGAGATGAGAAAAATTCAAAAAATATGCTATTTTAAAAAGGTATAAAAATAAACTAATTTTATATACGTGTCAATGCACATCAACCTAATATAAAGATATAATTATAAAATTGATATGAATAAACATAGATGAAATGTTTATAAAATTTGAATAATTCAAAAGATCATTCCATTTAACGTATAAATTAACAAATTTGTATACAATATAATTCTATTTTTATATTATAAAAAAAATAAAATAACATATATCTTATAGAATTTAATTGAAAACATTTAATGAATATCTTTAATTTTAAATTTTATATATTGATACCTTCAACATCTATTTATGATTGATCGAAATCTTGTTTACAATATTAAATTTTAAATAAATAGACATCAAAAATCTATTATGATAAAAAAAAGTGAATAACTTTAATAAGCAAGTAATAAATAACTTACGATACAATCCCAGTAATCTCGGAAAAAATATTGAGACAAAAAATTAAGTTATTATATATGGAGAGAGAGAGAGAGGGCTCCACGTTTTATTTTCTCCACCCATCGAGAACACAATAAAATAACGATGAATCCATCCAATGAAACAGAGGTCCGATGGGATTCATTACCAGTGGATCTCTGGCATTCAATCCTCAAGCGAATCGGCGTCGACGACTTCGAATCACCTCCCTCACTTGCAAGCTCTTCTTCTCCATCACCGACTGGTGCCGGACCACCCTCACCATCTCCAACAACACCGTCCCCTTCGGCCTCTTCCGCCGCTGCCGCAACATCAAACGCATCAACGTTCATCCCCGCTTCCAAGGCGATCTCGTCTCCCTCGTCCACGACATCTCCGGATTGCCGATCGAAACCCTAGATCTCTCCAAGCAGAAGCTTTTCCCTTCGCAGGGCGTCCGAAAGGTGCGGAAGACGTTGGGGAAGACCCTCAAAACCCTAATCTGCCAGAGCATCCATTCATTGACGGATGAGGATCTCGTTGTGATTTCCGAGGCGTTCCCCGCCCTCGAAGAGCTCGACATCAGCACGGTTCGGTATGCCGAACGGGATAATGATTTCATCTCTTTTGATGAGAACCCTATCACGGATGTGGGCATCAAGGCTCTGGCTTTGAACCTTCCACGCCTCCGCAAGATCAATGTTTCGGGGATCCAGACGATATCGGACGCCTCTCTCTCCGCCCTCTTGTCCAACTGTGCGTACCTCACCGAGGTCCATGTAATTGACTGCAAGAATATAAGTGCGAACGGCATCACCTCCGTCATTGCCCAAAGACCGTCGCTTGTCTCGCTATCGATGAGTCGTAGACAGTTGCCCATCTTCACGGATGCGAGAGCTTTGCAGCGCCTCCATATCTGTCATTCATTTCTGTCGGACGATGATCTACTCTCGATTGCCATGTCGAATCTCCCGTTGAGAGAGTTCAGCATTCCCTTCTGTGAAGGCTTCTCTTTAACGGGCCTTGCCTCGGTCCTACAGGCACACCCCTTCCTCACGCACCTCAATCTTAAAGGATGTGATTTCCTCAACGGACGAATCGATGGCTCTCTTAGCGCAAAGCCTATGTGATGTGACCAACATTGATATTTCTTGTTGTCGTCTGACGGAAATCACCTTCATGTACCTTGTTAAGTGTTGCCCGCTCTTAATGGAGCTCCAGATGAAGAAGACTGATCTTGGCACTTGCAGAGATTTCTGCTTCAGTTCCATGAAGAGCAGCCCAATTCACTCCCTGAATGTCTCAGGCAACAAAAACTTGAATGATGAGACAATTATACAAATTAGTTCCGTATGCCCAGAACTGCGGATGGTGGAATTGAGCGAATCAAAGGGCGTGAGTGAAAGAGGTCTTATACAGCTTGGGTTGAATTGCCCCCATATTTGCTCGCTGGATGTGAGTAATTGCGGGAAGGTGACGGGCCTGGGTGACGTGGGATTCCGGGAATTGGTGACACTACGGGCCTCGAAGTCTGGGATCGGAGATGAAGGTCTGGCAATGGCTGTGCGTGGATGTGGAGGAAGACTCCAAGCGGTGAACCTGCAGTTCACGAAAGTGACGGAGTATGGGGTGATTATGATGGTGAAGGGATATCCACGGTTGAAGGAGATCAAAATTTGGGGAGAAGAACTAAAGAGGGTATTAGAACGTGAAGGTTGGAGGCAGAGTCATAAATACAGCAGTTTTTTTCGATTCGGTAAGACGCCCAATTACCAAGATGATAAAAATATGAATTTTATGTTGGGTATGAAGGTGGCAAGACAACTAGGATTAGATTTACAAATTATGAAGAGGACTTTGGATTATGACCCATGCACAGATGTGCCAGAATGATGTCCTTGCAAAACCTTTTTTGGTTTAATTGAATGTTCTTTTAGTATTTTATTATAAAGTAGATAGTCCAGGACTAAATTAACATTCAGTAGTTTGCAAAGAAATATGAACACTTTTTTTTTTTGTCTATTTAATCTGTTATTTGCTTTTTTTTTTGTAAGTGATTGTATTCACTATTGCAATATGCAATTTAAGGTGGTAATTCAAATAGACTCACTATGTGAGTGTATATATAGGATGAGGAGTTGGAATTGCATTTACAACATGTGTACATTCACAAAAAGCCACTAATAATGGCTGGAGAGCCTTCTTTACAGTGGATTTACTCAAATCTTTTTTTTTTTTTTTTTTTGATATCGGAGGGACTCCCCGTGACTGACCTTACGGTCGAGCTGGGAAAGCTACCTCCGCATGTTTGCCCCAATCTCACGGAAAATTCTTTTGAATAATCGCCAACAAACAGGTGGGTAAGTCAGCGCCATGACTCGAACCCAGGACCTATCGGTAACACCGCTAAACCCTGAACCGTTGTGCTATGGACACTGAGGACTCAAATCTTGACATGCACCTTGCATCTTCTTTAAGGTAGTGATACAACGTTTCCTAGAATTGAAGTGGAAGATCAAAATTTTGATAAAAAGTTGAGATCTGCATCAGTTTTATAGCTTACAAGGAAATCTGCTGGTTCTTTGGTTTCTGTAACAATGTGCTTGATCTTCTAGTCTAGAAACTTGTCTAAAAGTTAACAGATTTTACATTCCCCATTGCCCATCTAACCCCTAACTTTGAGTCAATCTCAGCCTTTAGGGATATCTAAATGTAGGGATAACTTTAAATAGGCTTGTCATTTTTTCAAATTGCATAAGCATGAAGGAACTCCCTTTTGTGGTTTTTTGGGCACTCCAAATTAGCATAGGATTGCAACATGTAGCTTTTGTTCACCAGTTCAGTTGTAGGAATGAATTGGATATATATTCATAATTATAGAAGAGCAGCAACTTTGGTGATTAAACTTCATAGAACTTTAGATGCTTTTTTTTTATTCTTTGGTTCCAAATTGAACTTCTGATTTGGTCCATGGTGATATGAAGAAAATGAGTTTGACATAATGAATATTGGTTATATATGTAGTTGCTATTTATTGTGAGTTAAATTTGCTGGCTCAACGCTAATCATAATGTTACAATCATGTAGTATAACCTTGTCTTCTACAGAAAAAAAAACCTCAATTATAATATGTTCAACTACTTGGATACTTGTAAATTGTTTTATGTCCACGCATTCCTTTGTATATGAGTGCTGTTACATTTTCCTTTGTGTTTACACTTCAACTCCAAACATAAAATTCCAGGGTGAGTGCTTTTTGGGCAAAAAGAAAAAGCAGAAGAACATAAACAACCAAATCTAATTAAATCCATAACAAAAACCCAAAATACATTTCATCTCATAACAACTTGTCAAAACCCACATCACAACCACCACAGATTAATCCACATGTAAAATTTTGCCCCTGTTTGGAACGGGGATAGGATTTATGATAGGGTATACATTTATCTAAGCATAAGTGAGTATAAATAAAGATAAAGTAATTTTATGTTTGATTGTGTTTTGCATTATTTTCGTTGATAAACGTAAGAATAAATGTTTTGTTGTTTGGATAAAATGTGAATTAAGTATGAATAAGGATTTAAAAAGATAAAAAAATAATGATAGTTGATTTGACATGTGATTTTATAAGAGGTGATGACAATTGATTTGACAGTGGGCCCACATATTCTTTGGGTGTAATAACCTAGGATAAATTCAATTCTAGGGGTTGACTGAAATCCATATACCACTTTATACCAGTTTATTCTGACATTTGTGAATTGGTATGGAGGAAAATAAAAAATACTTTATAGAGGCAGCGGCGGAGCCAAAAGATGAGATTGAAGGAAAAAAAGGAGACCTAAAACTCTCTTCAACCATTTATTCATTATCCGTTTTTATTCAAACTTTACCCAAATAAAAAGGACTCAAAATTTTACCCAAATTTTTAACATCTCTTTTTTTCTTTTATCTCCACACAAATAAACACACCAAAATTTTTATCTTTTGAAATAAAAAAAATATTATTCTTTTATAAAAAATAGTAATTTTTAAATTTAAATATTTTGAATGAAAGAAAATTGAGAGATTATCTTTGATAATGTTTAATGAAAATAATTAAAGAAGATGTGAAATTTTTAAAAAATTTGAATAAAATACAAGGGTTTATACAAATTTTAAGTGAAATTTGAGTATAGGTTTGAGTAAGAGCAAAACAAACCGTAAAAAACACCCAAAACCATCTCCAACCATTTACCCATACCCCATACCAAATCAAATTTTTACTCAAATCTTTACCTAAATCAAGGGACTCAAATTTTTACCCAAATTTTTAACATCTCTTTTTTTTCCCTTATAATTTTAAGTTTTTTCCCTTCAACTCCACCTTTAATTTAATTATATTAGATGAAACCCCTAATAGTCTTCTTTCCATTCTTTGTTTTTTAACTTTTTATTTTTACCCGAGTAAAAAGAATATAACTTTTACATTTTTTAAAATAAATTGGATGATGATAATTTTTAAATTTAAATATTTTGAAGGAAAAAAAATTGAGTAGTAAAAATGTTTAGAAAAAAGATTTTGAAAATGTGTATGAGAAATAATTAGAAGAAGAAGATGTGAAATTTTTAAAAGATTTGAGTAAAACACAAAAAGTGATGGTTTGAGACATATCATATCAAATCAAGCTTTTACTCAAATTTTAAATGAAATTTGAGTATAAGTTTGAGTAAGGGTTAGAGATCAGATGGCTTAATAAATTCTGAACAATGTTGGTGTTGGGAATTTCTATAGGTCTCGCCACCAATCATTTCTTATGCCAGTATTGGCACCTGTGCCAATTTGATGGAATATGTACTCTTCTGTGTTTTTGCAATTGTCCACAGCTTCAGTCGCATCTTCCAAGTCCAAGAGGCATGATAAGGCCTTGAATATAACAAGATGTAGAATTTCTCTTTTTTAAGGCTTATGATTCAAAACAGCAAAAGTAATTTGGTACAAACTAGTCATCTGGACTGAAGATCTGCTGTCCACTGGCCTCTTCTATATAGATTATATATGTGCTGAGTAATTACTTTCTTAATGTGAGTATCTAATTTTCTTCCAATTCTGTTACCTGTGACGCCTGTGGCCTGTGGGTTCACAAAAAAACCCGCTGCCGGTTCACTGAGTTTGGTCTGCAATGCTCCCATATGTTGTAATTATAAAGCATTATTGTTTCATGTTATTGCCGCTATGTGAATTAGCCCCATTTCCATGTCCTAAAGGGGTAGTCACTGACGTTTTATATTATAGATAAAATCTGTCTTGATTGAATAAATGATAAGTAATACCAGAATTAGTCATGAATATGGGAATAGTCACATTGAAGCCAAATAGAACTCACCTTTAGATAGTATAGTATACTTATTATAATTCACTCTGATCAAACTTACGATCAATTTTGCAAATAAAACTGGTCAGGGACAGTCTTGTATTTATCTCTATGTAATGGCCCCATAGAAACTTGCATAGGTTCTCCCGCCAAAATCCAAGTCCTCCATCGATCCACGATTGAATGACTCTTGATTTGAAAACAAAATTGTGGCTCTTAAGCATACAATCACAAACACGTTAAATGCAGAAACACACAAGTACATACATACCATCGATTCTTGTTTAAAGCAAGTGATGGAAACCAATATTTTAATTGACGATCCTTTCTTTTTCAATACACAGGAGAAAGGGTAATGTGAGAGGATTAATGCAGGGGAGAGGGTAAAATGCATTATTGCCTTTCTTTTTCAGTAGACATGGGAGAGTTAAAATGCAACTGAAATACATAATCTCTTTATCTTAAGTCCCCGTTTGGATACCGGATAAGCTCCGGATAACCCCAGATAACCCTGGATAAATTTTTTTTTATGTTTGGAAAGCCCCGATAACCTCGGATAAAATGTGCTAGAATAAACTAGTATAAAGTGGTATATGGATTTCAATCAACCCCTAGAATAAAAGTTATCCTAGGTTATTCCACCCAAAGAATAAGTGGGCCCACTGTCAAATCAACTGTCATCACCTCTTATAAATCATCTGTCAAATCAACTATCATTACTTTTTATCTTTTATAAATTCTTATCCATACTTTATTCACATTTTACCCAAACAACAAAACATTTATTCATACGATTCCCAACGAGAATAATTCAAAACACAACCAAACACAAAATCAATTTATCCTTATTTATACACACTTATGCTCGGATAAATATATACCCAAGAATAAATCCTATTCTACATCCAAACGGGGGCTAAGGGAGGGCACCCTCTAGTTGCGGCCATTCCCAACCGACGGATAGAAAAATCGATGGGGAATCTAGTGGCAAGCCAGTCCCTACTAAGAGAAGATGAGGTTTAAGAGATTGGGATGAAGAATGAAGCTTAAATGAATATCAATGGTCAGTTTGTCTATCATTGAGGATGGGATTTTAGAAAAGGCAGGGACAATCTTCTTATTTTATTATACAATTAATAAAAAAACGATTAAGAACTCATTAAATAATCAAATTATCCAACAGCTATTAGGTGACCCGATCCCTTATAAAAGACCAGGGCCTCACGTTTTATTTTCTACCGACCAAGAACACACGATAAAATAACGATGAATCTTCCTAATGAAATAGAGGTCCGATGGGATTCATTACCAGTGGATCTCTGGCTTTCAATCATCCATCGAATCGACGTAGACGACTTCGACCCCATCTCCCTCACTTGCAAGCTCTTCCTCTCCATCACCGACCGATTGCGGACCACCCTCACCATCTCCAACAACGTCGACGCCGTTGGCGTCCTCCGCCGCTGCCGCAACATCAAGCGCATCAACGTTCATCGCCGCTTCCGAGGCGACCTCGTCTCCCTCATCCACGACATCTCCGCATCCGGATTGCCGATCGAAACCCTAGATCTCTCCGATCAGAAGCTTTTCCCTTCGCAGGGCCTCCTAAAGATGCGGAAGACGTTGGGGAAGACCCTCAAAACCCTAATCTGCCATGGGATTCTTTCGTTGGACAATGAGGATCTCGTCATGATTTCCGAGGCATTCCCCGCCCTCGAAGAGCTCGACATCAGCAAGGTTGGGTATGTCGAACCGCATTATGATTTCGGTTCCGTTGGTGAGAAACGTATCACGGATGCGGGCATCAAGGCACTGGCTTCGAACCTCGCACGCCTCCGCAAGATCAATGTTTCGGGGGTCCACCTGATATCGGACGCCTCTCTCTTCTCCCTCTTGTCCAACTGTGCATCCCTCTCCGAGGTCCTCGTTGTTAACTGCAACAAGATAAGTGCGAACGGGATTGCCTCCGTCATCGCCCAAAGACCGTCGCTTGTCTCGCTATCGATGTGTAGGAGACAGTTACCTGTCTTTACAGATGCGAGAGCTTTGCAGCACCTGCACATTTGCCATTCAATACTGTCGGACAATGATCTACTCTCGATTGCCAACTCGCGTCTCCCGTTGAGAGAGTTTTGTGTTCCCTTCTGCCGTGGATTCTCCTTAACGGGCCTTGCCCCGCTCCTACAGGCCCATCCCTCCCTCACGCACCTCAATCTCGTTAGTTGTGGGTTCCTCACAGATGAATCGATGGCTTCCTTAGCGCAAAACCTCCGTGAAGTGACCAGCATTGACCTTTCTAGCTCTCGGCTGACGGAATTCACCTTCATGTGCCTTGTTAATTGTTGCCCGCGCCTTGTGGAGCTCCATATGAGTGATACTGATCTGGGCACGTTCAGAGATCTGTGTTTCAGTTCCATGAAGAGAAGCCCAATCCACTCCTTGAATGTCTCATGCAACAAAAATTTCAATGATGAGACCCTTATGCAAATTAGCTCTGTATGCCCAGAACTGCGGATGGTGGATTTGAGCTATTCAATGGATGTAAGTGAAAGAGGTCTGATACAGCTTGGGTTGAATTGCCCCCATATCCGCTCGCTGAATGTGAGTTATTGCCGGAAGGTGAGGGGCCTTGGTGATGTGGGATTCCGGGAATTGGTGACACTCTGGGCCTCATACTCTGGGATCGGAGATGAGGGTCTGGCGATGGCCGTGCAGGGATGTGGAGGAAGACTCCAAGTGGTGGACCTGAGGAACACGAAAGTGACGGAGTATGGGGTGATCGTGATGGTGACTGGATATCCACGGTTGAAGGAGATCATAGTTTGTGGAGAAGAACTAAAGAAGGTATTAGAACGTGAAGGGTGGAGGCAGAGGCATAGTCACAGCGGTTTTATTCGATTCGGTAAGAAGGCCAAGTATGAAAATGATAAAAATGCTAATTTTATGTTGGGTATGAAGGCGGCAAGACAATTAGGATTAGATTTACAAATTATGAAGAGGACATTGGATTATGAACCATGCATAGATGTGTCAGAATGATGTCCTTGCAAAACCTTTAGTATTTTATCATGAAGTAGATAGTCCAGGACTAAATTAACATTCTGGTAGTTGGCAAAGAATATGAAGACCTTTTTGTGTCTATCTAATCTGTTATTTGTTATATAGATTTTTGTTCCAAGTATATCTAGTTTGTTATTTGTTTTGTTGCTAAGTAATTGCATTCACTATTCAATATGCAATTTATGGTAGTAATTCAAATAGACTCACTATGTGAGTGTATTTATAGGATGAGGAATTGGAACTGCATTTACAACATGAGTACATTCACAGGCCACTAATAACGCTGGAGAGCCTTCTTTACAGTGGTTCTATGCCACCTGAGTTTTACACAAATCTAGACTTACGCTTTGCATCTATTTTAAGGTAGTGATCCAACATTTCGTAGAATTGGAGTGGAAGATCAAAAGATTGATGAAAAGTTGAGACCTGCATCGCTATTTATAGCTTACAAGGAAATCTGCTGGTTCTTTGGTTTCTCTAACAATGTGCTTGAACTATTAGTCTTGAAACTTGTCTAACAGTTACCAGATTTTACATTCCCCATTATCCATCTCACCCCTCACTTCGAGTCAATCTAAGCCTTTCGGTATTGAATACTTATGGTGATATCTAAATGTAGACTAGTTAGGACTCCCAACCCCTCTAGTAGGTGAAAGACTTGTCAGTTTTCCAAATTGCATAAGCATGAGGAACTCCCCTTTGTGGTTTTTGAGCACTCCAAATCCTGATCAATTAAAATAGGATTGCAACATGTAGCTTTTTTTAACTATTTCAGTTGTAGGAATGAATATATGGGATATTTGCAGAATTATAGAAGAGCAGCAATGTCGGTGATTAAACTTCATAGAACTTCAGATGATTTTTATATTCTTTGGTTCCAGATTGAACTTCTGATTTGGACCATGGGATATGAAGAAAATATGTTTGACAGAATGAATATTACTTATATATGTAGTTACCATTTATTGTGAGTTAAATTTGATGGCTGAGCACAATGTTACAACCATGTTTTATTATCATCACTTCAACCATATATATATATATATATATATATATGTTTTGGGTACTTGTAAATTGATCTGATGTGCACATATTCCTTTGTATTTATACTTCAACCTTCTGTGTCACTGCAATATGACCAAGAGTTTTATAAATGTAGGCCTGGGTTGTCTAGTGAGGTTCCACAATCAAGGGGTCTTGTGCTAATTCTCACATCTACAAGAAAATTAGTAAGCAAGGATATAAATCTGAGATGTCATTATTTGTTTGTTTCACAATTTCTTGATGATCAATTGAGGAGTGCAATATCACAAGCATGTTCACCTACTGCCGGGGTTGGATGCCAAACATTTATCATAGAACTATCAATTCAATTAATTCTTGACATTCATGGTCATATAAAATGCTCAGCTTTTCCAAATGTTCAGAAAAAAATGGTTGGATGCCTCATGCCTCCCATACCTATCAGTTTAATGAACTTCTCTTCGTGCATAAGCATGAATGAACTCCCTTTTATTGTCCTCGAGCCATTGGAATCAAGTTAAATTTTGCCAGATTTAGCTTGATGCCAGAAGTGAGCAGACTTTTAAATTCTTGTTGGAGTTTCAAATTACATTCAGTATTTTTTTTCTCTCCCTTGACTTCTCCTTGTAATTGTTGGCTTGGACCACTGTGATAACAGCATTAAGTATTGATTGATTTCTGCACTCCAGTTTTTGACGAACTTTTCTGTTGAAAGATTCAGAGGTTTATCTCCCTCCCAATGAACCATATTGCAGTATTAAAACAGCCTTTAGCCAATACAACGATCTGACCACGCATTATCATGATATACCCCTACAAGACACTGAGCTTCTGTTTTTAGAGCCCATTTTTGTTCTCTGATGGAAATAGGATAACTCTCCAAATCCATGCAGTCAAGCTGCAGTCAAAGTATAGATGCTTTCCAATGCTGTTTAGCACAAGATGCATCTGACAGGTTGAATGATCATTCCTTTGGCCTGAAAAGTTTTTGTAGGTAATATGTATAGTAGTGCTTCTGAAGCAACAAAGGACATACAACACCACTATGTCCCTTCTCTGCGTTCTTAGGTTGGTTATTGGAGGAAATCTACTAACAAATTTAAAGAAATGTTTCTCATGTTTTTGAAAAATAACACCCCACCCCCTGTACGTCCATCCCATCCATATCTCTTTCAAATGAAAATCTCATCCCCAAAAGCCTGGATCCAAATTGAAGATATCATGAGGACACTCCCGAGTGGGGGCAACACAAAGGTCTAGTCGGATAGTCCTACCCCTCACGGGCGAATGTCATTCTGAGTAGATAAAACACGATCAGATTAGAGGTCTGATCGTATGACCTTACGCCTCGTGAACGAATAGATGAGACATGACTAGACTAAAGGTCTGGTCGGGCAATCTCCCATCTCGAAGATGCACACGAATACCACATATGAACGATCAGGTCAAAGATCACGAGGAAGACTGATGAAATGGTCAGACGCCCATAACGTTTGTAACTGTCAGGTAGACAATTAAGGCCACTACTTACAAAACGTGAGTGATTAAGGGCACGACGTGCCCAATTAACACATGGCGGTTTTCATAGAAATCGCCCAAAAAGTGTTTAATGGGGAAATCGTTACAATGGCCAAAGGGGTAGTGGCAGCAACAATCTAGGCCCAGTGACCCTATAAAAAGGGAAGTAATCCAGGAGTTAAGGTATCTAACTTTTATAGACTCAAGCCACCAAATTAGTGAGATTTGCTTTTGAATTCCCTAATACATCTCTTCGGAGGCCTTTAGCTAGCACCACACCAGTGTCCCTCTAACTCCCTTTTGAGTGCAGGATCCGTCATCGAGAGGATCCGAATTCGAGAAGAAAGGCTCCAAAGGTCGATTGTTTAATTAAAGGGAAAAAAATCCTCTTCACTAATAAAATAAAACATAAGATCTTGAAAATCCTAAATTTCTAATTCACTATAAAAGGTGATTAATATGACTTTAAATAATGAGATTTGTCCATAAATGACAAAATCTCATAAAAATTTATTTTATGGACTGATTTGAAATCAAATATTCTGCAATGATTTATTTTCAAATCTGTCCTACATGATTTATTTTCAAATTTGTCTTATATCAGTCTCCTCTTCTTAAAAAAAACTTGTCATTGAGTGTAAGATGAAAGAATTTCACTAGATCCGGAGGATGATATTTGATATAATCAAATATATCGGTAGGAGATATTAAGATCATTTTCCCTTATTTGATGCATTCTTGTATTTAACCATTAGCAAGAGCAGAGACGTTTTCTTGACTTCAAATTCCTTCTTAATCAAATCGATTATAAAAAAATTTGGAGCACCTCGATTTGTAGCCCAAACTTCTTCACCATTGTAGTACTCGCAACATCCCCATCATTACCGTTGTCAAAGATGGCATAAAAAACACTTGTTGATGTTGCATGCAGTCTGGAACACGAACGTTTGTAGGGCTTTCCTATCTTTGGTTTCACCACTAAGAAATAAGAAAATGACTTCCTTGTTCTCCTTCAATAATCTCTTTAGATTCAATGAAGAGAACCACATCCTCCACTTCTTTATTTGTCATGTCCCCATCAATTTTTTATTCAACCAGAGGTTGATTATGGGGGTCGGTCATCAGATTCTCCTGATTTTCTGGTGGACTTTCTTCGGTCTTCTCCATCGTTCCATCAACCATATCTTGACTAATGCAACATATATCTAGCGGGTTGATCATGAAAGAGTCTTGGGCTATCACGTGCACCGTTGATCTCTCTTGTTGTGATACCACTCTTACAACCATAAAGATTGCTTCTGTTAAACTGTAAATCTCTTGTAAAGCAATACGATCTTGAATGAAGACCTCAACCCATTAAATAATGGGTCACTCATCGTCACTTAGCTTCTGCAAGGTTGTACCGACACGAAAATTTTAAAAATTCAGCAGTATAGTCGAATACGGAACGATTACCTTTGCTACAATTATAATACAACTAGAGCAAATATTGTTTGTTATCTAGAGGAAGGAACGGATCCATAAGAAGTTGTCTCATCCTCCTCCAGTACAACTCACCGCCTTTATCATCCGAGTCATCCTCATAACTGGTAGATAATGAGAATGTCGTCGAACAACGTTGTAAGCAGCAGGTTGGCCTTGGGCAAATCACTCGGCGCGCATCCTGTCACTCCCAGGTCATCTATTGTCGTGTTGGGATTCACGCGAGCATTCACACCACGAAAAGCTTGTCGCATTTGCTGATAAAACTCCTCCTAAAGGTGCTTTTAGTCCTTTAATGATCAAATAGTACTACTGCTACATATATTTTTAGTTAAATTTTATACATATATTTGTTACTTAACTTGCATTTATAGACAAAAGTTTTTTTAGTGTTGTTATTCAATTTTTTTTCAGCCCCAATTTTAATCTCACATGTCTTGATTGAAAATCACCAAAATATATATTTACATTAACGGGGTATATGCTCCGATAGAAATTTTCATATTTTGCATAAATTCATCTATGCAAACATGCAATTCATTGCAATATATACAGCTTTTTTATAAAAGAAAATATCTAATTAGATGATGGATATTATTAAAAAAATTCAAAACAGATGTAGACTAAAATTGGAGTTGTAAAAAGGGTTATACGCAACATTACCTAAAGTTTTTATAAGTAAATTTTCTCTTTACTTTGAAGTTTCTTGTTTGGCCCTTGGCCCCCACATATTCTAATTCTCGGTTCCACCCCTGGCTCTGATATCACTTAACGTAGCGTTGATTGATCAAGCGTTGATATCTTATAAACTCTTGAAAAGACAAGGAATCCTTCAATTCACAAGGAAAATAACAAGAGTAAATATAATTTTATTGATTGATCAAAAGTTATCACATTACAAAGATTGTGTTATATGTGCCACAAATATTAAATACATATTCATAATGTGAATCATGACTCTACTAAAAATAGTAAAGACACAATTACAATGAATAATATCTAATAAAATAAAACATAAAATCCTAAAAATCCTAAATTTATGATTCACTAATAAAAGATGATTAATATGACTTTAAATAATGAGATTTATCCATAAATGATAAAATCTTATAAAAATTTATTTTGTGTACTGATTTGAAAACAAATATTCTGATTTATTTTCAAATCTTTATTATATATATATTTTTTTAAATATGTCCTACATAATTATCAAATAAGTTAAATGTTATAATGGCTATTTATCCAATGTCATCCAGTGCTGAGGCTATATAAGATGGGGGTTAAAAACATTGTTGCATTGAAATAACAATGAATCTACCCGACGAAACAAAGGTCCAATGGGATTCGCTACCGGTGGATCTCTGGCATTCAATCCTCCAGCGAATCGACGTAGACGACTTCGAACCCATCTCCCTCACTTGCAAGCTCTTCCTCTCCATCACCGACCGATTGCGGACGACCCTCACCATCTCCAACAACGTCGACGCCGTTGGCGTCCTCCGCCGCTGCCGCAACATCAAGCGCATCAACGTTCATAGCCGCTTCGGAGGCGACCTCGTCTCCCTCATCCACGACATCTCTACATCCGGATTGCCCATCGAAACCCTAGATCTCTCCCATCAGAGGCTTTTCCCTTCGCAGGGCGTCCGAAAGGTGCGGAAGACGTTGGGTAAGACCCTCAAGACCCTAATCTGCCAGAGTATCCATTTATTGACGGATGAGGATCTCGTCGTGATTTCCGAGGCGTTCCCCGCCCTCGAAGAGCTCGACATCAGCATGTTCTGTGCGATTTTAGGGATCATGATTATATGACGGATGCGGGCATGAAGGCGCTGGCTTCGAACCTCGAACGCCTCCGCAAGATCAATGTTTCGGGGATCCAGACGATATCGGACGCCTCTCTCTCCGCCCTCTTGTCCAACTGCGCGGACCTCTCCGAGGTCGAAATTCGTAACTGCGAGATGATAAGTAATAACGGCATCGCCGCTGTGGCTCAAAGACCATCGCTTGTCTCGCTATCGATATGTGCGAGACCATTGCCTGTCTTTACGGATGCGAGAGCTTTGCAGCGCCTCCACATCTATAATTCATTTCTGTCGGATAATGATCTACTCTCGATTGCCAACTCGAGTCTCCCGTTGAGAGAGTTCTGCATTCCCTTCTGTAAAGGCTTCTCTTTGAGGGGCCTTGCCCCGCTCCTACAGGCACATCCCTCCCTCACGCACCTCAATCTGGAATCATGTAGGTCCTCACGGACGAATCAATGGCTTCCTTAGCGCAAAACCTCCGTGAAGTGACCAGCATTGATCTTTCTAGCTCTCGGCTGACGGAAATCACCTTCATGTGCCTTGTTAAGTGTTGCCCGCTCCTTGTGGAGCTCAATATGAGTGATGCTGATCTGGGCAGGCACAGAGATCTCCGTTTCTGTTCCATGAAGAGCAGCCCAATCCGTTCCCTGAATGTCTCATGCAACACAAACCTCAATGATGAGACACTTATACAAATGAGCTCTGTATGCCCAGAATTGCGGATGGTGGATTTGAGCGAGTCAAATGATGTGAGCGAAAGAGGTCTCATACGGCTTGGGTTGAATTGCCCCACATCTGCTCGCTGTATGTGACTAGTTGCATGAAGGTGACAGGCCTTGGTGACGTGGGATTCCGAGAATTGGTGACACTCTGGGCCTCAAACTCTGGGATCACAGATGAAGGTGTGGCGATGGCTGTGCAGGGATGTGGAGGAAGACTCCAAGTGGTGAACCTGGAGTACACGAAAGTGAGGGAGTATGGGGTGATCGTGATGGTGACGGGATGTCCGCGGTTGAAGGAGATCCAAGTTTGTGGAGAAAAACTAAAGAGGGTATTAGAATGTGAAGGTTGGATGCAGTGGCATGAACATGGCGGTTTTATTCGAAAATGGTAAGAAGCCGAGGTATGAATATGATAAAAATACAAATTTTATGTTGTGTATGAAGGCGGCAAAACAATTAGGATTAGATTTAGAAATTATAGAGAGGACTTTGGTTATGAACCATGCACAGCTGTGTTAGAATGATGTCCATGCCAAACCTTTTTTTTTTGGTTTAATTGAATGTTTTTAGTATTTTATTATGATTTATGAAGTAGATAGTCCAGGAATAAATTAACATTCTGGTAGTTTGCAAAGAAATATGAACGCTCTTTTTTTTCTGAGTCTATCTAATCTGTTATTTGATATATAGATTTTTGTTCCAGGTCTATCTATTCTGTTATTTGATATATAGATTTTTGTTCCAGGTCTATCTTGTTTGTTATTTTTTTTTTTTTGGTAAGTAATCGTATTGACTATTCCAATATGCAATTTAAGGTGGTAATTCAAATAGACTCACTATGTGAGTGTATTTATAGGATGAGGAATTGGAACTGCATTTACAACATGAGTACATTCATTGATTCACAGATCTTCACTAATTATGCTGGAGAGCCTTCTTTATAGTTGTTCTATGCCACCTGAGTTTTTTTTGCATTTCCTTTAAGGTAGTGATCCAACGTTTCCTAGAATTGGACTGGAAGATCAAAAGATTGATAAAAACTTGAGACCTGCATCACTTTTTATCGCTCACTAGGAAATCGGCTGGTTCTTTGATTTCTCTAACAATGTGCTTGAGCTTCTAGGCTTGAAACTTGTCTAACAATTACCAGATTATGCATTCCCCATTGCCCATCTATCCCCTAAGTCCCTAACTTTTGACTCAATCTCAGCCTTTAGGTATTGAATACTTGTGGTGATATCTAAATGTAGACTAGTTAGGAATCTCAACCCCTCCAGTAGGTGAATAGGCTTGTCAGTTTTTGAAATTGCATAAGCATGAAGGAACTCTCCTTCGTGGTTTTTGAGAACTCCAAATTCTGATCAATTAGTATAGGATTGCAACATGTACCTTTTTTTTAACCAGTTCAGTTGTAGGAATGAATATAATTGGTATATATTCAGAATTATAGATCAGCAGCAACGTCGGTGATAAAACTTCATAGTTCATAGAACTTTAGATGCTTTTTTTTATTCTTTGGTTCCAAATTGAACTTCTGATTTGGTCCGTGGGGATATGAAGAAAATGAGTATGACAAATGAATAATGGTTATATATGTTTACTATTTATTGTGAGTTAAATTTGCTGGCTAAGAGCAACCGCAACTCCAACACTCCATATTTTCAAATTTGGAGGGTGGTGTCTCCAACCACACTCATATCAACCCTCCATATTTGGAGGCTTGGGTTGGAGATGCTCTAAACATAATGTTACAATTGTGTTACCATCTCTTCAACCAAAAAAAAAAAGCATCTATTATAATATGTTCAACTACTTAGATACTTGTAAATTGTTTTGATGTGCACGCATACCTTTGTATTTACACTTCAACCTTAGTCTCACTCCAGTATGCTCAAGAGTACCATAAATGTAGGCCATGGTGGTCTAGTGAGGTTTGACAATCAATGCATCTTGTGCTAATTCTCCCATCTACAAGAAAATTAGTAAGCAGGGATTTAAATCTGAGATGACCATTATTTGTTTGTTTCACAATTTATAGATGATCAATTGAGGCGTGCTATATGACAAGCATGTTCATCTACTGGAGGGGTTGGATGCCAACCATTTCTCATATAACTACTAAATTCATGACATTCACAGTCATAAAGTGCTCAGAGCTTTTCCAAATGTTTGGAAAATTTTGGTTGGATGCCTCCCATACCTATCAGTTGTATAAACTTCTCTTCGTGCATTGTTGTCCTGGAGCCATTTGAATCAAATTTAATCGATCCAGGTTTAGCTGCCAGAAGTCAGCAGACTTTTTTTAATTTCTTGTATGGGGTTCAAAGTACATTCAGTATTTCTTTTTGCCTCTCCCTTGACTTTTCCTTGCAATTGTTTGCTTGGACCACTGCGACAACATCAAGTATTGATTTCAACACTGCAGTTTTTTATGAACTTTTTTGTTGAAAGATTCAGAGGTTTATCTCCCTCCAATGAACCATATTGCAGTAGTAAAACAGGCTTTAGCCAATACAACAATCTGACCACCCATTAACATGATATACCCCTACAAGCCACTCAGCTTCTGCTTTTATGGTCCATTTTTGTTTTCTGATGTTACCTGTTTCAATGGGATGACCCTGGAATAATCATTCCTTTGGCTTAAAGAGAATTTAGGTGGCGTTTGGCAGTGGCAGAATGCGGATTTTAAGTACTGATTATAAGTGCAGAAAGAGATTACGCTGATAATCTTTAAGAGTTCAGGAAAAAAAAAAGTGTTTGGTTCAGTGGAAAATATTATGCAGTTGGAGGCCCAGAAATTGACTAGCCGGATTCGGGGCGTCAAGATCCGTTGACTCCGCTCCTACCAATCTCCTCCTTGGTGCTACCGGCTTCCCTCCCTCTAGGATACGGTAGAAAATTTGTTTGTGACTGAACCTTGAGATTTCTCTTCAGGCTACCTACTTACCCCTCCTGTTTGTCTCTGGGGATCAAGTCATACATATATTTTAGGGATAAGTTCCATACAATTGATATTTATCTTATCCACAGCCATTATCCTTTTGTAAATGGCTTCCGTTTGGTTGCGCGTTTGGGACGATTCCGCTTTTTGAAAAGCTAAAATCCTAAAATCGTGTAACCAAACGGGGCGGATTCTGGCAGAATCAAAAGCTGGATTGTTTTAATTTCTCTCTCTAAATCCGTGTTTTAAAAAGCTCAGAAACTGCGATTTTCGGTCGGAATCGATTTTTTGAATTTAAAAGCAACTTTCTTTACCAAACATTAAACTCTTTTCAAACATTGATTCCTAAATTAAAAAAAATCATCCTAAAAAAGTCAAGGTCTAAAATCATATTAAAAAGCAGCTTTATTCCAAAAGCTACTTTTCAATCTGTTTTATGTTTTCAACCAAACATCGAAATAACATTCAACACTTATAAAATGGACCGAAATATCCTCCTGATAAACACACTTATCTAAATAACTGCTGTAGGGCCCAAAAATAAAGTCCACCCGTGGAGCTCCACGTAGCGGCGGTCCACGATCCTATTAAAAGGGGGCCCACGACCCGGATCGCCCATCTCGGTGGATCTGGCCCCCCAACCAACCAAAATCCCTAACCCCTGTGATATGCAAATCCAACAAATCTGGGGCCATCAGAACACTGATCCTTGCTTGGGTATGTCTTAGGAATAAGTCAACTCCTGAATCTGGGCAAATCTAAGGGTCCGTTTGCTTTGAGATATTAAATATTATTGTTTTTTTTCATTAAATACATCATCCACTAATGATTTATGTTGAACAATGAAATATTTTGGTGGATCTACACCTGAAAAATAAATAATTTGTGTTAAATATGTCGAGAACTATGATAATTATAAATTTTCATCTATCTGTGGAGATTGCAAAGAATAATATGGAGCACAAAAATTTTCAAATGCTACAGGAGCAAAAAAATGAACTACATCACTTGTAAGAAGAAGAACGTTGCATAAACTATTGAAAATATGCACCCATTAACCCGGTTTCTCAAAGAAAAAGTGCTTATTTTTCCGGAATCAGCCTAGTAAGTGCTGAATGGAGGATCAACCAAACACAGCTTATTGTGGGTAATGTGTATAATATTGCTTGTCCGGCATAATGGGACTTATAACACTATGTCCCTTCCCTGCCTACTTACCTTGGTCATAGGAGATAAATCTACCAATAATAATTTCTGAAAAGTGTCAGTGTTGGGAGAATTTGTATAGGTTGCCATGAATCATTTCTTATGACAGTATTGGCACCTGTGGTAATTTGATGGAACAAGTAAGTACCTTTTTTGCAATTGTCCACAGCTTCAGTCACATCTTCCAAGTTCAAGAGGCAAGTTATGGCCCAGAGTATA
Source organism: Acorus calamus (assembly GCA_030737845.1). Taxonomy (NCBI): domain Eukaryota; kingdom Viridiplantae; phylum Streptophyta; class Magnoliopsida; order Acorales; family Acoraceae; genus Acorus; species Acorus calamus. The sequence goes on along the minus strand of CM060876.1, from coordinate 11,133,040 downwards.
ACAACATTTTTATGTAGAATTTTATATGGACTGGTGCAAATTGGCGGAGATAACCTTCTCAGCTCGACCGCATGATCAGCTATGGAGGGTTCCTCCAATATCAAAAAAAAAAAAAAACGTCTAATGTAGAATCTTTCTTTTTCTTTTTCTTAAAAGCCCTAAAAGCGGCGGGTTATGTACTCAAAACAGCCAAAGTACTTTGTACAAACTAGGGGTTCCACTTGGACAGATTGACCTGACATTGAGCAAGTTTTGGATTAGAGTTTTAGCGTACGGATTTATTCCGAACTTGAACATGAGCAATTCGAATATAATTTGGGTTAGGGTTTGGGTTGCAAATTTGAAAAACTAAACCCGAAGTACGTAGTAATTAATTTTTTTAATTTCTTAAGAGATAAAATTTGATTCCTTTAATTTATTTTTACTTAGATTCTATCAGTTCTATAGTTTCTTATCTATGTCTTTAAATAAAAATGTTATTTAATTTCTTTTTTTTTATATTCCTTGCGGAGCATTAAAATAACACATTTAAAAATCAATTTTGAACTCAACCTGAGTCCAACCTTAACAAATTCCGACGGTTTGGGTTTGGGTCAACCTTCATGTGGTTGAGGACGGGTTGAGTTGGGTTTAAATTGGCTTCCTTCATCTTCGGGTTGGGTTTGGATTAAGCTCCAATTCGACCCAACCCGCACGAGTTGCACCCCTAATACAAACTAGGCATATGGATTGAAAGCATGTTGTCCAGTCACCAGTGGCCTCTTCTATACAGATTTGGATACCATATGTATGTGCATAGCAATCAGGGGTGCAATTCGGTTGGTTGGGTTCAGTTTTTTAGAAACCCAAATTGAACTAAACTATATTCACATGTAACCTGAAAACCGAACCAAACAAAAAATCGAATCGAAAACCGAAACCAAACCGATTTTTATTTGGTTAACCTGAACTAAATCGAACTGTTATATAGTGAAACGATTAGGTGCGGCGTGCGGACGGGTGCGGCGTCGACCACGGGCCGTCCGATCGCGGGTCCATCGCATCCGACGGTCGACGTGAATCGCACCCGACCGTCCGATGCGATGGACCCGTGATCGACGGCCCATGGTTGACGCCGTACCCGTCCGCACGCCGCACCATATCGGTTCCCCTGTTATATATATATATATAGATATATATATATATATATATATATATATCTATATATATATATATCTATATATATATATATATAGAGGGGTGATTACGTGCGGCGAACGGCGGGTGCGGCGTCGATCACGGGTCCATCGCATCGGACGGTCGGGTGCGATTCACGTCGACCGTTGGATACGATGGACCCGCGATCGAACGGCCCACGTCGCGGCCGCACCCGCCGTTCGCTGCACCTAATAGGTCGCGTATATATATATATATATATATATATATATATATATATATGGTCGCGATTACGTGCGGTATGCGGTCGGTGCGATTTACGACGTGGACCGTCCGATCGCGGGTCCATCGCATCCAACGGTCGACGTGAATCGCACCCGACCGTCCGATGCGATGGACCCGTGATCGACGGCCCGTGATCGCGCACCGCACCGACCGTAAACCGCACCTAATCGGCTCCCATATATATATATATATATATATATATATATATATATATATATATATATATATAACAGGGGAACTGATGTGGTGCGGCGTCGATCACGGGTCCATCGCATCGGACGGTCGGGTGCGATTCACGTCGACCGTCGAATGCGATGGACCCGCGATCGGACGGCCCGTGGTCGACGCCGCACAAGTCTGCATGCCGCATAGTATCATTCCTCTATATAGTGAAACGATTAGGTGCGGCGTGCGGACGGGTGCGGCGTCGACCACGGGCCGTCGATCACGGGTCCATCGCATCGGACGGTCGGGTGCGATTCACATCAACCGTTGGATGCGATGGACCCGCGATCGGACGAACGACGTCGCGTCCGCACGCCGCCGCACGCTATCACTCGGGTATATATATAGGCGAGCGATTAGGTGCGGCGAACGGCGGGTGCGGCCGCGACGTGGGCCGTTCGATCGCGGGTCCATCGCATCCAACGGTCGACGTGAATCGCACCCGACCGTCCGATGCGATGGACCCGTGATCGACGCCGCATCTGCCGTTCGCCGCAGGTAATCACCCCTCTCTATATATATATATGTATAGAGGAATGATATTATGCGGTCGGTGCGGTCGTGCGGCGTCGACCACGGGCCGTCGACCACGGGTCCATCGCGGGTCCATTGCATCAGACGGTCGGGGGCGATTCACATCGACCGTTGGATGCGATGGACCCGCGATCGGACGACGCACGTCGGATCCGCATGACCGCACCGACCGCATATTATCATCGACATATATATATATATATATTGAAAGCATGTTGTCCAGTCACGAGTGGCCTCTTCTATACAGATTTGGATACCATATGTATGTGCATAGCAATTAGGGGTGCAATTCAGTTGGTTTGGTTCAGTTTTTTAGAAACCCAAATTGAACTAAACTATATTCACATGTAACCTGAAAACCGAACCAAACAAAAAATCGAATCGAAAACCGAAACCAAACTAATTTTTGTTTGGTTAACCTGAACTAAATCGAACTGTTATATATATATATATATATATATATATATATATATATATATATATATATATGGAAGTGATTTGGTGCGGGAATGCGGGAAGCGATCACGGGCCGTCGATCACGGGTCCATCGTATCGGACGGTCGGGTGCGATTCACATCGACCGTTGGATGCGATGGACCCGCGATCGAACAACGTCGCTTCCCGCATTCCCACACTGAATCACTCGACTATATATATATATATATATATATATATATAACAATTGTTTTTCTTCCTACCAATTTGGGTTTGTTAGAATTTTTTGAGGGGTCGATTTACAATTTTACATAAATATCAAAATACTAGAATTAATGATATAAATTAGTGTATTTATTTTTTAATGAATATTAATGGTATAATAACAATATAGTTTTTAATATAGGAAGAATGATCTAAATGAATATTAATTATGAATTCTTATGTATTTAAATTTAATTCAGTTTGGTTTGGTTAATTCGGTTATTTTTTCTTAAGTAACCAAGGTATATTGGTTTATTAATTTTTCAATTCATATCCAAACCAAACCATAAAACTATTGATCCAAACCCGAAAAAAGTCAGTTTTGGATGGGTTTAGATTTAGTTTAACCAGGGGAGGATCCAGGACAATACTTTGGGATGGGCTATATTAAATATTAATATAAAAGTTTTTTTAATTTTATATTTGATGTAATTATTTATATACCAAATAATGTGATATTAAAAAAAAATAGTCTAGACTGCAAATGAGGCTGCATAAGGGGTTGGGCATATCATTTTTTTTCTGACCCTAATTATAGTATCATATATGTTGATAGAAAATAATCGGAACATATACTTACATTAACGATTTTTATAAATACATTTATGCAATTTATCAAAGAAGATGTTTCATTTTCTTATAAAAATATGTATTCCATGCATATACTATTTTTAAAAAATTCAAACACGTGTAGACTGGAATTGAGATTAAAAATAAGACTCTACATAATATATATCACAAATAATAATAAAAAATATAAAATCTAGGCCGGGCTATAACCCGGCTAAGCCAACCTCTAGATTCGCCTCAGACTAAAGTTGCACCCCTGGTAATGGCCCTTGCATAGACGCCTCTTCTACTAGTGGACAGCTGATGTTGGATTGTTGATTCCTCTTTCAGGCGTCCAATCTGTTTGTATCTTGCTTCCTCTAGATTTGTTGGTTTGTATTTTTCTTTGGGCTTTTACCTCTTATTAATAATGAATGGTAACAGCCTACTGTTAGGGCACATCTATCCCTATCAAGGGATTCCCCTTAATCCACTACCGACAAAAAAAAAAACCAGTGTTTGGTTATTCCCATCGATCCAGGTTGACTACACGTTATCGTCATTTTAGGTTTTGAACGACCAAACTTGATCGAATAGGGTCCAGATTAACTATCTGACCCTTCTTGACCCCCATTCAACCTAAAAAATGGGATTTGAACCTCTTAGGTCGACTAAACATTATCGCCATTGTAGGTTTTGGTCGGCCAAACTCTTTGACCCTTCCTAGCCCTAGTTCGACCCAAAAAATGTAATTAAATAAACTTTTGGGTTTATCTATCATATTCTACATTCATTCTTCTATCCAAACAGCAGTTAAGGGACTATGAAAAACATGTAAGTAGGTGTGTTTTCAATTAATTTAATTTCTTTATAGAAAAATATCTTATGAGATAAACATATATTATTTTTAAGCTTCGTTTGAATTCATAGTTAACATGATTCTTTGTTTGAAAACCAAAAAAATCTATCAATTGATCCATACACATTTTACTTCTAGCTTTTTAAAATTTGTTAATCACTTATATAAAAAAATTATTCTTATGTTTTACATTTAAGAATAATAATTGATTCTCATACATTACAACTCAGATTTAGAGTAGCATGAAGGATCTAAAGGGATACACGTTATGGGATTAGGTTTCCAAAATAAAATTTATGAACTTTATCACAAATCCTATTCGTCTAAGTTCGATCGCTCAAAATCTAAAATGATGATTAAATTCGGTCGTCTAAATTCTAAAATAGCGACTACGTGTGGTCGATCTGGATCGGTGGGAACATTTAAATATCATTCTTTTTTTTTTGTGTAGATGATGGGTTAAGAGAATCCCTTAGCCCCCGTTTGGATGCCGGATAAGCCCCGGATAATTCCGGATAACCCCGGATAAAATTTGAGCCCCGTTTGGAAAGCCCCGATAACCCCGGATAAAATGTGCTAGAATAAACTGGTATAAAGTGTTATATGGATTCCAATCAACCCCTAGAATAAAAGTTATCCTAGGTTATTCCACCCAAAGAATAAGTGGGTCCACTGTCAAATCAACTGTCATCATCTCTTATAAATCACTTATCAAATCAACTATCATTACTTTTTATCTTTTATAAATTCTTATCCATACTTTATTCACATTTTACCCAAACAACAAAACATTTATTCTTACGATTCTCAACGAGAATAATTCAAAACACAACCAAACACAAAATCACTTTATCTTTATTTATACTCACTTATACTCGGATAAATAAATATCCAAAAATAAATCTTATTCTGTATCTAAACGGGGGCTTAGATGGAATAGACAAGCCCATACAATTGCATAAAAAAATGTGACTCCAACTCCCATTTCCATGTCCCAAAGGGGTAGTTAGTAATCACCCAGTCCCAGCAGATTTCAAGTGCATGTACCTCTTTCTCTAGCTTCCAGACCATAAGAAAGTCCTCAGTTCTTGGTCGATGTGGAGTAACTTCATAGAAATCACGTTTCATATAAATCATAGATTTTTTTCACGTGCTCTTAAACTTGAATCTTAAATTTCAAATTTGAATTCGTAGATTATGTTATTTAGTAATAAATCCCTTCATTTTTCATATTTTATTTTAAGTTCTTAATTTTAAATATTTTTTTCTTATTAGTCCCTGGATAAAATTCTATATAATTTTATAAGTATTTTGATATTTAAAACTTATATACATTAATGAAATATCTAAATTAATAAGTATTCTCATGAGGAAACATAAAAGTTACATTTTTTATTGTTTGATTGACCTTGGATAAAGTGATGATAAATTGTGGATAAAGAATGAATAAGAGTTTATGACTTTTTAAATGCCAACTATACCCTTAAATAAATTTGAGAGATGTGTTACTGATTTGATAGATCTGACAGTTTTTGGAATATGTGTGTGAGAGACTCTTAGGTGTGATAATTTTTTTGAAAATCACAAAGAATGATATTTTTATCCATTGGCTTAGATAAACCCTGATAAACAATTCTAACATTTTCTTAGAATAATTATCAGACGTTATCCTAAATTATACAACATAGCTATTATGATTTATCATGGAAAAATAAACAATGAATAAAGACTATTATTCAGTATTCACTCCTATTCTCTGGTAATTCTCCATCACAAACAAATGTAGAGAGAGATAGAGAGAAGTTGTATAGATTTGGGAAGGTGAAACACCGTCCAGAGAGAAACCAAAAGCGAGACAAATGTATTAATGGCTGTATTCCAAAAAAAAATGTATTAACGGTGCTGATCGATGAAATGGTTTTTTTTGCATATACACCCCTACAAAATCTTATATTATTAAATACCCCCTTTACATTCTATTCTCATCAATACTTTAAATTTTGCATCAATGCCCTTTTGAGGGGTATTTTTGCATAATATAATTTTTTAAGTTTTACAAAAATACCTTTAGAACAACATGCATGAATAATTTAAATCATTTTGAGGGCATAGCATCAAATAGTATTTCACTAGGGTTATTTTGATAAAATGAGATTTTTAAGGGCACATGCAAAAATCCTAATAGAAATGAAAGAGTTTGAATTTGAAAAATGTTACATGCAATCTCATTTGCATCATTGTTAGTATGCATACATTTAATTTTTTTGAAATATATACTTATATAATAAAGTGTATAAATATTTTATAGAAATGACATACATGCTCCCATATAATAAATGCATATATTTTATTTACATTTTTTGTAATAGCGGATATGGAAATAGTTGAATATATACTACGTTAGCCAATTTTATATATTGTATTAGACTTGGCAAATGAAAATAGGATTGTAAAATGGACTAAGTGTATTAACGCTCATTGAGAATTTGAGTCGTGTCTTTTTTTTTAAAAAATGTGAAAAACTTTGTTTTCACATGAATATTGGTATATGATTTTGAGGGGTTGAAAAATCACTAATTTAGATGTTTTAGTGATTTTTATTTATTTGAATTTTTCATCATTACTATATTGAGACTTTTCATATTTTTTCTATTTTTTGTGATGAGAATAATGAAATTTCAAAAAAAAATTTTAAATCTTCTATATATTATTTTTGATAATTAAATACAAGAAAATAAGTAAAAAATTAACTTTCGATATGAATTGATCACCATTATTTGAAGGGCTCGATCATTATTTAATTGTCTTAATTTCATCTTAATTTATTATATATCTATAATTATTATTTTTTTTATCTTACCCATTCTTTGATCCTCTGGCCCTCCCTTGCTTTAATTCCTGGTTCTGCCCCTGGGGGGACATTGGGTGAGGGACCTCTGCACAGGGCCGACCTGAGTGATGTAATTGTCTTCAACCCTATCATAAGATATATTTATGATTGACCTGATCTTATTTAGAATCTTACCCCCCGTTTGTGATGGATCATAAATAATGGATAGGAGAGAATACTGTACAATAGCCCTCAAACAGCTGTTTGTTTGACAAGAATAAACCTTGATAACTATGTCTGAATAAGCTAGGATAAGACCTGATAACTATTATCAGAAAAGACTAGAATTGCTTATCAGGGCTACCAATGGATAAAAATGTTCTTCTGTGTCATTTTAAAAAATTTATCTAACCTAACACTCTTTAAACACATTTCAAAAACTGTCACATCTATTATATTACACACACATCTCTCATACTTATTCACAAACACAAATAATTTATGCAGGGGTATAATTATCATTTAAAAAATCATAAACTCTTATCCATCTCTCATCTATCACTTATCTTTACCTTATTCAAGGTGAACCAAACAATAAAAAGATCAATTTTACGTTTCCTAATAAGAATAACAGAAAAGACAACCAAACAAAAATTTATCTATTTAACATGGATTGTTATCTATCCCAATATAATTATAAAGGACAAATAACTTTATGTCACACAATAAACGTGGGTCTAAAGTTTAAATAAATGAACATGAATAAGTATTAAATTTATTAAAGACCAAACGTGGATAACTATAATAAGCAAGTAATAAATAGTACAATAGTTGAAATTTCAACATTATTCCCCTGAGAAGTCAGTTTACATAGAAGCTTACCGATCTCGGAAAATAAGATATATACATATATAGAGAGAGAGGAACCTATTATCAAAGAAGAGGGTTTCACGTTTTATTTTGTTTCTATTCAACCATGAATCCACCCAATGAAACAAAGGTCCGATGCGATTCGCTAGAATCGCTACTACCGTGGATCTCTGGATTTCAATCATCCATCGAATCGACGTGGACGACTTCGAACCCATCTCCCTCACTTGCAAGCTCTTCCTCTCCATCACCGACCGATTGCGGACCACCCTCACCATCTCCACCAACACCTTCGACGCCGGCGTCCTCCGCCGCTTCCGCAACATCAAACGCATCAACGTGCATCCCCGCTTCCAAGGCGACCTCGTCTCCCTCATCCACGACATCTCCACATCCGGATTGCCGATCGAGACCCTAGATCTTTCTGATCAGAAGCTTTTCCTTCTCCGGGCGTTCGAGAGGTGCGGAAGACGTTGGGGAAGACCCTGAAAACCCTAATCTGCCAGAGGATCTGTTTGTTGTCGGATGAGGATCTCGTCGTGATTTCCGAGGCATTTCCCGCCCTCGAAGAGCTCGACATCAGCAAGGATGGTAATGTCCAATGGCATTATGATTTCAGTTCCTCACGTAAACATATCACGGATGCGGGCATCAAGGCGCTGGCTTCGAACCTCCCTCACCTCCGCAGGATCAATGTTTCGGGGATCAACACAATATCGGATGCCTCTCTCTCCGCCCTCTTGTCCAACTGCGCGGACCTCTCCGAGGTCCATATTCTTAACTGCAGTATGATAAGTGAGAATGGTATCGCCTCTGTAGCCCGAAGACCGTCGCTTGTCTCGCTATCAATGTGTAGGAGACGGTTGCCTGTCTTCACGGATGCGAGAGCTTTGCAGAGCCTCTACATCTCTGAATCATTTCTGTCGGACGATGATCTACTCTCGATCGCCAAGTCGAGTCTCCCGTTGAGAGAGTTCTGCATTCCCTTCTGTGAAGGCTTCTCTTTAAAGGGCCTTGGTCCGCTCCTACAGGCACATCCCTCCCTCGCGCACCTCAATCTCAAAGGATGCGAGTTCCTCACAGACAAATCTATGGCTCTCTTAGCGCAAAACCTATGTGAAGTGACCAGCATTGATCTCTCTGTCTGCCGATTGACGGAATTCACCTTCATGTGCCTTTTTAAGTGTTGCCCGCTCCTTGTGGAGCTCCAGATGTTTAATACTGATCTGGGCATGTGCAGAGATCTCTGTTTCAGTTCCATGAAGAAGAGCTCAATCCACTCCCTGAATGTGTCACTCAACATAAATTTCAATGATGAGACACTTATACGAATTAGCTCCGTATGCCCCGAACTGCGGACGGTGGATTTGGGGAATTCAAGGGGTGTAAGCGAAAGAGGTCTCATACAGCTTGGGTTGAATTGCCCCCATATCCGCTCGCTGGATGTGAGTAATTGCAAGAAGGTGATGGGCCTTGGTGATGTGGGATTCCGGGAATTGGTGACACTCCGGGCCTCGTGGTCCGGGATCAGAGATGAAGGTCTGGAGATGGCCGTGCGGGGATGTGGAGGAAGACTCCAAGTGGTGGACCTGAGGTACTCGAAAGTGACAAAGTATGGGGTGATCGTGATGGTGAGGGGATATCTTCTGTTGAAGGAGATCATAGTTTGGGGAAAAGAAATAAAGAGGGTATTAGAACGTGAAGGGTGGCAGACGCATAATGACCGTGGTGGTATTATTCGATTCGTTAAAAACCCCAGGTACAAATACAATAAAAATATGAATTTTATGTTGGGTATGAAGGCGGCAAGATAATTAGGATTAGGATTAGATTTACAAATTATGAACAGATGTGTTAGAATGATGTCCTTGCAAAACTTTTTTTTATTTTTTTTGTTTATTTGAATTTTCTTTTAGTATTTTATTATGAAGTAGATAATGCACGACTAAATTAATATTCTTTTAGTTTGCAAAGAAATATGAACACTTTTATTCTTAGTCTATCTAATCTGTTATTTGTTATATATAGATTTTTGTTCCAAGTATATCTAGTTTGTTAATTTTTTTATTTTTTTTATTTTTACAAGTGTATTCTCTATTCCAATATGCAATTTAAGGTGTTAATTCAAATAGCCTCACTATGTGAGTGTATTTATAGGATGAGGAATTAGAACTGCATTTACAACATGAGTACATTCACAAAAAAACCACTAATAATGCTGGAGGGCCTTCTTTACAGTGGTTCTATGCCACCCGGGGTTTATACAAATTTAGACCTGCACTTTGCATCTCCTGAAAGGTAGTGATCCAATGTTTCCTAGAGTGGAAGATCAAAAGATTGATAAAATGTTGAGACCTGCATGACTTTTTATCACTTACAAGGAAATCGGCTGGGTCTTTGATTTCTCTAACTATATGCTTGAGCTTCTAGTCTTAAAACTTGTCTAACAGTTACTAGATTATATATTCTCCATTGCCCATCTAACCCCTAACTTCGAGTCAATCTCAGCATTTAGGTATTGAATACTTATGGCAATATCTAAATGTAGACCAGTTAGGGATCCCAACCCCTCTAGTAGGTGAATAGGCTTGTCAGTTTTTAAAATTGCATAAGAATGAAGGAACTCTCATTTGTGGTTTTTGAGCACTCCAAATACTGATCAATTAGAATAGGATCGCAACATGTAGCTTTTTTTAACTAGTTCAGTTGTAGAATGAATATATTGGATATTTATTCATAATTATAGAACAGCAGCAACTTTGGTGATTAAACTTCATAGAACTGAAATTCTTTTTTTTTATTCTTTGGTTCCAAATTGAACTTCTGATGTGGTCCTTGGGGATATTAAGAAATGAATTTGACAAAATGAATATTGGTTATATATATAATCGGTATTTGTTGTGAGTTAAATTCGCAGGCTAATCATATTGTTACAACCACGTATTTTAACCATCTCTTCAACAACAAAAAAAAACCCTCTATTATAATATGTTCAAGTACTTAGATACTTGTAAATAGTTTTGATGTGCACGCATTCCTTTGTATTTAGACATCAACCTTCAGTCTCACTCCAGTATGACCAAGAGTGTCATAAATGTAGGCCAGGGTTGTCTAGTGAGGTTCGACAGTCAAGGCGTCTTGTGCTAATTCTCCCATCTTCAAGAAAATTCGTAAGAAGGATTCAAATCTCAGATGACCATTATTTGTTTGTTTCACAATTTATAGATGGTCAATTGAGTGCTATATGACAAGCATGTTCACCTATTGGAGTGGTTGGATGCCAACATTTCTCATATAACTATTAAATTCATGACATTCATAGTCATATAAAGTGCTCAGCTTTTCCAAATGTTCAGAAAAATTTGGTTGGATGCCTCATGCCTCCCATACCTATATGTTTTAATAAACTTCTCTTCGTGCGTAAGCATGAATACTCCCCATTGTTGTCCTGGAGCCATTCTAATCAAGCTTAATCCATCCATGTTTAGCTGGACGCCAGAAGTGAGCAGACTTTTAAAATTCTTGTTGGGGGTTCAAAGCGCATTCAGTATTTTTTTCTGTCTCTCTCTCTTGAATTCTCCTTGCAATTGTTGGCTTGAACCACTGTGACAGCAGCATCAAGTCTTGATTTCAGCACTGCTTTTTTTGACGAACTTTTCTATTGAAAGATTCGGAGGTTTATCTCCCCCCAAATGAACCATATTGCAGTAGTAAAACAGGCTTTACCCAATACAACAATCTGACCATGCGTTACCATGATGTACCCCGTACAAGCTACTCAGCTTCTGCTTTTTGAGTCCATTTTTGTTTTCTGATGTTACCAAATTTCAATAGGATGACCCTCCATATCCACCCAGTGAGGCTGCAGTCAAAGTAAAGATGGTCTATGTTTTCCAGTTCAGTTTAGCACAAGGTGCATCTGACATCATTCCTTTGGCCTGAAGAGAAGTTTTTGTAGTAATCTGTATAATAGCGCTTCTCAAGCACAAAAGGACATATAACACTATGTCCCTTCTCTGCATACTTACCTTGGTTATTGGAGGAAATCTGCTAATAAATTCTGAACAGTGCTTGTGTTAGAGAGCCACAAATCATTTCTTATGCCAGTATTGACACCTGTGCCAATGTGATGGAATATGTACTTTTTGTGCAATTGTCCACAGCTCCATTAGCATCTTCCAAGTCCAAAAGGCCTGTTGAGGCCCTGAGTATAGCAAGATTTGTGATGTAGAGTCTTTCTTTTGCTTTTTTCTAAAGGCCCTAAAAGCAGGCTGGCTATGTATTCAAAACAGCAAAAGTACTTTGTACAAACTAACCTCCTCTTTGGGGTGGAGCATAAGCCATGGATAGGGGAGAATACAATAGAATAGCCCAAAAAAGCTATTTGTTTGACAAGAATAAACCTTGATAGCTATGTCTGGATAAGCTATGATAAGGTCTGATAACTATTATAAAAAAATGCTAGAATTGTTTATCAGAGCTTATCTATACCAATGAATGAAAATATTCTTCTCTGCCATTTTAAAAATTCATTTCACTTAACACTCTCTGCACACATTCAAAAAATTATCACATCTATCATATCATACACACATCTCTCATATTTATTCCAAACACAAATAATTTATGCAGGGGTATAGTTGTCATTTAAAAAGTCAAAATTTTTATCTATCTCTTATCTACCACTTATCCTTACTTTATCCAAGATGAACCAAACAATAAAAAGATTAATTTTACGTTCTCAATGAGAATAACAGAAAAGACAACCAAACAAAAATTTACCTATTCAGCATGGATTGTTATCTATCCTGGTATAACTATCAAGGGCGAACAACCTTTTGTCACATCCCAGACTGGGGGTAAGGGTGCAATTTGGATGGGTGAACCTACCCAACCTGACATTGGGTGGGTTTGGTTTTATCATATCTTTTTTCGGATAATTATGATTAGTTAATATTTAGATATCATTTTTTTTTTGTATTTTTATTATTTAGGATTTAATTAGGATTTAGGTTATTTGAGAGATTTAGAGATTTGTTGAGATTCTAGTTTATTAGGATTCTTTGCTATATAAATAAACTCTGTAATCACAAAATGAGCTCAGATTTTGATAATTGAGAATTGAGATTATTCTCTTCATTAAATTCTCTTACCCCTTTGGATCACGGGTTAAGGGAGTATAAGGAGGGTATAAGGGTGGTATAAGAATGAATAGGGAAAATGGTTGTTTGTTTGCAGAGTATAACTTGGTATTACTAAGCCAGTTTAAATGAGTATAAGAGAGTATAACAACTCTAAGTAACCCTAGGTCTTAGGATAAACCATACTCATTTTATCTATTCCCATGGATAAGTGGGCCCTCCTATAAATAAATAAAAACACATCTCATCACATTAAATCACTTATCAACACCCTTATACATCAATAGGGTCCACATGTCAAATCAACTTTTTACACCTTATTTATATTTTATTTTTTATCAACCAAACAACTCAACCTTTATTCTTACGTTTTCTAATGAGAAAAAAAAAAAAACACAACCAAACAGAAAGTCTCTTATTCCTGTATAATTGTTATCTATACTGGCATAGTTATCTATCCAGAATAACTCAATTCCTTAATCCAAACGGGGGCTTATTGTCTTTGTTATTTTTGGTAGAATAGCAGATTCATATAATCAATTGTTTAGGTATTCCTTGCTAGAAATCAACAGATATGTATACTGAAGCTCATCGTCCTGGTATTCTTTGCGAAGACTCAACAGTTTTGTTGGAGCCTACAGATCTCTCATCCCTTCTGGCATGAAGGTTGATCAGATCAGCAAAAGAGCGTACATACGCTACATCTATTGGTATTAGTGCCTTGTCGATTTCTCAAGGTAATTCATAACAGTTTCCCTAAAACGCATGTTCCCTTTATTTACCTTCCCGCAACCCGAGAGAAAAAAATTCAATCTACCTATGATCCCCACGTCCCATACTCCCTGTATATTTAGGACAACAAACTATACAAAAAAATCCCCATATCTAACATATTTCCAACCCCCACCCAATCTATAGCCTTTTGTTTTAAAAAAGATCCCTTGGCTACAACTCCTGCATCGAAATCGTACAAGAAGCAATGGTGACAACGGCTTCATGGTGGACCCTAGTTGCATAGAAGTCACATGTGGATATAATTGACCACATCACCAACTCTTTCAATCAAACTGGAGGTCGAGTTTTTCTCAAGAGGGAGGGTCTCATGCAACGTGATCATGGACCGTTCAATCGACATTGAGGACCATCAAATACACTATTATGGATGATTTGCAATTTTAGTATTATTTGTTAGCTTTATCATTTCTTTTCTGGATAATTAGGTTTAGTTAATATTTAGATAATTGGATATCATTTAGATATGTTTTGTATTTTTATTTATTTATGATTTAATTAGGATTCAGGTGATTTGAGAGATTTAGGGGGTGTTCGGTTCACCAAGTTTTCAACACCTATATTTTGCTGAATCTTGAAAATCAGCACTTATTTGTTAAAACCTTGTTTGGTTGGATTCCAAATTCAGCACTTAAAAATCCAGGTTTCAGCACTTTTACCCACCAAAAATTCAGCAATACCAACCTGGCTTTTTATTCTGCACTCGCCTTGCATATTACCATAATTATGAAGGGTATTTAACCCTTCTTGTCAGTGACTCTCTCCTTCGAAGGCCAAATTGATTTTTCCCTTTCCATCCCCACGAAACCCTAGCAGGTGCTCCACCACCATCGCCAGGAGAAACACAAATATTACTGGCTGAGGAGGAGCTCTGCAGCCTGTCCTCCGTCAACTTTACTTTGCGAGGCCCCAGCCCCCATCACTGTCTCCTTTGCCTCTTCAATCATCTCTCTGTCCACACGTCCAACCAAATCTTCGAAGAGTGATCTCTTCTCCGACCGCATTGAGGACTGAGTTCTCCTCTCCCCTTACAATCTCCTCTGAAATTTGCGATCTCCCCTCCGATCACCGCCTCTTCCGAACTCCTCTCCGACCCTCGACAATGTAATAACTTGGCATGTTCACATATCTTCATCATACCATGTATGTATCTGCATAAGAGGATGAGAAATATGAGACAATAAAATGTAGCATAATATAAACAAATTCTTCTTCGTTCTCTATGATCATATCATGTTTATCTTTATGATAGACCTTTTTTTTTGAAGAAGAAGAAGAATGATTCTCCCCATAATTTGGTCCCTTGACTTCTTTCAAAAAGATGGGATGGAAGGTGCTTGCCGACTTAACCATAGCTCAGTTCACTTATAATAGACTATTGGTGGCCTATGTTTAAGCTCTGGAGTTTAATATAGGTTTTACTCAATGAAATTTGAATGGTGAGTTGCCACCTTTCTCCCAAAAATGTTGTCGAGGTCAAGTTTATGGCACAAGGGGAGGGGGGGGGGGGGGGGGGGGGGGGGGGGTGGGGTCCACAGGATCATGGAACACTAACATCATGTTTTTTTTCTTCGGTTTGTTGGATTACAATATAATTAATTTCAATTGAGCAAATTTTAATGTGTTGTTGCTGCTGATGCTTGCTTGTTCCTTCTGCCTATGCAGGAGGAGATTCATCAGGGCTTCTCAAGAGAACCACAAAGTAAACCCAAAGACTTTTATGAGCTTTTCTTTTACATTACATGAATACACATTTCACATCTTCTTCTAGCTTAAAGTTGACCAATTATTGTATTTCAGCTTTGAAATTGGAGATGACTTTGTTTTATTAATCATTATGCTGTTAGCATTGTAAGTTAATATGGCATGGAGACAACACTCCATTGAACACCATCATTGCATAATGCCCATTTTCTTCATTTGTATAATTATGTATAAGCTTCAACATTCCAGTGCTCCACAATTTTAATAATTATGTATATAAGCTTGAACATTCCAGTTTCTTTGAAAGCCTCACAATTTGAAGCATGCCATTGTAAGGTTCATAGTAATCATGATTTGATGTTATATGTTAGACACTAGCTTGAAGGAATCTGTTATCACTCATTTAGAAACCATCTTAACCAAATTGTTGGTTACAACTTAAACATTGAGCACCACTTGCTTTTTGGAAATTGTGGTTTTGTTCATTGACTTTGTATCATTGGTGATGTTCATTGGCTTTTGTGGTCTTTGTAGATAGGACAGTTCTTTTTAGGAGTTGGTTTTAGGAAGTCTCACTCAATAAAATATATGAGTAATTATATTGCAATGGATGATCTCATACTAATTCTTTCATTTCTGTGGGTGGATCATGAATGCCAAGGTTGGAAGAGCGACGTGGACTCCGGAAAAGAAAAAAATGTTCATTGATTTATGCTTAGAACAAGTCAAATTAGGAAGTCGGCCTGGCTCCAATTTGAAATTATCGGCATGGAAGAAGGTGAGAGAAGATTTTAACATGAAGGTAGGGGTGAATTACGAACAGAGACAATTCAAGAATTATTGGGACATGTTGAAAAAACAATGGAATGCCTGGAAGAAATTGATATCCTTGACTGGCATAGGAGAGGTTGCGCAGGGACAAACAGTCCAGATGGAGTCGAAGAGATGGGATGAGCATATTAAGGTAATCATATTCATTTATTATAATTCCTAATGCTCGGGAAGTACCTAATAAATTATCAATTATTCCAAATACAGGCTAATCCCGATGTGAAACAGTATAGATACAAACCCCTTTCTCATGCCGATGGATGGAACAACTGTTTGGGGGGGTTACGGTCACAAAAGAGTTCCAATTAACTTTGGCTAATGACGACTCTCTTCTTGATGATTTCGGTAAGTTTCCATCCACGTCCCACAACCCCTCCCCAACTACAGCAACATTCTCTCCCCCGACCATTCCTCCCGACAACCCGGTGCCTGACCCTGTTCATGACGTCAAGCGCAAATGCCCATGTCCCCCCAAACCGAAGAGGAAAAAATTTGATGCCTTTGAAGAGAAGATTGATGGAGTGCTTGATAAGATTGTGAAGATTGTCAATTTGGCTACTAGTCATGCAAACACACACGGTCGTGCAGCACCCACAATTGATGATTGTTATGCGTCTCTCCAACAGACCCCGGGGATTGAGCCCAGAACTCAGCTCTATGTGTTTGCTCTGCAATTCTTCACTGTGCCTGAGCATCGCGAACTGTGGATGCTGGAGCACAATCCAAACACAAGAATTAAGTTGTTGCAGTTACATTTCAGTAGAAAAGTTAGATGAATATGTGTGTTTTTCTAAGAATGTATGGAAGCTGTTTTTTTTTTTAAATGTATGGGTGCTTATATTTATGTAGAAAACAATGGATGCTTATGCTTATGTTTTTATGAATGTATGGATGCTTGTGTCTTTTTTTAGGAATGTGTGGATGCTTATGTTTTTTATTATAGGAATGTTTGACAGCACAAACATTTCTGTTTATTTTTAGGAATGTATGGAGGCTTATATGTTTTTAGGGAATGTGTGAAGAGTTATGTTTTTTAATGCAGGAATGTAGGGATGCTTATATTGTATGGATGCTTATGTTTTGTGTTAGGAAAGCTTATGGACTATGGAGTCCACAATATTACATCATGTTTCTTCTTGTTGTTCATTATGTACACAAGCACTTTGCTCAACGTAGGGAACAAAGATTAGTGTGTACTTCCGGTTTGGATGGGGCTCAATATGTATTTGAAATACTCAATGGAAACAAATGCCCATGTCTCAAATTATTTCGCATGGAACCACATGTTCAAGAGATTGGTCATGTTATTTCAAAATGAAGGCTTGCTGAAAGACATGAGGCACATGATGATCAAAGAACAAGTCATGGTATTCCTCATTGTTGGACATAATGCGATGAATAGATATTGACAGGATTGATTCTAACACTATGGGGAGACCATATCCAATCACTTCAGGAAGTTCCTTAAGGCAACGTTGAAATTGGCTAAATTGATCATTCAACCACCTGATTCTCATAAACACCCCATCAAATTTTAGCAAGTTCCTGATTTTACCTACATTCAATGTATGATTCATGTGTTTACCATTTTATTGGGGATTCCTCGCATGTTATTGTACTTATCATGTCCCCCTAATTGCATTGAAAATAAACTTTCTGGTTTATAAAATTGTTGTTTTAGGATTGTATCGGGGCTCTAGATGGAACACTTGTACATGCAATCATTGACAAGAACAATCAAGTGTTATACCGGGGTCGGAAGGGTGATTGCATACAAAATGTGCTTGCTACCTACTCATTCGACATGCTATTCACCTATGTCATGGTCGGGTGGGAATGAATCACACATGACTCGCACATTCTTTCTAAAACCATTTGAGACCCGACGAAATTGTTTTCAATGCCCCCTCTTATGAGATGGATGTTGGATATACAAACAAAAGGACATTCCTTGCACCTTATCATAACGTGAGATATTGGTTGGGGGATTATAGGGGGTTCAACACCTAGAAACAAGAAGAAATGCAATAGAACACACATTTGGTATGTGGAAAGCGTGCTTTCCTATCTTGAAGAAGATGACGACCCCCTATCCATACGAGATTCAAGTCCGAATTGTTGTTGCAACAATGGCCATTCACAATTTTATTAGTAGGGAAACTCGAACTGATACCCTGTTTGAGAGGTTTGAAAACAAGGTCATGAATGAGGACCATGCCACTGAATAGCTATTTGACAGTGTTCAGCTTGAGAATAATCAACTGGAGATTAATAGAACGTTGTTGTTAGAGCCTACAGATCTCTCATCCCTTTGAACGTGAAGGTGGATTAGATCCGAAGAAAAGCGTACATATGCTACATCACTTCGTCTTCCCGGACATCATCACGAGGAGCTCGTCATGGAAGAGTGGGAGAGTGAAGATCGTTTTGAATTTATTCTTCTTTCACTCTCAAACTATTGGAAACAAAAAAGAATCTGGTGTCCAACCCTACAAATACCGCCCATAAAAACCTATAAATACCCGACCAACCAACACAATCAAGAATCACATACAAAAAAAACAAAGAAAACCAAAGATAAAAATGGCGGTTGTGATTCTTAAATCATAGTTTTTTTTTTTTTTTTTTTTTTTTGACGAATATTCTCAAACTTGAATCTTCAATTTCAAATTTGAATTTTGAATAGATTGTTTATGGGATTCAACTTTAAATTGTATTTTAAATTTAAATTTTGATTATTGTCTTAATTTTGAATCTCATCTTATTTAAATTTGATGTTATTTTAATTTTAAATTTTGAATTTAAATTTTAAAAATCATGAATATTAAGATTTATGGATGGATATGATGGATAAATGTAATTTTTTTGTTATTAATAAAATCTTCATCAAATCTATCCATAAGAATATTAAAAAATTTAAGATTAAAATTTAAAATTAGGATAAAATTTAAAATTAAGATAAGTGATTCAAATTTTAAATTAATTTGAGAAACAAATCCAACCAGTACCATAGGTGTTCAGGGGAGTTCGGATCTAATGAGGACTGACTTCGATTAATCATGTCAGTATCGAACTGTATAACTTATTAATCCAACTACACAACCTATGAATCGAATTGCACAACCAATTGTTGGGTACATGTTCATTCTCATATTTCATGTTAGTACTTCAGAATTCATATTTTATCCAATAGCTGATTAGATTCAATAAGAGCAACAATTGACTATACAGTTCGATTCATATGTTATGTAGTTCGATTAATTGAGTGTACAGATCGATGCTGACATGATTGACCGAAATCATTCATGACTAGATCTATACTCTCCTCAGGGCGATATGAGTCATTCGACACCATGACGGGCTAGGTTGGCTTCAAGATGATACAGTAGTTAATATGCATTCTAAACTCGTGTTTTAAAAATATGGCATGTGTTTAACTAAAAATCATAATTTCTGTAGTTTTTAAATAACAAATATATTGCGGAAATGTCAAAACCACAGCATTTACAGCAAATCGTTTGGATTTACATTAGGCATTTGAACAGGATCCAAATGATACCTAACATTTCATATATATGCCCTCATAGTTTGACCTTCTTTAGAAAATGATGACCTCTCTAATGGGAATGAGATCCCCATATTTATTTTAAGAGTGCTGTGACACTCAATTTTATTCTCAGTCTAAAATACAATACCTCGTTAAAAATCCAGTGAAGTATATACTTCATTAAATGTTGTATATATTTCATTAAAAAATTCTTTTACTTATTAAAAATAAGTTAATTCAATTCGAATGGAAAGATATACATTTTTTTCTCAAAACATATATCTCGTTAGATGATGTTTATTATTTTTTAAAAAATAAAAATTTGTGTGTCTGAGTTTTGATTGGTAAAAAAAATGAGTAACATTTTCCTTATTTTAATGGTTAAAGACATACAAATCCCTGCAAACACTTATAAACCCACATAAATCCTTATAAACTTAATTGGGGTAGGACATACGTGTCCTTGCAAATACAAAAAAAAAAAGTCTTATTAATCCCTACAGTTAATTGTTGTTAACTCATCTTTGGTTAGAATTAACTATGAGGGTAATTTGATTATTATACCTTTCAAAATTTAAAAATTCTTTCCTATTCAAAGTTTTGATGGGGAGTCCAAATGGGTCATCCTCACCAAGCGTTCCCCTACCTCTCCATTTATTCTGATTTGTTCCGGTCTTCATTACAAATTATGGTTTTTTATTGGATTGAGATTAGCAAAGGTGAAAATCAGAATATCAGATACTATCTATCAATCATCATTTTGAATCGCAATCTGAATTACCATCTGATCCCGCTGAATCCGACATACATACAATAAGTGAAAATGACTAAGAAATAGGCAAAATAATCATAAGAAAAGTATTTTTATAATAAGTCTCATTTATAGGGACTTTAGGAATCTTTCAATAACTGAACCCAAGATAGTAACTACTATAGATCTATCAATCAATCAATCTTCATTGTTGTTGTCGTTCCTCATCCTTCCTTATCCATGATTTTTTTTTAAAAAAAATATTGGAATTTTTGTACATATACCCTGTTAAAATTTAGTATTATGAAAATACCCCTGTTAAATTATACAATGCAAAAAATACCCCTAAAAAACTTTTAAGTTGTGCAACTAAATCCCGCTTGTCATTGTGGATTCCCTTGCAAGATGTGGATTTCTACTAAAGAATTGATGAAGGGTAAAGACTTTGATTAGGGTTTCAGGGGAGAATCTCTTCCATGGGAGGACAGTTAGAGTTTCAGGGGAGAGTATTTCGAAAGGCTCGATCGAATGGGGGCTAAATTTAGGGTTTGTAACTTAGGTTTTTTCTTTAGGTAACTTAGGGCATTTAGGTCATTTTGCATTTTAGTTAGGTTTTTTAACCATTGATAAACCAGGGTTCGTAACGGGGTTAGCGATAAGGGTACGATTGCATAACTTAAAGGTTATTGGGGATATTTTTGCACCATGTAATTTAACAGAGGTATAATCACAATATTGAATTTTAACTTGAGTATATATGCACAAATCACAAAAATATTTCATGTGTATATATTTGTATTTAAAAACTTTGGAAGATACAAAGTCAAGAGTCCGTGCTCTACAAACATGATAATCATTTGATTTAATTTGGTGAAAACCATGAAAATCTTTTCAGTGTGAGGAAATTAAAAAAGAAAAATTTGAAAATGGGATAAAAAATAAGTCATTTAAAAGGATTTATTATATGTATTTTTCAGTATTTCTAGGGAATTATATGAGTGTTTAATTTTATACAGATGAAATATTTAAGAACATTCTGTTAAATTGAAGAAAATTTTACTCAATGACTAAATGGACTAACCATTATAGTTTAAATGGCGTGTATGTCTGACCCAAGTTTTTAAAGACTTGTATGGATTTATGTATGTTTATAAGAATTTAAATGTCTTTAACCCTTCCTTTTTTCTTTTCTTTTTTTATATCGGAGCCTCGGAAGGACTTCCGTGGCTGACCTTATGGTCGAGCTGAGAAAGCTATCTCTACCTGTTTGCCCCGATCACACAGAAAATTCTTTAACCCTTATTTTAAACACACACAAAGAAAAACAATGATGACCAACCAGTATACAGCACTAGTTTTCTTATAATAACATCACAAAATGATGACATGTTATAGAGTTGTATTTTTACTGACTACATAACATAACATGTTCGGTTTTCAGTAAACGATAAATATATATGCATTAAATCTATATCCATTGAAATCCACAAATACCTTAAATCATTAAATAATTAAAAAAAAGTCTCATAAAACAATTAAAAAAAAATCAAATTAAATGTACTACAAGTGAACTATCTCTATTAATTTGAGATCCTAAATCATCAAAAGGTTAAAAAAAAGACTCCTTAAAGTGATTTTGTTTAAAATCAAATTAGTTATAACAAATAATAAAAAGTAGTCCATAATCCAAACTAAACAACTACAAACAAACCATATCTATAGGCTTCTCGATTGAGAAGAACGTCTTGATTTTGACAACATCACTTATTAAACTCAATATATATATATATATATATATATATATATATATATATATATAAAATAACGGGAATTCTATTGTAGATAAACAGAGATTACACGTTTGAACTTTTAGGTATTCAGATAGGGACCGGGTTTGGTCCAACACTTGTTGAACAATTCGATTGTCCAACGCGTTTTGGATTGTTTGATTTAAATACATAAAAATTGGCACATCAAAAGCAATTATATTTGAGATAGGAGAAGGAGAAGGGTGAGGAATAGAGAAATTTCTAAATTGAGAAAAATTGTAATTAATTAAATGCTAAATTTGGTTTAAATGCATTAATTACATAATATTTCAAATATAATTGCTTTTGATATGCCAATTTTTATGTATTTAGATCAAACAGTCCAAAACGTGTTGGACAATTGAATTATCCAACAAGTGTTGGACCTAACCTGGTCCCATATAACTATATAATCCACTCCGAGTTAGGTCGTTTAGTTGTGCTTCAAGATGATACTTACAATCCGGATGTTAATGCATGCGGCCAATGTACAATTTATTTTTTTAAGTAAAGAGACCGTTTGGATGTGCATTTAACAATATTTTAAAAAAATGAGTTTGAAATACAAGATTTTAAGATCTAGCATTTTATCAGCACACCCAAACTCAATCCAAGAATTGTAGTTTTTATAGGTTTTAAACATCAAATACATTGCAAAAATATCTGAAACTACAGCGTTTACGGAAAACAATTTGGATCTAAATTAAGCATTTGAACCAGATGCAAATGGTATCTAGCTAATAGTTAATACACGCTTCATCTGCCTTTCCACACACCCAAAACTTAATTAATCATCTGTTAATGGAATTTAGTTTAACTTAAGGGGCTATTTAGATTTATATAGATGTATAAGAGGGTTACATGAACTTCAGAAAAAATTAAGAGGGTTACATGAAAACTCTAAATTGTCCAATCAGTGGATGTCATATAGATGATTCTAAGGAATTAAAGTGTGTAACATTGATTTTTTTTTAAAAAAAAAATATCACAAATAATGACACTTTTATAGAGTTATTCATTCACATTTAAATAATTTTACTAAATCTATATCCATTGAATTCCACAAAAACCTTAATTCAAAAAAAAATATTTTTAAAAATTACACAAATTTGTTTAAGTTTAAATTAGATACAAGTAAACTATCTCCATTAATGTGAGATCCTAAAAGGTTAAAAAAAGGACTCGTTAAGCAATGTCGTTTAAAACCCAATTAGTTACCATAAATTATGAAAGTAGTCTATCATCCAAACTAAACAACAATAATAAACATTTAATACATGTAGGCTTTTTTATTGAAAACAACAACTTGATTTTGACATGATCACTTTTCTTTTCTTTTTGACAAGATCACTTATTAGTTATTACAATTTACAAAAACTCAATACATCTTTTTGTTTGGAACAACCGAAATTCTATTGCAAATAAAAAGAGATTACACAATTGAACTATTCAGGTTAGGGTTTCCATAACAAACAGAGGAGGGAAATCAAATCCATGTTTGAATGCATCCCTCTGCCTAATATGGAATCCCTCCCCCAACACATACAATAAAAACAACAAAATCCATCTATAAACAGCCTAGTGTCTGCTGGCTTTGGGAGGTCTCCCCCGACCACGTTTGGGTG
Organism: Acorus calamus; assembly: GCA_030737845.1. NCBI lineage: Eukaryota > Viridiplantae > Streptophyta > Magnoliopsida > Acorales > Acoraceae > Acorus > Acorus calamus. Next base: position 11,108,835 of record CM060876.1, on the reverse strand, counting down.
CCGCCACTTTTGGCTTCTTAGGCCTCCCTGGACCGCGCTTCGGTTCAGGCTCATCACCATCCACAGTAGGTGGTGCTTCTGTCTCTTTAGGATTGCCAGGCTTCCTCGGACCATTTGTTTGAGGTCTCCCACGTCTCTTATGTTGCACTTCTTCTATCTGAACAGCAGGACTAGTTGGAGAGCACTTTGTAATGTCATCTTCTTCTTCCATGATATGAATGATTTCTTGGTGTTGTTCAGGTAGCCAATCCAAGTATTCGAAATCGAATGGAATGTCATATGGAAGACCCATATCAACATCATCTCCCAAACTGATATGAAGATGTTCTAGGGCGCCATTGAAGATGTCATTATTATCATCCCTGACAGTTGGGGGAGCCGGTTGGAGTTGCAGTTGTCTGTCTAAGCCGTTGATCAAGTCTTGTATGGTGGTAGGGTTCACTGGGGATTGCAGTAGTTGTACGTCCAAGAATGCATGGTCATATGGGATGTCATATGGGGGGCCTTTACAGGTGTCTCCCAATCTCTCCACTTCTTCCATGCCATGAAAGAAGTTTTTATACGATGTCGACGTCTCCATATCTGATGTTAAAGGAACAAACACATAAATAATTAAAGAAAAACATATATAAACACAATATAAATAAAAGATAGATATTATAAAGCTTTCTCCTCATCTAAAGGTAGGTATGTACCCTAAAAGGACCAAATAGATGAATCCCAAGAATAGAAAAACAGGAAATTAAGATATAAATAAATATATAGAATTAACGTCGCTCCTATGCAAGATACATTGATCAACCTCACACGTTATGATTGGAGTAGATAGATGTATAAAGAGGGAGATGGAAAGATATTAGAAATTAAATAAAAAAATACCCAAACGAGGGCTTATTTGGGATGATAATATACATGATAACCAAATTGATATAATCTCCCTCAAAAAAGGCCAGGACTTTTAAGAAAGGGAAAATGACAAAAAAAAAATCTCTTAAAAGTTAGAAATGTCAAATCAGTCACTTTTTAAAATTATACCTAAAAAGTCTCATTTCACAATTTTATAAACACAAAAGACTAATATACTTTTATACAATTAGATCCTTAATATATTACATACTTCTTAACTTAGTTAAAAATATTTCACCCTCTATTTTGTCAATGTATTTTACATAGTTTCATGTAAATCAATTTTTTTTTATTCTAAATTCTTTGTGATTATGTTGATTTTGTGAATATGTACCAATATAATTTGAGTTTTTTATGATGAATTCCATTAAATGTTGATGCTTCTTTAAAAAAATGGATATGCACTAATGACGTCATAAAAATATGTAAATAACAAAAAAAAGGCGAATAAAGATTTAGAATACTAAAATATCATTTGCTGCATTAGATCACAACACAAATTTAAATTACCTATTATGATTATACATAATGAAAAATGATAAACAACATCACGTAAGATATATATAAGAAACACAATATGACATATAATAATAAAACCTCTAAGGGGATTGATTTTCGTCAGAAAGATTGTTATTTTGTAGGAAAAATAAGTTTTTGGTGTAAAATAACCAAATAGGGTTAGAGGGATGTTAAAGATTTAATTAAATAAGGGTACTCTTTTGTATTTCCAAAATTGTGAAATGAGACTTTTTTTAGATATAATTTTAAAAGTGGCTGATTTTGGTATTTCTAACTTTTAGTAGATTTTTTCGGTTATTTTCCCTTTAAGAAACACACATGAATTAAAAAAAAAGAATATATTATCAAAATAATAAAGAAAACATCTAGACACTAGTATGAGACATATATATAAACTCAATAATAATAATAATAACAACAACAACAACAACAACAACATATTATAAAAGCTCTCTTCATCTAAATTAACCAATCCTAAAAAAACCTAATTAACGGACGATTCCCAGTATAAGAAAATCAACGAATATACAAATCATCATCTCTCCCTCAGAGAAGGGCTTTAAACCTCCGACCTTGGGGTTGAGGTAGATAGATTTCACATTGAAAATTATTAGAAATAAAACCCTGGCTTAAGATCAGAAATCTATCAATTAATCAACTCATATGCTCTCTCACAAGAATGGATCCTAGAGCTTATGAGTTGATTGATGGATTTTCCATCTTGAGCCTGGGTTTTGTTTCTAATAAATATATCTATTATCTAATTCAGACATGTTCTTTTCAATTGAATGAAGATGCCCTCATTTTTCTTAAATGAGGATCCATTGAATCCAAGAAAACATATCGATCTTACATGTATCTGGATAGCTAGATTCCTCTGTGATAACTGTGGGGATGCCTGATAATTCCTCCCTCAACTCATATGTCAAGTTTTACATGTTTTTTTTTGTTTATTTCCAATTTTAATCAAATAATACAAATTTTTACTTACGGAAAACTATCAAAATAAAAAATGGTTTAAGATTATCTTTGGAAGATGTGAGACCCCATTAAAGGCTGAGGATATGCTTGTATGTGCAGTTAAAATGTGTTTAGATTCCCGTTCGGGAAGAATCTTTTGTTTCCAAACTCGAAATCCATCCAAAACAGATCCAAAGGCCTAATAAAATAAAAGGGTTGTCCTGATGCCCCTTGATCAGGAGTTTAATTTTTTTCTGCCCCTGAACTTTTTTGGGGTTTAATTTTTTTTCTGCCTTGGACTTTTTTTATTTTTTATTTACCCTTAAAATCTAGTTCTATTTTTTTTCCCCTGACCAGTGCCACGATTCTTATCCGTATATTAATATTATATTTCTGTAATTGATCGTTAAATATATGTAATTGGTTATTATATTTTTGTAATCTATATGTCCTTGATTTTGTTCCATATATGATATTACATATTTGTTTTGCATGATTTTTATTGTAATTGTTATAAGAATGATAGATGATGTATATTATCTGTAAATGGTAGATTATGTCATTGGGTATTACATTTGTAGTTTTTGTTGTAGTTGTTATATAAATGTTAGTTTCTATAATTGTTTAGTATATGGATCAAGAAGTAATTCTACAAAAATATTACAATTGTTCATAAATTTATTTAGGTGTTTGACTGTTTGTTGTATTTGTTATGTTGCTTGGAAAGCCCGTTTTTCGTTATGAAATACATTGAATTTCTAGTTCAATGATATTTCAGTGGGTTTCATTTCATCCAAAAGAAAATTAAGAGGATTAAGGGGAAGACTACAATTGATCATTAAGATATGAAGAAAATATCATAATTCAAATAATTGATGTATCTATTTTAATGAAACTTTAGGATTGTATCTATAACAATTTTGCGTACATTAAATGCACTTACAGATGATATTGTAATGACATTGAAAATGTATATATGACCATTTTGTGTTTGAACATATTTGCGTATTTTAATATTTTTTGTAGACAACTATTAAATATCTGTAATTATTTGTATAATTTCTGTATGTATCACATTATATTTCTGTATTTAATTGTCTAGAAGAGGTAGTTCGGGTATCACATATAAATTACATAAATATAATAATCAATTACATATATTTAACAATCAATTACAGAAATGTAATATTAATATACAGATGAGAATCGTGGCACTCGTCAGGGAAAAAAAAATACGACAAGATTTCAGAGGCAAATAAAAAATAAAAAAAATTCCAGAGGCAAAAAAAAAATTAAACCCCTGGTCAAGGGTCTGGACAATTCCCCCTAAAATAAATCATCCAGCTAGATAGATTGATATCCAAGACAGAACCAGAAGAGGGGGTTTGAATCTCCTACCTTATGATTATTAATTAAGAACCTCTCTTAAACAACTGAGCTACTCCAAATCTTCACCTTCTGTCCTCTCAAAATTCAAGAACCACTGTAAACTCCAATCTCTCACCTCTCTTTGAACAGAGGCTCACTTTGATGGGCGATCGAATTTAAATTACATCAGGCGCGGTTCAGTTCCTTTAATTAGAATAAAGGTCCACCGAACAAGTGAACCCAAATAATTAAAAAAAGACGGCATATTAGTTAGTAGTTACATCACGTCCGATTTTTAAGTTCAGAATTATTTTGTGCTTATCTTATATGATTGGAATCCAGCATTGGACACATGATTTTTAAACGGTTACAGTGAGCATTGAAAATAACACAGTTTATATATGATTGATTACAATTTTGTAATGATTGTTTTGTTCATTTTTTAAAACATTTAAAATTAAATCCTAAACCAAAAGTGAAAATATCCGTTTGGAACTAATATGCTTTTGAAACTGATTTTTAAAAGTTGGTAATAAAAATAAAAATAAAAAAAGCAAAAAAAAAAAATTTGTTTGTCCTTTTTTTCATAGGCCTAAGATTATTGGGTTTACCCTACAAGACGGGCCTAGCATGGAAAAAGGAAAATGATGACAGTTGTTACACTTGAGTATTTTTTTACTGTTCTAAATACAGTTTTTAATATATACCTCATTTAGACCCATGAAATCTTCATAACGATATATATATTTTATTAGATAATTTTTCACTTTTTTTTATATATATGATATCATTCTATTAATTGGATTATATACCTCACTTTTTATAAAAGTATATACATCTTTAGATAATGTATATGATTTTAAAAAAAATGAGAATGTGGAGATTGTGTTTGTGACCGTAAAATAAACTGAGTGTAACATTTTCCTAAATTGATATGTTTAGCCTCGTGTTACCCCCCTCCCCTCGTCCATAGCCACGCCACTTTTTTTTAGAAAAAATATATATACTCGTCCATCGAAGTACATACAGTTATAAAAGGAGTATACACTGAGTTATACAAGTTTAATTTGAAGGAAAAAAAATTAAAAATTTTTCATACTTTGTAATAATACAGTTTAGAGTGCAGCATTGCCCTATTGCAGACTTGGAGTGTATAGGTGGCTGTGAAATCGTTTCTGGGTTGTAAAAGATGCTGTAAGTGTAGTGTATGAGTGCTCTTGGAAAAAATTCAGACCCGATCAATACTTCTTTTTTTTCCCTCTTAATATCCAGGAATTCTTAGTGACATGCATTCTTAGTGACATGCATACATGTAATTTTCTCTTGTATCTTTTCTTGCTTTGTTTTTAAGGTCCGTTCTTGAATTTTGTGATCTCCAAGAATTATTTGTTGAGACTTTTTTTTCTTGTGTACTTTCTTGTTTTTGTTTCTTATGCTATAATTATTATTTGCCACCCAAAGGCCTTTTAGAGAAATTGATAAAAAGGAAAGGTTCCAAACAAGTGATCCCTAACAGAGAAAAAGAAAATTTGCAGCTATTGAATCTTATATCACTGCAACACTTGTTTTGAATATGGTGAGATTAGACAAAGAAAGATGAGGTGTTATATAGTACAAAGGCCTCTTATGCGTCTGCGAAAAATAGTGTCATCGCATCAGAAATGCTTGTTACAGCAAAACCATGATTCAAGAAACTAATAGGAAACTTACTCCGGGCACCACTATGCGATCATCGTCTGATTGGGCTCCTCATCCGTGTGTTAGCTTGTCAGAAGTTTGCCCATCAATTCTTGTGCCAAGAGATCAATTTTTCAGGTCAAGAACTCATCCTCCTATTCACCCCAATTGGGAATGTTGGCGGTAGCTTCGTTCACCATTTTAACAAGAGTGACCTGTAAATGGTTCAAAATGTGTCAAATGTCGAGGCATAGAATGTTTTGGGACCACAAATGAAAACGGAAATCTGCATTCTAGAAATATAGTAACATGAGCTACAGCAAGATGTGCAGGGCTGGGCAATGTTAAGCACAACAATATGGAAATTTGATGTATTTCTGTTAAAGATGTGGTTTCAATTTTCTTTGATTATTTGACGAAAGTTATACTGGAGGGTATAGAACAGAAAGGTATAATGGTGGTAAGATAATATGAGATCAATTTGAAAATTTTCATACAGATAAAAAAAAATAACAAAATTTTTATAGTATGAATCCAACAGAACAATTGAAACATGCATGACAACATAAATGGATTGTTTTCAACCACCAACTTCCAGGAATTGAGAATTGTATACCCCATTTGGGGTGTGGAACAAGGGAAGAAAAAGCCCTGATGAAGGTGGAATACCAAAAACAGTACATCGTGTGAATAAAACCCAATAGTCATGTCTGGATGAGGTAGCATAAGCTCCAATGGTAGGAGACTGAAATAGTCTCTCTCTTATACATCTAATTTATAAATATAGATGAGAGTAATGACAGTACTAGAAAAGTGTAACCACATGGAAACTATGCTCATACAATCCCATGATAACAAACTATCCCAAATAAGGCTATGCACCCCCAGACAGGGATAGTGTTTATGCTCTTCAGTTTATGCGTGAAAATGCACCTACATATTGTCCTAAGCTTATGAAGGGAACTAGAGACTATCAAAAATTTGTCTCTCCTCTCTGGGAATTGTCAGCACCCAAATAACACCATCAAGCCGAGGTTGACATTTGATAATGTAGATCAAGGCATCTCGGCGACAGCATAGGTTGATAATATGGGAACTACAGATCTAAGACCACACTGCATTGATCAATGAAATCCAGGTATCGAACAGTGCAATGTAAAGAACTGATGGGTGCAACTAAACTTAGGTAAAGAATTCTGGGTTATGATCTAAATATCTGATAATATAGCACATGTATTGAATTCCATGGATTAAATGAAGAAACGAGTGGAATATGAGCACTTAGGTCTGATATGAATATGACCATATGAGAATAGTTGAGGGCAATAATCTTCAGAACACATTCATCAGTCATCAGTGTATTATACTCCTGATCTTGCAAGTTGCATTGATCATACTCAACTTACACCAAGACTAGAATGCAAGTACCTCATGAAAAAGCTCCATATTTTTTTTAAACTTAATACAAAGAAGAAATAATTTTTTTTTTTTTAGGGTTGGGGGGGGGGGGGGTGTGAATAGAAATAGTAAAAGGTCATATGCACGATGATTCTTTTTTTAAACTTAACACAAAGAAGAATTTTTTTTTTTGGGTTGGGGGAAGGGGAGTGTGAATAGAAATAGTAAAAGATCATGTGCATGATGATTCTAGATTTAAAATTGTAGAGTCAAAATAATATCAATACTCTGTAGATCTCCATAATTTGAAATCCAGAATTTGGAGAAATTTGAAGGCTTAGAAATGCTTCTAGTATGTAATAAATGCTTCAAAAAGATAATGACTTAGGATGGTAGTATGCTGCAACTATCTTCACAAACATCTATAGAAGCCAGAAGTTAATGAATTAGGAATATCTAGAAATATACAAGAAAATTTGATGCATTGGAACATGACCAGTCAGTGAGTGTTTCAAGATTGATGATGCTAATTATAGTTTTCCTGATTCCTCATGCATGGATTTATGTAAAAAAACATGAGAGCTTTCACTATATGTGCGATCTCATACTGATACAATTCAATTGCAACTAATTATGCACAAATATCTGATTTTAGTACTTTACAATCACCCCTTAAGATGTGTGGTTCATGCCCATATAGAGCATTTAGAACAGACAGAAACCATTCCACTAAACATGCTGTTATCTATACAGGAACAGCTGTATCCACACATGCATTGAGAAATGTATGGAGATAACACCACAATTTTAGCAAACAAAACTAATTAAGGCACCAATGAACTACAGTGCTAATGCAATTGCAAGTGAACTTCAAGCCAGACAACTGAAGCCCAACCATCTTCAGTATGGCAAAGCCATTTAATGTAAACCAGTTTGAGTTGTCATCAACACTATGACCCTAGGGAGATGGTCATGTACCTGATCAAGGACTGGGGCATTTATAGCGCAGGTACGAGAAGAGTCTCACTCAGAAGGGGTTTGTTACTTATTGAGAATAAGAAGTTGGTTTTTGTTGTTACAAGAGAATGATTAGGGAGGGGAGTAGATATCTCTTCTATTTTCTCCTTTCTGATGGGTGTTTTTTTGTGTGGATATCTCTTGTAATCTTTCCTACTTTGGGCAATCCCTTTTTTGAATAAAATTAAGACCGATGCCTAGAGTCTTGATTCCAAAAAAAAAAAAAAACCCTAGGGACCTTATAACATGTATAGAACAACTAGAAAAATTAATAGAATGCATCCTTTTGTTGTGCTGGGAATAATGGTATTGCAGAAAGGTGAACTAGAAACAAACATCATCACTGCATAATTTGAGTTTTAAGACCATACCACACTCTCTGGGACACCAGCTGGAGGCATTGGAAGGTTTCTAGGAGGAGGTGCATCTGAATATGATCTTTTGTCAAATCTCCATTCCCCAATCTTTCCATAGGTTGATTTCCCCTGGAAAGCATAAGATAATGAAACCACATTAGGAAAAATGCAATATTCATACAAGAAAGTGGCCATGAAGTTTGGCTACCTACAGAGTTCATATATTATCATACCTGCATATCGTAATCACATCCATATGTATAATGGATGATGAACTTCTTGCCAACCTCCAGATCCCATGGAGGCTGAAAGCACAAAAGAAACTCAAGCATTAATTAAGACTGCACTGGAAAGAAAATAACGTTGCATTGAAATATACCTGGATCATGAAGTCCTTATATAAGATGTTTCCTACACCATGGAGAGCTGATGCAACAGCATAGCCATACCTGCAAATGGATGTAAAAAAAATAAATGTTATAAGCAAAAGCAGTAATGTAGATAAGGTAAATTTATTGTAGCTGAGTTGTTGCTTAACCTTTTTCCTTAACACAACTCATGAAACTAAATTTCACTACAACTGGCACGGTCAAACTAGAAAAATTAAGATCTGGCTTTTTAAGCACCAGAAACACAGTACAGAAAACATCGGAGGGGTGGGAGAGATGTCAATATAAACTGAAACCTTACATTTCAAGCACCCAGCCAAATGCTTTATCCGCTTCAGGATCTTCTTCATTGCTAAAGAGACATTCATCCATGTAGGGGCGATCTTCTTAAGATTATCCTATTTTCATAAGATAGGAATGCTAAGTATAAGTCAGAAAGGAAATCGCTCAAATAACAGACTTTGACATGGATCACCTTCTCTATGATGACAGGAGAATTCCCTATGGGATCAACGTCAGTAATCGCGCCCTTCTCTACTGGGAAGAATTTCCGAAGTACAGTCTCGTACTTTTTGGGCTCAATGTAAAAGAAAGGGAATGCAGCTGAAAGGCCATCTTTTGATAGGTTTGGAATCGGCTTGACAATTATATGATCCGGTTCAGCCATCAAGATATATCTGTAAGAAAATAATAATAAAACACCCACAAAAAATAAGGCAAAATTAACAATCGGAAATAGAATGGCTGATCCCTCATCGCATCTAAACTAAGAAAACATGCACTTCTTACTCTTCTGGGATGTCTGCCTTCTCAAGCCATTGGACGAAAGCATAAGGCCTATTGAGCACGATAAACCCCTGAGATTGCAAAACAACACCTGATTAAAGGAAAGAAAACTCTAACAATACAAACTCAAACCAACATCAAAGCAAATACCAAAATACGGGACGAGATACAGTAAAGTATGGATCCCATCAAGTTTCATCAATTTATAATGAGTGACTGATATGAGTCACCTCATGTTTAGTTGTGGCAGTTCTGGCCATTTGTTAATCCTACATTGGAAGTTAACGGGATCCTATCTCCCTAAATACAATGAGATGGGGATATGGTACAGTTGTACTAACTCACCATTAAAATAATCTAATTCCACAATGTAAATGATGTCAACACAGGCTGCAATTCATGAATCCTCCATCATCCAGCTCAAAAATGCAATTCTATTACATGTATTCCTTTTTTCCCATTCTGGGGTTTTGCATTTGTCTCATGATCTCGCAACACTTCATGTAATTCCACAAAAACATCAACTAAATTCTAAAAATAATGAAACTAGTCAATGTCCAATTCTTCTCACAATTCAGATTCTATAGCAGAAACCCAATATAAATCTCCAACAAACATTCCCAAAAAAACCCATCTTTTCCTTGAAATTAACATTTTTTTCAAAACCCACAATCAGAGGAAAACAAATTCAACCCATCAAAACTGAGCTCAAAGGGTACCTGATCCATCCCACCAGGGAGCGGATCGGCGACGAAAGTGGGTATCTCCTCCATGTGTTTGTCGGGCTTCCCCGAGTGGAGGATCCTAGTGAAACCCCCCATGTCGGACCCCGGCAAGTCCTTGAACCTCTTGAACCAGTAGTACATGACCCTGGTCTGCCAGGTACTATAGACGGAGTCGGTCGCCGTCACCGCCGTGTGGAAGAGCCTCGCCTTCCCGGAATTGGAGTCCGACGGTCGGCGATCGTTGGGCATTTGGATGACGGGGTCAAGGCGGAGGTGGGATGGGCCGGGGAACTCGGTCCGGAGGGGGGCATTGGAGGAGATGAGGACGTTGTAGGTGATGAGGGCGACAGAGAGGGTTATGAAGAGGGTGTAGAATAAGCTCTCGCACCCCATCTTTTGCTCGCTCTCTGTCTCTGTTTCTTTGGTTCTCCTTATGAAGAGAGGAGGAGAAAGTCTTCTCTTTGTACCGGTTTTTGGTGATTTATGTGACTGGGGTTTTGTTTGTTATAATTTTATATTTTGGTTTGGTTCGTGTTTGGTGGTGGAGTTGGTAATACAGCTTTTTTGTCAACTAGGTTGTCTGTTTGAATAAGTAAAACCTGGGCCTGTTCTGATGGGATAAAATCTGGGCTAAATTATTTGATGCATGTGTCATTCTACTGCTGAATGAAAATGGTACTCGAACTGATTTAATTAGATTTATAAATTAGTTTTATTTACCACTTGAACTTTCAAAACAATATGTTAAGATTCAGTAGTTTTCCTCCTCAAAATCATACATCCTCTTTGGCCAGGGACTAGAATTAGATGGTGTGCCTTTTTTTTTGGATGCAAACAATAACTGTGTGTGCAGTTTTTTCTCAAATAAAAAATAAAATAAAATCTTTCATTAGATGAAATATGTAAAAAAAAATTACATTTAATGTGTATCATTTAATGAATTATTTATTTTATTTTTCATGAAAATTACATATTTTTTAACATAAAATATGTATGTATTTAAAAAAAAATTTGAAGAACGTAATAACTGCCTGTTGTTTGTTCCTAACTTGATCTCATTGTTAATTGAAAACATAACCCTACTCGGGCTATTATTACTTTGTGTGGTTGGCATTGTTTTTTACTCATTGTATTATTTAGTAGAGTACATGAATTTTTTTTTATTATTATTATTGATAAGTTTTTTTGCCATGATCAAATCTTTATCTATCAATAAACAGTAAGACTAGAACTTAAATCCTGATGAGGTACCTCTACATCCTATCAAATAGAGTACATGGATTGTTTAGTGTACACCTTCATTCGAGAATGAAAATGATAGTTAAACTCAGAATAAATCTATTCTTCATCTTGAAATGTTAGACTAATTCTAGACTATTCTTTGTCAACTAAGACTTTTTTTTAAAGAATAAATCAAATCAAAGAATATAATAACATATAGATACATGTGAGAGATAGTAAGAGCATCTCCAATGGGAGTCTTCATTTTGAATACTCTACTGAAGATTTATAACATTTGAAGACCCCTGAACTCTAATAGGGTCTTCATTTTGAAGATTTTGCTGTTTTGAAGACTCATCAACTTCAATGATGGATTTTTTTGGTGTAGGTCTTCAAATCACTATTTTGATTTATTAAAATTCTCATTCTACCATTTGTTTATTTCATCGTTATTGTTTATTAACATTTATGTCTTAATTTTAATGTAAATAACCAAATTATATTAACTATATTTTATAATTTGAAATATGAAATTCTAAGACCACCAACATTTGAAATTTGAATCACCCGACAGCTGAATCAATAACTCTTATCATATTCATTTTTTTTGTTCAATAAATAGTTCGATTTTGAACATTGTTTTTGAACTTTAATTATTCATTTTTTTTATTTTGTCATGATATTATTACAGTTCAAATCTGATTAATCGGACAGTTGAACATATGACTCTTTATCCCATTCATTTTTCTGGTTTAATGAATGATTTGGTTTTTGAACTATTGTTTTTGAACTTTACATGAATATTTTTTTTTCAAAATTCCATATTTTTATTAAATACATATGAAAAATTAGGAATTTATAATTTTGTAGGAGTTAAATGTCATTTATCAAAAGTTGTTATAAATTAACAAAGTCATTTGATGCATTATCCTCATTGATGTGACATATGAAGACCCAAATAGTCGGTCTCCAAATATAGAGTTTGTTTTGAAAATGAAGAGCTCCGATCTCCTTTTTAACGTCCGGTTGGAGTTGGACGCGGGGAATTGGTCTTCAAATCTCCATTTTGCGGTCCGATTGGAGCTGCTCTAAGGGGGAAAGGCATCTCTATTATTTTATTTTAAAAATAACTGTAATCGTTTCTGTTTCATAACTCAAAATAACGAATGCTTGAAGCAATGTTGAGATAACTAGAGTACATAATACATAAAAATCATCCAAAGCATAGAAAGAAAAATGGGAATTTAGTTGAAAGTATTATGGGCCATCAGGAAGGGCATCTCTATTATTCGTGTGGACAAGTTGACACATTCACACAGATATGCTCAACTGTTGGGAATTTCAACTACAAAATACAACCTTGTAATAGAACAAAAAAAGGCATTGATATACTCAATCCATTTTATAGTCCTGTCTACAGTCGATCAATTGTTTATACACTTCACTAATTACGTATAATAGTGAAATATATGATACCACAAGTTGCACGATTAGGGCCGGGACTATGGGAAGGGGGGGGGGGGGGTGTGGGGACCATAATGAGGTGCATAGGGAACCCATGGTCCGATAGGTGGACCGACCCTAATTGAGGATAAGCTTATAAATCGAACGAATACGAATGAAATACATTAATATTCATATCTTAATTTTTAGATTTGGATACAAATATTTATTTTTGGATTTAGATACAAATATTTTTCGGATATATGATATGTTTAAATATTAACATTAATTTGGATAATCAAGTGATATTTTAGCAAGATATGAAAATTAAAATTGATATTTTAATTTTTATTCTTTTTTTCAGATATCATAAAAAATTTAATAGTATTATAATATATTGTTATTATGATTAATCATACATAAGGTAATATATAATATGAATAGGGAATGACCAAATCAATCTCCTAAAGAGTTTGAAATACCCAAATCAGCCATTTTTTAAAATTATACAAAAAAAAGTTTCATTTAACAGTTTTGAAAACACAAAAGACTAATCTGCCCTTATATAATTAAATCATTAATATCCCTTTTTATTCCACACTAAAAATTTATTTTTCTTACAAAACAGCAATCTATCTACGCATAACAAAAAATAATCCTCTTACAGGTTTTGTTACTATATATCATACTGTGTGTTTCTTATATATATCTTACATGATATTATTTATCATTTTTCATTGTGTATAATCAAAATATGTAATTTAAATATGTGTTGTACCCCAATGCAGTAGATGATATTTTAGTATTCCAAATCTTTATTCACTTTTTTTATTTTTTGTCTATTTACATATTTTTATAACATCATTAGTATATATCCATTTTTTTTAAAAAAAAACATCAACATTTAATGTAATTTATTATCAAAAACTCAAATTATATTGGTATATATTTCACAAAATCTATCTAATCACAATGATTTAGAATAAAAAAAGTTGATCTACATGAAAATGTGAGAAATATACTAATAAAATTAAAAGGGTGAAATATTTTAACAAGGTTAAGAAGTATGAAATGTATTAAGGATTTAATTGCATAAGGATAGATTAGTCATTTGTGTTTTTAAAATCGTAAAATAAATTTTTTTTAAATATAATTTTAAAAGGTGTCTGAGTTGAGTATTTTTAACTTTTGAGATGCTTTTTTAGACATTTTCCCATATATATATATATATATATATATATATATATATATATATATATATATATATATATATATAGAGGACCGATTAGGTGCGGCGGCCGCACCGTGCGGCGTCGACCACGGGCCGTCGATCACGGGTCCATCGCATCGGACGGTCGGGTGCGATTCACGTCGACCGTTGGATGCGATGGACCCGCGATCAGACGGCTGCCGCACGGTGCGGCCGCCGCTATATATATATATATATCATATATATTGGATATATTGGATATATATATATACGACCGCGATGAGGTGCGGCGGCCGCACCGTGCGGCAGCCGTCTGATCGCGGGTCCATCGCATCCAACGGTCGACGTGAATCGCACCCGACCGTCCGATGCGATGGACCCGTGATCGACGGCCCGTGGTCGACGCCGCACGGTGCGGCCGCCGCACCTAATCGGTCCTCTATATATATATATATATATATATATATATATATATATATATATATATATATACGACCGCGATGAGGTGCGGCGACCGCACCGTGCGGCAGCCGTCTGATCGCGGGTCCATCGCATCCAACGGTCGACGTGAATCGCACCCGACCGTCCGATGCGATGGACCCGTGATCGACGGCCCGTGGTCGACGCCGCACGGTGCGGCCGCCGCACCTAATCAGTCCTCTATATATATATATATATATATATATATATATATATATCATATATATTGGATATGGATATTTTTATTCGCATTCCAAATCTTCAAATCTTTTTGAAATCACAAAATGTTGGTCATGTAGTCTCCGTTTGGATAGTGGAATAATCGAGTATAAGAGTAGTATAAGAGTGATATAAGAATGAATAGGGAAAATGATTGTTTGTTTGCAGGGTATAACTTGGTATTACTATTCTAAGTAACTCATAGGATAAGCTATATTCACTTTATCTATTTCCATGGGTCCATATGTCAAATCAACTTTTAACACCTTATCACATCAAATCACCTATCAACACCTCTTAGGCATCAAAGGCTCCACATGTCAAATCAATTTTTTTACACTTTATTTATATTTTATTCTTTATCAACCCAACAACTCAACTTTTATTCTTACGTTTCTCAATGAGAATAAAAAAACACAACCAAACATAAAATCTCTTATTCTTGTTGATTTATTATTTATACCAGCATAGTTATCTATCCAGAATAATTCAATTCCGCTATCTAAATGGGGAGTAGAGATTTAAAAAATACGGGACATGATTTTTTTATTTTATAAGAACTTTTTATGATTTTGAGAGGATTTGTGGGAGCTTTGTTACGTAAAAATAAATAAAAAAAAACCTATTATTTTTTATTAGAATATGTTTAATAAAGTAATGGGACAGAAAAATAATTGACGAGTGTGTAGGAGTGGTAAACGAGCCGAATGAGCCGAGCTTTGACATGTTCAAGCTCGACTCGTTTATAAACGAGCCGAGCCGAGTCGAGCTCATAAGCCTCAACGAGCCTAGCGTTTTTCTTCATTTTAGGGTTTTTAGCGGTTGAAAATAAAATTTTAGCCTAAATAGCCAAATTCATGAGCCTAAACGAGCATAACTTTGTATTAATTTAATGTTCTAATTTTACAAATGAGTTTAGCCAAACTTTAATTAAATTTTTTATAACACAAATGAGTCGATTTTGAAAACAAAATGAAGTTTGATCTAGATCTTGAGTCTAACTGAGCTTTAAAAATTATTCAAGCTTGTTCATTTATCTAATTGAATAAGCCTGAACGAGTTTAAATCGAGCCGGCCCGGTGCGACTTAGTTCGTTTACCAGCCCTACGAGTGTGTACCCGTTTCCCTTAAAACATTATAAAATAAGAGAGAGGTAGAACGATGTTTGAGAACACTCAGCTTCGTCCCTTCGTCACGTACGACGGACCCCACCGGTCCAGTTGAAACCGGGTGACAGATTTGCCCTTCAAAGCTACCGCTACCGATTTAGAACTCAACATCTCGTTTAGATCTTCTTTCCCAATTAGATCTTTCATTTGTAGATCTACCAAAAATACGCAGGAAATTCAGACCTTTTAATAATAACAGAACCCCCCAAAAAATAATAATGGAAACCCTGACCCTAATTTCCTCCTCCTCATCCTCCACCACCACCACCACATCCACCCCCTCCCCTCCAAACCCCAGCCACCGGATCTTCCTCCGCCACCAGATCTTCGTCCTCCTCCTCACCTTCTCCGCCTACGCCGCCTTCCACGCCTCCCGCAAGCCCCCCAGCATCGTCAAGAGCGTCCTCGGCCCCGAACCCCAATCCGCCACCGGAAACACCCACTCCGGCTGGGCCCCCTTCGACGGCCCCCGCGGGCCCCACCGCCTCGGCGAGCTCGACCTCGCCTTCCTCTCGGCGTACTCCCTCGGCATGTACTTCGCCGGCCACGCCGGCGACCGGATCGACCTCCGCGTCCTCCTCTCCTTCGGCATGCTCGCGAGCGGAGTCACGACTGTGATCTTCGGGTTGGGGTTCTGGTTCGGGGTCCACCGGTTGGGGTTCTTCCTGGCCGTCCAGATCGTGAGCGGACTGGTTCAGTCGATCGGGTGGCCGTGCGTGGTGTCTGTGGTCGGGAATTGGTTCGGGAAGTCGAAGAGGGGGCTCATAATGGGGGTCTGGAACTCGCACATGTCGGTCGGGAACATTTTGGGGTCGGTGATGGCGTCGTCGGTGTTGGAGTTCGGGTGGGGATGGTCGTTCGTGTTGCCGGGGGTGCTGATCATGGTTGTCGGGGTTTTGGTGTTTTGGTTTCTGGTGCCGAGCCCGGGTGATGCGGGGTTTGAGTCGCCTAAGATGGAGGTTGAGATGAATTTGGAAATAGTGGAAGAGGAGGGGGGGGAAAGACGGGGAAGATGACGATGAGGGGCTGCTTCAGAATGGGGTGACAGGTTTTGACCCGGTGGCGATCGGGTTTTTCGAGGCTTGGAGATTGCCTGGTGTCACTCCTTACGCGTTCTGCCTCTTCTTCTCGAAGCTCGTCGCCTACACATTTCTGTATTGGTTGCCATTTTACATTAGGCACACTGGTAAGCATTTTTTTTTTACTTGAAGAGTAACTTGGGGTTGATGTTTTATGCACAGCAGTGAAATACTGAGTTATTCTGTGTGTTTGAATTAGAAAGATTGGATTTTTGTGATGAATGTGACATCACGAATGGAGAATAGAGGAAGAAATGCAGTAATACCTATATAATGTACACCACCTTCATGGAATTCTCCAACAATAATGAAAGCATGAGATCCATCCTTTAGGAAATCTACCAACAAAGATGATATTACAAGATAGAAGAACTTCTTCTCTAAATAAATGTTTTCTTCCATTCAAATTATATCTCATCCTACTTGCATGCCCATGTATTTATAGGCACAGGTATAGAACAAGCCTCCACCTCTATGCATGCATGCATTAAATATAGTAATCACTTTTCATATACATAAAGGAATAATTAGCACACATCCTTAAGAGACGATTACAAAACACAACAGTGTAATTACTAGAGCACATATGTCTAAAGAGACTATTATAAAACACAAATCTCTGAGAGGCACCACAGAAGATAATGAATAATTTGGGCATGAAGAATCACTATCCGTGTCAAATGTGGAAGAGAAGGAACTACATAATTGGTTATTGCTTGTGCTAGTGAATTTTATATTGTCCAGTAGAAAATATTAGTGTATTCTCATTGTCATGCTTTTTGTTATGATTGAAGCTGTTGCTGGCAAGCATTTGTCCCATAAGGCTGCGGGGATTCTCTCAACAGTATTTGATGTTGGAGGAGTATTTGGAGGTATCTCAGCTGGATTTTTATCGGATAAGATTGAAGCACGGGCGGTGACCTCAATCTTGTTTCTTTCCTTCTCAATTCCAGCATTAATTTTGTATCGTGTGTATGGGAGTGTTTCCATGCCGGTTAATATAGGGTTGATGTTTCTGTCTGGGTATTTTGTGAATGGTCCATATTCGCTTATAACAAGTGCTGTTGCAGCCGATCTTGGCACACAAAACATGATTAAGGGGAACTCAAAAGCTCTTGCTACTGTGACAGCCATTATTGATGGAACCGGTTCCATTGGGGCGGCGATTGGACCTCTTTTGACAGGATATATATCTACTAGGGGATGGAACAACGTATTTCTGATGCTTATTGTCTCTACCTCTTTTGCGGGATTGTTTTTGATTCACCTTGCAAAAGCCGAGATCAGAAATAAATGGAATGAGACTAAGTAATATTTTGAGGCACTGTCTTGTAACGTGGCATTTTTGTTGTAGAAATGAAGTCCATCTTGCTTCCACTGGACAGTGGTGAGTCTTTTTTTTATTTAAATTAGAATTTTTTTGTTTTTTTGATACATTCTTTTGATGTATTTTTCGAGTTACATTGTTGTAACAAATACATGATTGATGAACATTGTAATGCATGATACTGCCAAATTATACTGTAATGATCTTGTTATGAAACAATGATATTTACCATTGCCATCTAATAACAAGGAATGCTTTAGAATGGGATTTTCAACAATTTATATTTATCACTGTTGATTATGACTCACTAGTCTATCTGGTTACTTGAATAGTTTTATACACTCCCAGGTTTACTAGTGCTTTTTTGGTTGATGTTTTACTAACGTGAGTACAATTTTGGTCCAAGACATTATGATCTGTTTTCAGGGATGGATTTGGAACATTATGAGGAAGCAGTTGAGCAGCATGTTATAATGCATTAGAATCACCTCAGTTTCTAAGCTCAAGATACCAATTAGAAAAATACCTATCATTTAAAAAAAAAAAAATTTAGATGAATGCCTATCGTTTATTTCAAAAAAAAAAAAAAAGATACCAATTAGAAAATACATGAGGATGAAGGTATTGCTCTTCTCGGCTTTCTCAAGTTGAAATATGTCAGTTATGCTTTGCAAGGACTACAAATGGCCTGCTAAACTCTACATCTCAAGGCAAAGAGTTTAAATTTCAATGAAATCTGAATACAAAGATGCTTGATCATGTTTGTTATGCTCATTCCTTGAGACCCTTAATTGAATAATCAGGTGGATTTTATCCTTTGATAAACTTTGGAGTTATGCTCGTCTTCTCATTAAGACTATTAATAATTGCATGCTTCTCATGTACATATTTCATATGGACAACAATATATCCTAGCTATCTTAGGAATATTGTTTTGGATGCGATGGGTGGAGTAGACATTTACTTTATTAGATTTCCTTTCTGGTGCTCTGGATATTGGTGTTCTGAATTTCTTCTAGGTGTGAACTTCATCTTCGATGGAGGGCTATACTGGTTCGTTTATTGAAAATTTCAAAGAAATATAGCCACAACAAGAATTAATTTGCTTCACATGACATGTGGAACTAGGCATGTCCTTAAATCTTTCAAACGCTTGAATTTCCCCATATTATGGAGCTTTAACAATTTCTATCTTTGTTGTGCGAAGGATATATATATTTTAGTGTTGTTTGAAGTGAATATCTCTGGTTTTAA
Source organism: Acorus calamus (assembly GCA_030737845.1). Lineage (NCBI taxonomy): Eukaryota > Viridiplantae > Streptophyta > Magnoliopsida > Acorales > Acoraceae > Acorus > Acorus calamus. The sequence continues at coordinate 11,089,332 of CM060876.1, read as the reverse complement.
ATTATTTACTTTCTCCATTTCTCATTCCCCATACCATTGTATGAAAGCATACTATGTGAACACAGTTTCTCGGGGATAGATTACTGTGAATTTACCTAACCTTGAAATACCAGAGAACAAAAGGTTATTTGATGCTGATATTCATAGGTATAGATATATCCCGTTGCCTTCTCCTAAAAAGTCTCCTCCGACTTATGCCATACAATCCTGATTCCAATCCTGATTCCGATAATTCAATTTGCTGATGACAGCAAAGCCAGTGCCATCTAAAGGCGCTGCTATAACCAGCTATATTTTTAGCCCTAGTTTTTTGCCCAATAGATATATGCATTCATTTTGAAGGTACATGAATCCATGTATTTTTTCAAATGAAAGGACATCTTCTGTTACCTGTTGGAAACATTAACCCCCGTTTGGAACGGGAATAGGGGCTCGGATAACCTGATATAAAGGGGAATAAGAGATTTTGGGTGTTTGAAAACACAGAATAGGTAGGGTTAAAGTATGTCAAAATATATTGGTATAAAGTGGTATATGAATTCCAACCAACCCTGGAATTAAAGTTATTCTAGGTTATTCCACCAAAAGAATATATGGGCTAGCTGTCAAATCAATTGTCATCACCTCTCATAAATCATCTGTCAAATCAACTATCATTATTTTTTCACCTCTTATAAATCTTTATCCATATTTTATTCATATTTTACCAAAACAACAAAAAATTTATTCTTACGTTTACTAACGAGAATAATTCAAAACACAATCAAACACAAAATCACTTTATCATCATTTATGCTAGAATAAATGTATATCCAAGAATAAATTTTATTCCCGTTCCAAATGAGGGCTAAATGCACTAATATTATGGTTGGATGGAATATTATCGGCCATCTAATTGAAACATGCAAAAACAAAAGTATTCGGAATGTGAGGGTAACTTGTGATATTCATTGGTTTATACTTAACTTCTTTATATACTGTGTTACTACTCGATATATACTTCACTGCTTTAGGCCCTGGTTCAAGAATATAGCTCGAAATAAGTGAGAATTAATCGGAATGACTTTAAAATAGGTGTTTGAATGGTTGGAACAAATGAAAATATGTATGTCAGAATTAACCAGTATAAAGTGGTATTTAAATACCTGTCAATTTCTTGAATAAAGTTATTTTAGATTCTTCAACCTAAATGAATTTGTTGGATTACTGACTTTTCTTATAAATCAACTGTTTTATAAATCAAAATCAAATCAACCGTTATCACATGTTTTAAATTAATTGTTAAATCAATTCTTTTTTTATTTTTATTTTTTATAAATATGTATTCACACTTTATTCTGATTTTATCTAAACAATAAAAAAATTATTATTACGTTTTTCCAATTAAAATAATGTAAAACACAATCAAGTAAAAAATCATTTTATCTTGTTCTTTATTCAAATGGGGCTTAGTATACGAGCACGGGAGGTTCACGTGGTTTTCAACTCTTATTTACAATCTAAATAAAATGTCAACCGGAAAGCTTATGAAACGTGGATCATAACCATGTAAAACTATAAACCTTTCAAAGTCTCACAAGAAGAAGATCAAATGCACCAAAACCTAAAATAATAAAACAAAACAAAAAGTCTAGGAAAAATGGCAGTCGTTACATTTGCTGGAGCGGATCAAATTAAAGATATAATTATTTTTGTCATAATATATCAGATTCAAAATATCAATTATATCATTTTTTAAGTTCTTATAAAAGAGATCAATATATTCACCAAATCCCGACCATCAATATTGAGTAACAATATAACGAATTATGACTTCTTAAATTATTAAATAAATATTCTAAATATAAATTTGTATGATCTAAAATATTTAATAACTATTTTATCACAAGTACAGGGCAGGAGATCAAATGCCATTTTTTTCCCTATAAAAACATGTCAAGGTAGCATGATTAATTTTTACTTGAGTTTATAACTTGTTCTGTATGAAGCTCTTTATAATTTCTCCAATGCTATTAAACTCTGTGAACTCACCAACCGCCGTCGTCTTCCCCAAAACCCTGTAAAAACACCTTCGAAACCCCTAAATTCGAATATGCGAATCCAAATCTCCACCCTCCGCCGCCTCCTCCACACCTCCTGCGCCCCCACCCAAAACCCCCTCCGCCTCCTCGACCCAGTCTCCGTCTCGAACACCATCTCCTCGTACTCCAACGACCCATCCCGCGCCCTTGACTTCTTCCACTACGTCGAGCGCGTCCACGCCTTCTCCCACGACACCCGCACCTTCAACGCCGCCATCAATGTCCTCGCCAAGTTCTTCGACTTCGACCGCGCGTGGTCCCTCATCGCGCGCATGCCCTCTCCCTCCCCCGACACCTTCCGCATCCTCTTCAACCGCTACGCCTCCGCCCACCTCCCCTCCGACGCCATCCACGCCTACGAACGCGCCGCCTCGGAATTCGGGCTCAAAGGGGAACCCCTCTTCACCTCCCTCGTCGACGCGCTCTGCGAGCACAAGCACGTGATCGAGGCCGAGGAGCTTTGCTTCAAAAGGGGGGACTTTCCGGTGACCGCCAAGACCCACAACATGATCCTCCGCGGGTACGCCAAGTTGGGGTGGTGGAGAAAATGCAGAGAATTCTGGGTGGATTTTGAGAAAGGTGGAATCTTGCGCAACCTTCACTCGTATTCGATTTACATGGACATTGTTATCAAGTCGGGGAAGCCTTACATGGCGGTGAAGCTGTTCGAAGAAATGATTGAGAGAGGGGTTTGCCCGGATGTGGTGGCGTACAACACGGTCATCCAGGCGGTCGGTGTGGTGGACGGCCCCGATCGCTCGATACGGCTCTTTCGGGAGATGATCGACAATGGGTGTCGCCCAAATGTGGCGACTTACAATGCAATTCTTAAGTTGTTGTGTCGGGCGGGGAGGTTCGATGAGGCTTATGGGTTTCTTGAGGGGATGAGGAAGGATGGGGTGGAGCCAAATGTGATTACTTACCATAGTTTCTTTAAGTATCTTATGAAGCCGAAGGAGGTGATGGGGTTGTTTGATAGGATGGTTAAGAGTGGGTGCCAGCCGAGGATGGATACTTATGTAATGCTGCTTAGGAAGTTTGGGAAGTTGGGGTTTTTGAGGCTGGTTATGGATGTTTGGAAGGCAATGGAGGAGAATGGGTGTAGCCCGGATAAGTTCGCTTACGATTGTTTGATCGATGCGCTTGTGAAGAAAGGGATGTTGGACATGGCGCGGAGGTATGATGAGGAGATGGTGGCGAAGGGGCTCTCTGAGAGGCCGAGGAAGGAGCTCGGGACTTCGATTCTTGGAGGGGAGTGTTGTTATGAAGATCATGGTGTGTTTTGATGAATGGAGGTTGGAGTTCTTGTTGTTGCTAGTGAATTTGTGGCATCAGAAGGACAAGATGATGGAGTTCGCTTGGGTTGGGGGAGGTTTTGAATGGATATGGCTGGAAAATTGTGATGAGGGATGATTTATGCAGACCTGGTTGCATGTACTTGATGCAGTGGATGTGAAGGTCATTGCATTTTAGATGATATGATGGCAGAGAAATCGATGAAAACTAGGATGTAAGAAGCTTTTGGTATTAGAACACCAATGTTAATCATGGTGAAACCCAAGCAGGAAGTGTACACTACAAAAAGGCAGAATGCCATGAGCATCCTCTTTTTTTATTCAATAATGATTCCCCATTTTATAGGTTCCATATAAGCTACATGAGGTGACACAAATGTTATCATTTATTTTATCATATTTGTCTTTTTCGATAATTACTCTACATAATCAAGGAGATGATTATAATTGTTGTTGATGTGGCATAATTTTTTGAATTTTGTTGGAGATCCAAATCCCATGATTTTTGTCAATTAGTATTATTATCTCTTTTGCTTAATAAGATGAAAAAAAATACATGAGAGAGTAATTGATAAGCAGCAGGTTACACTCGTGGATCATTCTGATGGTCTAATACGTTTGTCCTAACTTTGTCTTTGTGTTTTGCTATTTTTGCTTGAACTGTACACATTGCACGTAAGCTTAAAAAAAGCATGAGCCAGTGGTTAAGGTTCTTTCTTTCTATTATTTCTATCCATTCGTCTGCAGTTTCTTTTTCTTCTTCACATAAAACAAAATTTGTATATGGATCACATTCCTTGTTTGCATTTGTTATAATTTTTTATTATTGAATTTGATGTTAGATGTGAAATCCATTTTTGGATTCATTCAATTTGCATTATTTCAAGGATTTATTATTTGTTTGTCACACAAAAAAAACTTTATAACTGTCCAGTGGAAATTGATTTAGCATTATTCCTTTTTCTTCCAAATTTTTTTTCGAATACATTTTTGTTATATAAAATTACGTTTCTTTAAACCGCCATTAAAAAATAAAAAAACAATATTTGGTTTCACCTTTATTACAATTTTTTCTTGGATGTAGCGTTTGATCTTAAATTATTTTACATTGGCTTGGGTTGTGTGACATTCAAAATTTTCAAATTATTATTTTAGACTTATATACATTATTTTTCTAAAGTTAGTGACATGTTAATATAATATAAATGTGCATTATATCTGGAAGTCAGTTACATTTGTAGATGTAACTAATTTTTAATCGTCATATATAATAAAAGTCAGTTACATTTACAAATGCAACCAATTTTTATGCAACTTATTATTGAAATTAAGTTACATTTTATAAAAGTAACTTAATTTTATATAAAACTCTTGTTTTATACCGTGATTTATGTTTTATTTCTGCATTCATCGAAAAAAAAAACTTTGCATCAATCCCAAATACTGTGTCTGATAATTGTAATAAATAATCATCAAATTAACAACATTTAAAAAAAAATAAAAACGTTGATTATTCATTGTCGCCATCGTTTGTTGGTTGAATTAGATGTTGCAAACAAAAATTATGTCTTTTTTAGTGTTTTTGAAATGGTTTTTTTAATGATTTAGTTTTTTTCTGTTTTTTTAAGAAACCCTAAAGAATTTGAATTTAGAATTGGTTTTTTAATGATTTCTTTTTTATTATTATTATTTTGAATTGGTTTTGAAAAAATGGATTTCCAAAATGGAACAGGTTGATCTGTTGTTCAAAAAAAAGTGCAAATGAGTTTAATGAGAGAGGAAAATGTGGGTTTTAAATAAGGGTAATATATTATATTTTTGTTGTGAATATAGTGGATACCCACCACTCCTCCTAACCATAACCTCCCTCACTCTTCAACTCCATAACCCCTCTCATTCAACTCCATAACCCCCACTATTAGTCACCCCACTATGTACCCCCTCACCTCTATGGAATTGCAACTTCTCACCTTTGGAATTCCTCCATGCACCCTATAAATAGAGGGGACTCTCATGTATTCCATAACCAACAATTGAATAATAAATCATCTCTCTACTTCTCTACTTGCTTGAGTGTTTTGTTTTTGTATTCATATTCTACTTAGTTTAGAACACGTTATCAGCACGACGACGCTCTTGTCTAATTCGCTAAAGAGGTTTGTATTTTGGTGAGTTCATGATGCTCAAATCATCATAACTATATCTTATATTTTGTGTACGATATGATTGACAATTTTATGAATTTCTTTTTTTATAAAGAAAAATGAGTTTTCTTACTCTATACTACATAATTAAATATACCCATGCGTTATATTTTTTTTTAAGAATGCATTTCTTTATGCGTTTTTTTGTTATATAGCAAAGTATTAAAAAAAAAAGCCTACTATTTGTAAACCTATTACGCTTAGATCAGAATTCATGTATCTGTTTTCTGTTTCTTCGTATGCTTATTTCATTGCCTAATCGTTGTACAATAACATTTCTTATTTTAATAAATCATACCTTCATGTTTTTTGAACAAAGTTAATCACCTCTTATACCATTATTCTTTATGGCAGAATCTATCCATCTTTTCTTTAAAAATATGCATTATATGCCCTCAATAATGTGTATATTCATAACGAGTAGATAGACCATTATGAACATAGATAGACCAAATATGTTTTCTTCTTATTATACTCTTAAAAACATACATACTGGTCGATCAAAATTTTAAAATTTGTCAATCACCTACTCATTTTGACATGGTACACAAACTTGAAAGACATGATATCATATTGATTAGATGTTAAATGACTATAAACCTGATTCCGAGAAGGTCAGATAGACCTGATTATTCACATGTATTTTTCAATTTGAGGTTGTTCATGCTTCTCTTAAAAAAAAAAATTTTAGTAGATAGTGCACATTTTTCCAATAAAGGCAGATCCCTTTTGTATGAATTTTAATCCATGCCTTTTAAAATTATTATGGTTTATTCAAATATGTTAGTAATACTTGTTGCCGAACCTACATATGTAAGGTAAACGATTAATGCTTCAAGTTTTGTTGTTTATATATATATTTTTTTATATTCTCGATACATGTGGTGACATTACTTCATTTTTCTTATAGAGATATCTACCATGTCGAATCTTACCAAACTTGAATTCACCGCACTTGACATTTCGGGCAACAACTATCTCTCGTGGATACTCGATGCTGAAATCCACATTGATGCCATGAACCTTGGCAACACGATAAAGAAAGGAAATCAAGAGTCCCTGCAGAACCGCGCAAAAGCAATGATTTTCCTTCGCCACCACGTTCATGAGGATCTCAAAAGCGAGTACCTCACGGTGAAAGATCCTCTTACCCTTTGGGAGAGCTTGAAAGATCGATACGATCATCAAAAGACTGTCATCCTCCCCAAAGCTCGGTATGATTGGATGCACCTGCGATTGCAAGATTTCAAATCTGTTGCTGATTATAATTCTGCCCTTTTTAAAATTAGTTCACAACTAAAGTTGTGTGGTGAAAAGGTGACAGACGAGGATATGTTAGAAAAAACATATTCTACTTTTCATGCCTCGAATGTGCTCCTGCAGCAGCAGTATCGAGAGCGAAGATTTGACAAATACTCGGCATTAATTTCATGCCTCCTTGTTGCCGAGCAAAACAACGAACTTTTATTGAAAAATCATGCATCACGTCCAACTGGTTCTGCATCACTGCCTGAAGCAAATGCATCAATGCCTGAAGCAAACGCATCCACGATGTCTACCCGTGGCCGTGGACGTGGCCGTGAACGAGGACGAGGACGAGGTCGTGGTAGAAATGACAATCGGAATTACAAGGTTCATAAAGATAGCAACTCCAACCACCAGAAGTGGAATGAAGGACATCACAACAAAGGAAAAGGTTTGATGAACAAACCTTCAAAAAATAATGAGACTGCATGCTATCGATGCGGTGGTAAAGGACATTGGTCACGTACCTGTCGTACGCCAAGACATTTGGTTGACCTTTATCAGGCATCAATCACAGACAAGGGAAAGAATGTCGAAGTAAATTTTGTTGACCCCGTAAACCATGTTGGCCCATCAGATATTACTCATTTGGATGTATCTGATTTCTTTGCTAATTCTAATGGCAACATCGGTCATATGATTGATGATGGAAATGTCCACATCAACTAATATTTCCTTTTTAGCATTTATTTTATGTAATTTTCCTTCCTTTTTATGTACTTTGTTTTATTTCAATAAAATGCAATTTCATGTTTTCTATATTTATCTTATTTATTTCATTTTTCTTTTTACAAGAATGGCTATGGTTGGTGACATCTGTCTTGCAGACAGCGCAACAACGCATACGATCCTACGAAATAAAACATATTTCTCGACATTGACATTAATCAATGCAAATGTTAATACCATCTCTGGTACTACAAACTTAATTGAAGGCTCCGGAAGAGCAAATATAATATTACCAGGAGGTACAAAATTTTGTATTAATGATGCATTATATTCAGCAAGATCCAGAAGAAATCTGCTAAGTTTTAAGGATATTCGTCTTAATGGATATCATATTGAGACTATAAGTGAAAATAATATGGAGTATTTATGCATTACTTCAATTATTTCAGGCCAAAAGCATATATTAGAGAAACTTCATGCTCTCTCATCCGGGTTGTATTATACAACCATAAAAACAATCGAATCATACACTGTAATGAACCAGAAGTTCTATGATTCAGATATTTTTACGCTTTGGCATGATCGTCTCGGGCATCCAGGGTCTACAATGATGCGTCGAATAATTGATAATTCATTTGGGCATCCGTTAAAGAACCAGAAGATTCTTTTACCTAATCACTATCAATGCACTTCGTGCTCACAAGGCAAATTGATAGTTAGACCATCCCCTACAAAAGTCAATGTTGAGTCACCAACATTTTTGCAAAGAATTCAAGGGGATATATGTGGCCCAATCCACCCCCATGTGGACCATTCAAGTATTTTATGGTATTAATAGACGCATCTGCTAGATGGTCGCATGTTTGTCTATTATCCACTCGGAATGCTGCATTTGCAAGACTACTTGCTCAAATAATCCGATTACAGTCTCATTTTTCGGATTATCCTATAAAGTCAATACGCCTTGATGGAGCTGGTGAATTCACATCGAAAACTTTTAACGACTATTGTATGTCGCATGGCATCGATGTTGAACACCCTGTTGCTCATGTGCACACCCAAAATGGATTAGCTGAATCATTTATTAAGCATCTTCAGCTAATTGCACGTCCTATGCTTTTGAGGACAAAATTACCCGTTTCAGCTTGGGGTCACGCTATATTGCATGCAGCAGCATTAGTTCGCCTTCGGCCAACTGCTTATCATCAATATTCCCCTTTACAGCTTGTATTGGGTCATCAACCAAATATTTCACATCTTCGTATTTTTGGTTGTGCTGTACAAGTTCCTATTGCCCCTACACAACGAACTAAAATGGGCCCTCAACGTCGATTGGGAATTTATGTAGGATTTGATTCTCCTTCTATTATAAGATATCTTGAACCATTGACAGGAGATGTTTTTACCGCTCGATTTGCGGATTGTCATTTTGATGAGACAATATTCCCGTCGTTAGGGGGAGAAAATCCGTCGCCAGAAGAACGACGTGAACTTACTTGGAAAACTCCATCTTTGGATCATCTTGATCCTCGCACTAATCAATGTGAAACTGAAGTGCAAAGAATCACTCATCTTCAAAGAATTGCGCATCAATTGCCAGATGCATTTAATGATGCAGCAAAAGTGATGAAATCACATATTCCAGCTGCTAATACTCCAGCTCGGATTGATATTCCAATAGGAAAAACTGTTAATATGCCGGCTAATGAATCAACAAAGACACGCCTGAAGCGTGGAAGACCTATAGGCTCAAAAGATTCGGCTCCCCGAAGGAGAAAAACAATGAAGAATAATTCTCTAGAAGAGCATGAAACACTTGAAAGACTCACAATAATAAATCCTACAGAAGAAGTCCCTGAAGTGACACAAGTCCCCGAAGAGACTGACGTCCCTGAAGTGATACCCGTACATGAAGATCAAGTACATGGAAATGAAGAAATTTCCATAAATTACGCAAATTCACAAATATTGTGGGATCGAAAGCAAGTGCTTGTTGATGATATATTCTCTTTTGCAGTAGCTACAGAAATCATTTCATATGATGATTCAGAACCACGTTCAGTGGATGAATGCAGACGAAAAAATTGTTGGCCACAATGGAAAGCTGCTATTCAAACAGAATTGAATTCACTTGCAAAACACCAAGTATTTGGACCAGTAGTCCTAACCCCTGAAGGTGTTAAACCAGTAGGATGTAAATGGGTGTTCGCAAGAAAACGAAATGAAAGAAACGAGATTGTTAGATACAAAGCTCGTCTTGTGGCACAGGGTTTCCTGCAAGACCTGGGATCGATTTTGAAGAGACATATTCTCCTGTGATGGACACAATCACATTTCGGTATTTAATTAGTCTTGTAGTCTCAGAAGGACTTGACATGCATCTAATGGATGTGGTTACTGCATATTTATATGGAAAATTAGATACCGACATTTATATGAAAGTTCCTGAAGGACTAAAATTGCCTGAAGCAAAACCACGAAACATGTACTCAATCAAGCTAAGACGATCCTTGTATGGATTAAAGCAATCTGGACGAATGTGGTATAACCGTCTTAGTGAATACTTAATAAAAGAAGGATATGTCAATGATCCAATATGCCCCTGTGTATTTATTAAGAAAACGGAACTTGGATTTGCCATTATTGCAGTATATGTTGATGATATTAATCTAATTGGGACTCCTGAAGAGCTCGAAAAGGCTTCCGAATATCTAAAAAAGAGTTTGAAATGAAAGATCTTGGAAAAACAAGATATTGTCTCGGCCTGCAGATTGAGCGGAGTTCAAACGGGATACTTGTTCATCAAACAACATATGTTGAAAAAACCCTGAAGCGTTTTAATATGGACAAATGTCATCCATTAAGTACTCCTATGGTGGTAAGGTCACTTGACCCAAAGAAGGACCCTTTTCGTCCGAAAGAAGATGATGAAAATCTTCTTGGTCCTGAAGTACCTTATCTTAGTGCAATTGGTGCCTTATTATATTTAGCCCAATGCACTAGACCTGACATTGCATTTTCAGTTAATTTATTGGCCAGATTTAGTTCTGCACCAACTCGACGGCATTGGAATGGTGTGAAGCACATTTTTCGTTATCTTCGTGGAACGTCAGACATGGGCCTATTCTATGCAAAGGATTCCAATAATGGTGCACAATTGAAGGGTTATGCAGATTCAGGATATCTTTCAGATCCTCACAAGGCTCGCTCACAAACAGGGTATGTATTCACTTGCGGTGGCACAGCGATCTCTTGGCGATCTACGAAACAGACTTTGGTCGCCACGTCTTCTAACCACTCTGAGATTCTTGCACTCCACGAAGCAAGTCGGGAATGCGTGTGGATAAGGTCTTTGGTTCATCATATTCATACTGCATGCGGACTATCTCTTATTAAAGATGTTCCAACAACTATTTATGAAGACAATGCAGCATGCATTGCTCAAATCAAAGGGGGATATATCAAGGGTGATAGAACGAAGCATATTTCTCCAAAATTCTTTTACACTCATGAGCTCCAGCAGAGACATGAAATTGATGTTCAACAAATTCAGTCAAAGGACAATCTTGCAGATTTGTTCACTAAAGCTTTGTCGACATCAACATTCAAGAAGTTGGTGTATAACATCGGGATGCGACGAGTTAGCGATCAAAATTCTTAAAATCTTGTACTTATGAGGGGAAGTAATTATTTTGATGATATTTTGCGAACTGTACTCTTTTTCCTTCGCCTAGGTTTTGTCCCAATGGGTTTTCCTGGCAAGATTTTAACGAGGCAGTGTTAAACGCATATACCATTATACGATTAAGTTACATTGTACTCTTTTTCCTTCGCTTTGGTTTTTTCCCACTGGGTTTTCCAAGCAAGGTTTTAATGAAGCAATTATCTTAGCGTGGTGGTCATCCAAGGGGGAGTGTTGTGAATATAGTAGATATCCACCACTCCTCCTAACCATAACCTCCTCCACTCTTCAACTCCATAACCCCTCTCATTCAACTCCATAACCCCCACTATTAATCACCCCCCTATGTACCCCCTCACCTCTATGGAATTGTATTTTCTCACCTTTGAAATTCCTCCATGCACCCTATAAATAGAGGGATCTCTCATGTATTCCATAACCAACAATTGAAGAATAAATCATCTCTCTACTTCTCTATTTGCTTGAGTGTTTTGTTTATGTATTCATATTCTACTTAGTTTAGAACAATTTTGCATTTTTAACTTTTTTTAAAAAGTTAAACAAGCAACCAATGAGAGAATGACATCTTATGGGGCTTAAATTTTGAGGCTTGTATAGCAGGACTCTTTTTTTTAACAATGCTAATAATATTGTAAGTTTTTACGGACTACCTCTTGACAAGTTGATAGAAGTATCTGAATAAATTAGTAGTGGTGTTTGTTTTTCATCCAAGAGTTTTATATTCGAGTTTTACCACGGCTGACTTAAAGATTTAATTAGGAAAAAAAAGAAAAAACAATAAATTATTGAGATACCAAAATAAAAATGTCAGTTTTTGTTTCCATGATCTTCTTGCTCATTTACTGTTCTATTTGGGAATATTATATGTTCAATGGATGGAATTTGGCGTTGCTTCTCATGTACAGAAGAATTTACCTGTGCACAACTCTCTCTTTCTTGAAACCAAACATGCACAAAAAAAAAGAAGGGTTTTTTGCATATATACCTCTGTTAGGATCCTTGGTTGTATAAATACCCCTGTTAAGATCACAAGTGCAAAAATACCCCTCTTAAACTAATAAGCAGTGCATCGGTACCCCTCCGTTACCCTCTGTAAGCAGTTACGATTTCACCATAGTTAATTTATTAACCGACATATGTATTTTACCATTTTACCCCTAACTAAAGCTATTTAAATAAGAAGGAGAAGGGCATTATTGACTTTTCCTTGTACTTAACGGAGCAAAACGGCCATTTTTTAACCAAAGCTCACGGGTACTAACCACAGGGGTACTGATGCACTGCTTATTAGTTTAGTAGGGGTATTCTTGCACTCGTAATCCTAACAGGGGTATTTATGCAATCAAGGATCATAACAAGGGTATATATGCAAAAAACCCAAAAAAAAACCTCTCCCTCCTCTCATTCCATTTTTTCTTCCACCATGCAATCCAACCCCAAATTGGGTTCGCCACCCCTCTTGTGGATCTAAATCCAATTTAAATCCAATGAGTGTTGTTACACTCAATTTTTTTTTCAATTCAAAGCTCAGTCTTATGTATCACGTTAAATACCCAGTAAAACATATATCTAGTTAAATATTATATATACCTTATTAAATTTCTTACACTTAATAAAAATGAATTTATTTAACTCAAAATAAAACGACGTCAATTTTTATGATATACGAATTCCAATCAACCCCTGATTAATTATTCTAAATTATTCAATTCAAACAAATTTTTTATTATTATGCTTCCAAACGAAAATAATTCAAAACATAACTAAACAAAAAATCATTTTATCTCTACTTATACTAGAATAATCATAAATCTCAAAATAACTTAATTTCCTATTCAAAGGGGGATTAAAGTTAATTCTTACACTGCATAAAAATAAGTCATCGAGCTACCACATTTGAGTAGAATCAAATTGATACACCAATCTGATTGCATTTTGTTCAGGTCCAACACGGATATCTGAAATACTAAAAAAAACAGTAAAAAAGACCACAAAACTCGACGGGCCAAACACATAAATAACAGCATTCCCTCAAGCTGCTGTGAATCCCTTCTTCCCTCCACCACCAGTCGATCCAGCTGGGATGACCTTCAGCACATTGAACCTCACCGTCTTTGACAGTGGCCTGCGCATGACGTAAGATATAACGTCTGGTTTATGTTTTTCTAGACGCGGTGAAAAAGAATAGTGATTGATAAAGATTGTCACCTGCACTGGCCAATGATGACATGATCACCTTCCTTCACACGGAAGCATGGTGATACGTGTGCAGGAATATTGGAGTGCCTCTTCTCATACCTGAATCATATGGCATGGAATGATAAAATCATGATACAAGTAGTGGTAGATTAAATACGGGATTGATTTTTTACATGCCTTTGGTACTTCTTCACATAGTGAAGGTAGTTCCTCCTGACTATGATGGTTCTGTTCATCTTAGCACTGTGGCAAGTCCCTGCCAAAATACGGCCCCTAATGGAGACTGTTCCAGTGAATGGGCATTTTTTGTCGATATATGTTCCTGCAAGTAGAGTCAACATATTAAATGAAATGCATGTAAACTATTTTTAGGCGTTCCCACAATCAGTTGGATGCATCTACTTCCATACATATCTGAAACAACAATTTCTATGCCCATCCACTCTTCTACATAAATAGCTAGCAAAACATTCCATTTCACTAAATAAAAGCAATAATCTTTTAATCATCACAGACAAAATCCCCAACAAGGGGTGCAGTACAATAATTCTAGCAACAAATAAAGAGTGAAAGGAATACACTGGCATAAAAGGAACAAGAGAAACAAATACACAAAAACCCACTGCCAAACAATTACCTCAGCTTGAAGGTACCAAGTTAGATAGACCAATCATAGTTCCCATATCATATAAACACTAAATTCTACATATTAACGTGGGCTGGCCATAACTTCAACCATGTCCAAGGACTTAATAATCATATTCTTCCAACACTTAAACGATTGCTTCTAAGTCGGATAAATAAGCAAATCAACCACAGAACTACTACATGCCAGGTTTGATCTCCAAAAGTCTAATTTGAAGAGAACAAATAGTCAGACAACCTTTAACTTTGAGCAACTACACTAGAAGGAATAAAAACAATTCTAAAGAGAACATGAAGAATAAATATCACAGCACTTAGTGTGCTCTTACATGTGTAAGATACATCTTTTACTGAAAAGAAATAGGGATTCCCCCTTGTTAGATTAAATCAGATTGAAACCCCTCATAGAATTGAGATGAGAAATGTCTATGAACAAAGACCAAAAAAGGGGGGGGGGGGGGGGTTGTATTACTAGAATTGAAAGGACCACTCACACCCTCACTCACACCTTAGCAAGAATTACAATACTAGACCAAATGCCCATTTGTTTAATTATCCTAGACATATTAAATATATAGTAATAATGACCCACACTTTGGGCTTTTTTAATAACCACTATTAAATAAGTAATTAGATTAATGACCATTGATCAATTTTAATAACAAAAATGAGCATCTAACCATCACGTTAGTGATCACGCCAAATGACCATTTTTTTATCTGGACATTGAAAGCTGGATCCTTTAAACCCAACTTCTATTTTTTTACTTGTATGTCGAGTCCTTTAGAACCAATTTCTGTTTTTTTTTTAAGTTGCATCTTAAAAGTTAATTTTAAAAAAGCTGAATGAATCTGGGCCCTTTAGGCCTGGATTCACTGGTGCTTTTGCAAAAAAAAGATGCCCCGCTAACAGGCTTGAACCAAGCTAGGTCAGGCAAAGGATCTGGTTTGCCCAACCTGGCCCAGAAAAAAAAAACTTAGGACCCATCTCTAGTTGAAAAAAAACATTTCATGGTAAGGGCCGCGTTTTATACCCCAACCCGAGACCTCCCCTCTTTTCACACAAAAAATCCACCTTCACCCCTCCCTCAAACTCACCCCCAAATCACCCTAAATCACCACCAATTCAACCCATTCCAAGTACCCAGCCCCTCCCTCCTCTCTTTCTCTCTATCCAATTTCTTTACTTTATTTCATCTTTTTCACCAAGGGCAATGAAGCCGGGTCCTTTGACCCAGATTCATGGTCCTTTTTAAAAAAATTAATAAATGACCTGGCATTTACCTGCCAAAACTTTAAAAAAATATCATCCAACGTGAATGTTGACATGACGGTCAGATGACCATTTTTCTTATTAGAAAATGGTCAATGGCCATTAATTTAATTTACTATTTAATAATTATGATTTTAAAAAGCCCCAATTTCCAACCATGATGCAGATCTATATAATGATTTATTTCTAAACAATGAAGATTCCAATTTGATAGATGAACTTTTTTTTTGCTTGGTGTTTGATAGATGAACTTGACTACACACAAATCCCCTTTTCAGCCAATGTGCAAGACTACTGCACAATGGCTGCTGTCTTCTCAAGAATACATAGTTTCTAGTGAGGGAAGAATTGGTGTATTTGCGTGATTACAAAAGTATCTGATTATCCAGAACTCAACAGCAGTGAAGTCTTTCCTCTAAAGAGTCTTAACAGTCCACTTTATGGAAGGGGAAAAGGCACATAGTGTCTATTTGAAGAAGGAAAAAGAATATACAGAACTTTACTATGGACCATAACCAAGACTACACATGCAATATACACAAATGTAGGCAATAATCAAGGTTTACCATATCAAGTAACATTACTTGCACCTGTGAAGCAAACATATCTCATCTAGGTTACTTCATAATATCATAACATCTACACTGATGGGCATCTTTTTTTTTTTGCAAATGTAACTTTTTCCATCAATTATCGGTTAACCCAAGATAAAGAGGATTTTGAAAGAGAGAATGGACAGGCCATGCATGATTGGGATGTGATGTGTGGAGCATGCATGTGAATGCCGTATTCCAATTATATGATAGGGGAATAAGCCAAGGAAAAAGAACATCAGAAGCATGAAGAAAAACATGGTACACTGTTGATAGTTCATGATCTCCAACTCTCACGGGCGTAATCTATACTAACCTGTGTACCAAAGATACTGCTATAATATCTCACATCCACGAGGCCAAACAGGTGTCATAGTCTCATAGAGACTGATCACATTATTCTTAAGGAAAAAATAAATCCTATAAATGTGAGCAAATTGACACCCAAGACCCTGGATATATAATCTAGTGAGTCATTCCCACGTATGAGGGATTGTATATACCATACAACTATAGTACATACCACACCTCAAGTACAGTGTATACCACAGAAGTATAACACATACCCACCATCTCACATAAGGAGAACTCTACAGGACTTTTACTTATGAGTCATGAATCATGATTTTACTCGGAAAAAAAAATCATCCTTTATATTGTCTTGGTCTCCAAGTTTTATCCTAAGCCCTATGTTATAAGATACTATCACAAGTGTTATTCCCATGACTTGTAACATTATTCTACTGACTAAATTATAATCATTGTCTCAGCTCTTCCCAGAACGCATGATAATTTAAAGACACTGAACCATCACTAATGTTAGTTGGAGAAGCACAAGGCAATCACAAACATGTATTTATATTCAAGTACACAGAAAACCAAAGCACAAACAAAGAAACAGGGCTACAAACTGATTGCATCAAGTACAAACTTAATCAATTCACCAAAAACATTTTGAAGGATGCTCAAGACACAATACCTTCAATAGCTTCCCGGGGGGTCTTGAATCCCAAACCAACATTCTTCCAGAAGCGATTGCCACCCTTACCTTGCATCTTCCCCTTCCCTGATTTCTTGGAGCTATCATCATGAAACCAGTAACCAATGATCAGAGAAATCATGACCAAAAATGCATAAAACTCGGACTTCCCTAAATTTGAAAATGCCCTCTAATAAATAAAAAAACAATGCAGAGTTTTCCTTACCTAGCGAATACCCTCGGCTGCTTCAAGAAGGCTTTCTCCGTCTGCATTCAAATCAGGAAAATCAAAACAAACATACAAAACTCTAATAATCACAATATGACACAGAACCACTTACAATAGTTTAGAAGACTGCATATTCAAAACTTGTGATATTGAATATAAAAACAATAAAATATTCCTATGATTTCATCAAAACCAAACGATTTGAAGAATCATAAACAGTCTATTTTATAAAAACGAATCGGAGTTGGAATTTCCCACAAATTCTAGGTAACATCAGATCCAATTTTTACTCGGTCATTAAGAGAAGAACAAATGTAACAAAGTCAGCAAAAGAAAAAAAAAAAACCAAGATGTATAAAAAATTTCTGATTCGCGATTTCATGTGATTCATATTACAGATCTGGTTTAGTAAAACAATAGAGAGGAAGAGAATCTGAACCTGTTCCGCCATGGTTAGGGTTTCGGGTACGGGGAGAGAGAGAGAGAGAGAGAGAGAGAGAGAGAGGTGACAAGAACGGCGAAAAACCTAACACAAGCGAAAACCCTAACCCAAGTTTATATATTCTGCATCTAAAATGACGAGAATACCCTTCATATTCGGACCACTACAATTGTCCGATACCGCATCAGCCCATCAGTTAAAAGGAAGCCCAATTGACTTTGGAAAATGAGCCAATCTGCAGTACACATCAATTTGGAAAAACAAAGTTAGATTCGGTCCCATTTATCAACCAAAATTCAAATTTTAAGATTTTTTTTTTAAAATAATAAACATCATCGGATGAGTTATGTGTTTTGATAAAAATTGTATATCACTTCATTTTAAATTGAATGAAACCATTTTTAATAAGTGTAAGAAATATTTAATGTAGTTTATACAATATCTAACGAAGTTTATACTTCACTGGATTCCTAACGCTGTATGTATGACTGTGTTTTGGACTGAGAAAAAAATTGAATGTAACATCACTCCATTTTTTTTTTTTTTATTTAAATTTAGACATTTCTATTGAAGTAAATTAAGCTATAAAAAATAAAATATATGTTATAATATTTTTTTAAAAAAATAAATTTTTTATTCCATATATAATAATAGAATTTTATATATTATGATAATGCAGTATATACTATACTATTATAGTGTATAAAAATGCAAAACGGATTTCGTTAGCTACCATCATTCAATGTAATGAGATATGTAATACGTTAGAAATATACACTATAAATAAATCCATACATTTCATTCAAATATACAGTTCATTTTTTTTAACGAGAACTTCATTTCGAGCTGAAATCAGGCCGTCACATTTTTCTATCCATTATCCATGTTCACCAATCACCATTACACTTAACTTATTTTAAAGTTTCGTTTACAATTTCATATATCTCGTTAACCACTTAGAATCACTCTAATGGGTACATGCATTATTAGAAATAATTTTTCCATAAATGCACATTTTAATGTTAAATATATATGTGTTTGTGTGTTGCATTTTATTAGACAATTATATTTTTATGGAAGAATTTAAAATATGTTGCAAGATTAATTGTCAATGACATTTAACGACATATGTATCTCGTATAACAAGATATGAATACCTATAACCCAGAGAACTGAATCTTCATAATAAAATCCATTCATTAAGTTTATTATATCATTCAAAATCTTTTGTTTATAGCAAGCAATCCTCTTGAGTTCCACTCAAACTGTGTAATGCACATGGAGGTTCAATATTGAATTCTGTGCGAGTAATATTATGGCATTAACTAAAACCATATGTCACCCTTTTTACACCAAAAAAGTAATAATAAAAAAAATAACAACTATGTCACCCTTCTCAGCTACCTTAAACACATCCAAATTTTTGTTGCAACAGATTCAGTTAAAAAAAGAATTCCAATAGGAATCAACCAGAGAACACCATCCAAATAAAGAGGAAATCCATGTGAGACAAAATCACATTAACTACAACATTCATTTGATTAAATTAAAATAATATAATGGACAATGTATGCCAGGTATGTAAATGAAGAAATCATACACAAATGGTAATACAACTAATCAGGAAGTTCCCTATAGTCCCACTCTCAATGGCTTGCAGAAAGACATTAACCAGTAAAGAAGAGTTCAAAACACAATTTACAGGTCTGATTAAACTGATGTATACTTCAAAGCCGATATGCATAAAAAAAGAACTGAAACTCATTCACACCATATAATAATCACTTAGCAATCTCATGCTTGCTTATGTGCAGCAGTGCTCATGTCAAAAAAGATGACCAAGCTTGCATCACTGAAAAGACTGAATGGGTCCACACCTGTCCAGCATCGCAGTTCAATAAATCCGCAAGCTCTAGCAAAATATTGATCAATTATTCTGCTCTCTCTGCATTATTTTGAGAGGAAGGTCAGCATGACAATCAGCCTAAGCTGCTTCAATTGAAAGAGAGGAAAATTTAGCTATGCCGCTTACCTTTTGCCGTTTGGAATCTTGATCATCACATGCAGGGTGCTGACGAACTCTTGAGGACCGAGTATTAGATGAGTTCCCCTGCTCATCCTAGATATAAGGAGATTTCATAATCAATCTCCATAGAAAAACTTGCATGGTCTCAAATTCAACAAAATCAAGTTTCCAAGCATAAAAAGCATTTCTTAATTACCTGAGGTGCAGATGAGTTTGGTGTGGTTCCATCTGTTGTGGTGCTCTGAGAGATGAATGGCATCAACTGGCGAACAAGATTCGAAAAAAATACCCCTTGTTCAACATTTTCTCTTGCACCCTCATCTGCTTCAGCATTCTGGGCTGCTTGTGTTTGCTCTGTGGACATGGATGTGTGTCTAATGTTGACATCAGCAATGTCGATTGGCTCCCCAGAAAATATGGTCCTGAGCAACTGATCAAATCTGCTAAGCATCTGAGCTGTAGGTTCACGAACATCTTGTCGCCCATCAGTGGCTTGCGTGTTACTATTATTTGTATGAGGTAGGCCTCCTACAGAAAAAACATGGAATCATCAATAATGTCCATTCAAGTGGTTTATGTACCTGTAGATGATTTAATTGACCATGCGCCTGCCACCACATTTGCACATTTGGACTAGAAAATATGAGACAAAATAGAGAGATATGGTCAAAATGAATTGTCGTTTCATCTAAGGTTATGTTGTTTGATCCTAGAAATGTGGAAAAAAAATGTTATGTACTTTCTTATTTGTTGCCTTGAATTTGTCATTGCTTCTTGCATTTATATCAACATTTCACTCCTAAAATACGCTAATTGCTCGAGGTTTCCCAACCTCCTCTTTAGGGGGGGAAACCCAATTAAGAGAGCGCACAAGAAATGACTGAGAAGACATTTAGCAATAAGCTTGTGCTTGTTAGGACACTAAAATATGACAGGTATATTGCACCAATAGGACCTCTCTTTTTTTCCTTCTTTTTTTATGTAGAGGTGGGGTGTTCACCACCATAGCCTTTCATTCTAAACTAGAGTTAAACTCCATATAATAGTAGATGAGTGATCTGCAACAATCCATAATTAAACAAAGAACAAAGAGAAAAAGGAGGAACAAGGCTTCAAGCCTTCCCCCACATCCAGCTTACCATCTCTAGAAAAAACCTTATACCAATATGACTTGTTTACATCAAGAAAGTTAGAATAGAATTCTTAAGTGTGCTATCACTTAAAGTAACCATCATCTTTGATAACCATTTGCAAATGGTTTCATTATTATCAGTTTTTTCATAGCAGTGTGCATGAAATAAATAATTATGGATTAATTTGCAGGTAGGAACATTAAAATTCACTACTAACCTTGTTGGTTCTCCGATAATACATTCACCAGCGGATTTGTGGGGAAAAGATTGTTACCCTGTGAACTGTCATTTGTCAAGGAAGATCCTCCTCTTGATTCTAGATTTTGTTGTAGCACTGTAGACTGAGCAACTGGTTGCTGGGTAGCTGGAGGAAAATCAGGTTGGCTTCAGCGGAAGCTTGAGAGCCTCTGGCATCACTTGAAGCCCCAGGATTTATCTGCTGGAACCTTGCAAGAAGGGGATAAAATAAGCCCACTGTACTGCCAGAGGAACCAGGTGGTGAATGACTTGATCCAGCAGGCACTGATGCAACAACTGTCCTTAATGGCACTACTCGTACATTTGAATCTCCAGTAGAAGACGAATAGCCTGTTAACTCTGAAATAGTTTGATGTAACAGACTTGCACCAGCCATATTTCCTGCTGCATCTGTTTGTCCAGAAGGTTGCTGAGGACCAACCTGCTCACCTCTATTACTGTTGGATATAGAGCCTACGGGAAAATGTGGAAAAACCAAAAGTTACTATCACTAGTTAAGATTAATCACAACATTTCCACCTAAAATTATTCAGGTTTTAAAAATAAAGGAACCTGTACGAATTCGTATGTCAATGTTCCTTGGAACAAATCCAGAACCGACTGCACCAGCCAGACCATGGCCAGGATGTACTGATGCAGTAGGGAATCGACCTAAGCTTGTGCCAGGCTGAAAAGGAAGAGGCTGCAGCATAGAATTGCTCAATATATATAATCAAGAAATCTGGAAGAGACATTTTGATGAAAGTAAAATAGTAGAACCTGAACCATCATAGGATTGGGGCCAGAAGTCGATATGAAAACTGCTGGTCCAGCATTAACCACTGCTTCCGACTGTGTAGAAAAAGATGTGAAAATTATAAACTATAGCACAAGAATTCATTTTCCAGCATATCAATGATATTAAAACAAAAAAAGAGGATACCCACAGGAGTTTGACCCATGCGCACTGTCATGGTTGTACGGCCCAGCTCAAGGAACAGAGCACCTAAATTCTGCAACAAAACTCCAGATCTCACTGCACGAGTCTGGATATCAGCACGTGCTAGGGGATCTGTCACGCTTGCCTGACCCTCCAGTTGGTTTGCAAGTTGCTACAGATATTATAGGAGAAGGGTTACAAAAAGAAAAAAAAAGCGAATATGCCTAAGGCAATGAAAGAAATCACGCATTGCTTTTGACATTTCATAAGCCTATTAACGTCAGATGTAGCAAGGTGCCAGGCTTCCACATGCAAGTAGCATAGACATACCAAACCACCTCTTGGTAGGTTGATAGAGGTTCCCCCTCTTCACTGAGGGGTCTTGTGTTCAAGTCTTTCTTCAGCTGTTAGAAGAAGATTTAACCGGGTAAAGAACACTTGCCTACCCCCCTAAAAAAATAGCATAGACATGTTGGGGGATGCCCAAACATCACATTTGAATAGAGTGGACACGATTTAAATGATGCATAAACTTTCAAGGAATTCAAGGAATTGTACTCTTTGGACAATAAAAGTAATCGGGAAAGGTGAAGCCAAGACTCCCACTCTTGAAAATGGTGGTTAGCACATAGAAAATATTTCATTTTTGTTACATGGGATAAAAATTCAATAACAAACCACCCACACCCCTTTCTAAGGGGGAAACATGATAATAAGTGCACCTAAGAAAGAACATAACAACAAAGCAAAATGGGCACCTCAAAAAGATATCTGCTGTCAGATGTGTCTGGGAGATGAGGGGACTCTTGAACATCATATGTTAGCTTGCCCGGTCACAAGCACATTTGAGTTCTCCAGAAGGAGGCAACAGGTATAAATATCAATTTCTCTTCAATGGAGGGCTTAGGGCAACACACAAGAAAATGGTGAAGAAGGGGGACACAAGCATCAAATCCAAGTCATCCCTGCAGTTGTGTGGGCGACATGGATTGCTTACAATCATATTGTGTTTAGAGGTACGACGGTATGTGACGGTATATGTGGAAAACGTGTGGGAGATGGAAAACTCACCTCATCAAAGATTGGGAAAGTCTTGTGCGGGGGCAATCCAAGTTTTATACACCGGGGGGAAATCATCATAGAATAATAATGTCTATTCTGTTTTGGTTCATGTGTGTATGGTGAATTCCACCTTTACCATAGCACATTGAACTTGGCATTTGGTCTTCATGGCCAAATGTGTTTCTTCATAGGGAAAAATCCATATAACCCCCTACAAATTGTCCCACATCCACATAACACCATGTATTTTTATGAATTCCATATAACCCCCTAACCACATGTAAATCCAAATAAATCCTAGGGTTAAAAATCTGTTAACAATATAACCTCCAAACTGTCCGATATCCACATAACACCATGTATTTTTATGAATCCCATATAACCCCCTAAACATAGGTAAATCCAAATAAATCCCTGAGTAAAAACTCTGTTAACAATATAGCCCCCTACAAATTGTCTGGTATCTACATAACACCATGTATTTTTATGAATTCCATAAAACCCCTAAACACAGGTAAATTCAAATAAATCCCCGAGTTAAAAATCTGTTAACAAAATTGAAATATTCTAGAAATATTCTGTTGTTAAAAAAAAAAATTGCCCAATTAAACCCTGTACTCAATAAATAAATAAATAAGGTAAATACACCCCTTCAAATGATGATTTTACCCTCCCATCTTCTTCCCCAAATTTCCCATCTCCCCACCACCACACACCCGTGCCCCCTCCACCACTGCCCCTACTTCTTCCCTGCCAACACCACTCCCCCCCATTCACACCCACCACCCCATAGCCCCACCACCACCCGTTCTTCATCACCACCCCATCACCATCATCCTTTCCTCTGTTATACCAACCACCAGTATTATGAGATTGACAACAATCAATTTCTTTACTGATGTAGAGAGAGATAGAGAGAGAGAGAGATGAATGGGTAATGCAAAGGGAAGAGAGAGAGCGCTTTCAAGGCTTCAACAATGGTGAGAGGGGAGAGGAAGGCTTTTCATGCGGCGATAAAAAGGTCTTTTGGCATATAGGGTTAAATGGAACTAATTCAATGGTTAGTTTGATTGACAGAAGGGTTGATCTGGATTTACCTATGTGTTTTCATGGGGTTATATGGAATTCAGAAAAACACAATGCATTATGCAAATATCGATCTGTTGTAGGAGGTTATATGAATTTTTCAACAAAAATATTTATAACATGGCAATATGCCTCCCATTTACATCGAAAAAAGAAAAAAAAAGGAAAGAAAGAACATAACATAAAAGGAAACAGTGCCTAACAAAACAACTGAAAAAGAAACTCAGGAAGCACCAAAGGATCTAGATCAGATCTCTGAGCACATATTAAATAACCCAATGCAAGGAATGAATGCAAGAAATAAAATGATCATCATAATGATGGTGAGTGACCCAATATATATACCACTTGAGAATAGAGCAACCCCCAATATGGTGTAAAATCCATATACAAAAATGTTGTATAAGCTTTATACCAAGCTGAGATTGTACTTGGTATAAACAGCGTAAAATCGACTGCTAAAGAATTGAACTTCTACAGAAATATCTCCCTGGTCATAGAAAGCTTTATCCTAACAAACAGAAAATGAACTACATATGACTTCTTAAGCACTCACCAAGAGGCATTCTCCAGCTTGTGCTATGAGCATCCGTCTTGTGGAGAGAATTACTTCAGCCAAGGACTGTGGTGTTGGCAGGCCCCCTTGTCCAGCACTTGAATGTGAGTGAAGTGCTTCCAAACCATGACCATCAGAAGCCTCGGCATCAATGTTGTTGCCTTCTCCTAACAGTGCCAGTTGCATTAACATTACAGATAGACAAAAAGATTGAGATGGGTATTTCACTATTTTGCATTTTGAAACCATCTTCTAGTCTAATGTAAATGAAATAACACAAAATGATAGAAACCAAGGAAGCAAGAAACCAACCATTGGCACTAAATTCACGCCTCAATTGACTTAAATATTGAGATAAAGTGGCTAAAGAATCAGGAATAACCTGCAAAAAAAAAATACAAAATCAGGAATCATTCCTACACACACACACCAAAAATGTAAAGGAACACCACGACTTACTATTGGTTGCAATGGTGCTGAGGAAAATCCAGCTGGAGATGTGAAAGAACCCTGAAGGGGATCAAACTGGGCTCTCTGAGCAGCTGTAGCAGGCTGATGTTGGACTGAATCAGATGTGCCATTATTGCCAGAATTTCTATCCACTCTTTCCAGAACATGTTCCTGTGAAGGCATACAGGACATGTATACTTATGACATGATAATTTAATGAAAATGTAATATGCAATTGATTGGGAACGAAATATAGATCACATACTATGATTAAAAGTGTTTATCATCATAAGACTTACCCTTTCACTTCCTGTTCCGATGCCAATGATCCCCATTGAACCAAGAAGGGTGGAGAAAATCTTTATCCAAAGAAATAAGGGGGTGATGAGAAACAGACATCATTGCTGAGGAAGAAACATATATACAGGAAAAGGAAAACTGCAGTTTTTCATGCTCTAGCCTTACCCGATTAAGATCTGCAGGATGTCCCTCAGGCGAATCAGCTACACTGAAAGCCCGAAGCACAACATTAGGACCCACATGATTTCCTCGATTAGTTGCACCAGCTGAAGCAGGATCAGTGACTGCAATTTGCAACAAGACTATTCAGAATTTGCTAGGTACAGCTAAAATCTTACATCAAAATAACAGTGCAAATCTCCAACAAGGGAAAAATATCCCAAATAAACTGAATGAAAATAAAATATATAACACAACCATGAACATGAAACCAATAGAAAGAGAAAACTGAAGAAAACTGGATTTCTTAATAAAGAAAAATAAAGAGAAGGGACTCAGCTAGAAAGTTTCCCTTGGAAGGGCCAACGACGGGAAAAATAAAATTTAAGAAAAAACTACTAGATGAAAACATGGACATCTTTGCAGCAAACTTCATCATTCCATCTGCTACAAAATTCTGCAAAACCCTTTCAAGCTCTCCTAAGTTGGCAAAACCCTTTCAAACTATAGTGGGGGCCATGGCACCTAATAGGCCCCTCCTCCCCTCCACTCATGATCAAGGAAAATATCATTCTTTTTCACCCCATCATCATTCTTTAGTTTCCTGAACAATAAGAGCATGAGACTCCAGAGAATACTCTCTAACACTCTTATCAAATCAACACACCTTGCTAACTCTGAACACACTCATAAGACAACATGCCCTTGTGAACTTAGGAGATGCCTCAGACAAAATGACTACCATGAAATATCAACTGTGAAGCCTGTCACATGAATCCCAAATGTATAATTCCTATCTTATGTACCATATCTTCTATTCTTCTAGGGACATGTATTCTCAGCATTTGCAGGAATACAATATTAATGATTCAAGTTCTACATTGTATAAAACCAACATAGCAAGATTTAATAAAACTTTGGAAGCCAACATACTCGGATCATTGTTATAAGAAGAGAATTATATGGACAACACAAGAAAAAACAATATTTACTATGACTATTCCAACCCCAAAAAAAGATTCCAAGTTCTATTTCATTTATCTGATCTCCGTCGATCCCTGTTTTGCATATGAAAAAAAAAATCCCTATTTACTTGTCTCTAAATCAGCCTTGTCTTGGGAATCTCCACCATTCTTTCCTCATCGTCAGATCACCATTTTACTCTTGATAAGAATGTGTCACGTCCCTCCTCTTCCTAAAACCCTTGATTTCAAGATCAATATTTCATTAAAAAGAGTTTGTTCAATTAGAACCTACCATGTATCTGTAATGACAATGGTTGAAATGATATGTTAATGACGAAAACAATATGATTTAAAATTCTTTTGATTGCTCCACTCTTTCTAGCACTCACAACTGAAACTGAAAAATGTCGCTCCAATTCTGCATTTATAACCCGTTATTTATCAATAAAATTGATTAATTAAGGAAGAACTGAAGTTTATCAAATTATTTTCTCCAAAAGAATGTATAAGATATTCCAACAGGGAATATCAAGCAATGAAATCATCATATTCATTACTCAAAAATTCAAAAGTATACTAAAATATAGAAAATGGTATTCCAGTCTTGAGCACTTCAAAACAAAAGGGCCACAATTATTTAAAAAAAGAAGAAGTTTGACTTAAGCTATTCAAAACAAGGATTCTGGATTACTGGACTTATTAGTACATGAACTGATACAATCGGCAAAAAACAAGTAACATTATCCGCAACAAATCAACTTTTAAAAGTCTAAATTCCATGCCAGCAGAATCAAAGTAACATTGATGTCCATGTGATCTTCTAATGAGCCTTCTAGAAGAAATCTTGGCCATTTCAGACGCTGGATCCATTGTGTTTGTCAGAACTGTAGCAAACCATGAGGTGGATGCATGAGCAAAGAAATAGAGGCTGTGCAGTGCATCACGTAGGCTGTTTGGAATTTGTACTACATCCTACAAAATGTTGCTGCATTGATTTGCTGATTAGTGCAACTTCTGTTCATATATTAAAAAAATTTTGAAGACAGGGCTTCGAAGGAGAAAATAATGAGTGTAAATAAAAGAAACACCAGAGAGCAGATCTAAGAGTACAGATAGTTTCAAGTTCCAAGACAGCATGTATGTATTTAATTTATTCTTGAGCAACCCAAAATCGCATGTCACAATGAAATCTGCTGCAACATGATAATTTCACGGTTTCCATAAAAAAGTTTTTAAAGAATTATGCATAGTTTGTAGAACGATTCATGCTGAAGGTCACATGAAGCTGGCAATTGTGGACTGAAAAGGACCCTTCCATTATCCCCACAAGGCCACAACCACCTCCAAGGGTAAGTATATTTAAAAATCATTCAGAAAAATGGAGAATAACAATAATGACAAAAACATTCATATATCATTAGTGCATTGCATAATATTACCTTTACTGACAAAAATTTCAGAATGATGAGTTTTAAAAAATATTAATTAGGAAAAGAAACAGGCATCTTTCAGTACTATGAATAATAAACAACCAAAGTTACAAGTTTTCCAAAGAATAATAACCTGGATGACTGGAGGTACTCTGAGATCCCAGCCCTAAATTGGGTGAAGTTGATGGTTGAAATGGCTGCCGAACAACCAAATGCAGAGTGTGGCCATCTTCGACATCTAATTGTTTTTTAATCAAGAAAATACATCTCCCACTGGATTCACCAACAAACCAAGATACGACTATATGTAAGATAGTCTTACTAAGGTAGTAGAAATTAAAATAGACATCCAGTCAAAAGAATTCACAATGTAATGTGTCTGCTGGCTGGAGTGACCCCTATATAATCCTACTTCACCAATTTTATGACCTATGTGTATCAGTAGCAGAGTGTGCCGGATAGGGGACAAGTGCACTGCATATGCAACCAATGATAGATAGAGAAATATTTTGGAGGACAAAAACATGTAAGATCATTTGTGTTGGTTTCTGTAGTCTTTGAAAACAAGCCAGCAATTTTCTTTACTTTTCTAATCATTTTTTGACAAAAAAAAGATGGGATGCTGTGTGTGTGTGTGTAGGTTGTCTTCCATGGAAAGAAGAAAATACTCAATCCCCATGGAGATGGAGATAGATCATGTAATCCCTGTAGGCATAGCGTAATTCCATTGGAAGAGACCCTTCCCCTATTAGAAGTATGGTCAGCGCCCCGACGATGTGTCTAATCCAGCTCCTCATGTTTTCAACAATACTATCCTCTGTATTCTCTACGTAATGTTGTCCATGTTCTTTTGTTCACTGTTAGTCATTAACTCCAAAATTCTCATGGGGTATAATCTGGAGAAACTTTCCCTCTCAGTCTCTTTTCATTACCAAAAAAATCCCACTTAATTTACAAAATGACTAGAATAGCAACTTTTTGAAATTGGCGCTTCCCCATGCACCTTTGGCATGGGTGGGATTTCAATACCTGACCTCTTTTTTGAAGATGTGCTAACAGTTTTAACTTTTAACCAAAGATCGGTTTGCAAACTAAAAAGTAATTTGTAAAGGACAATATTAGAATTTCTGCAATTGAGGGTGATCGAATTTTAACAAGACTACTACACTTTTAGAAAGAATAGACACGTTGAGCTTGGACTATAAATAACTCCTGTTTTAACAAAGAATAAATGCCCTGAAAGGTAGCAAAGCCAATCCTGATCATGCTTGGCATTCTGTCCATAGCACAATCCAGCATGCATTCTGATTCAAATAACCTAATTAATGAATAGGTCTCCTTTTTTTTCATAGTGCTTAACAGTTCATATTCAATCCAAAACATAATCTTGCACATATTTTCTTATTCGAATAAAATAACTAATAAATAAGTCTCCTTTTCAAATCTTCATTATTGATATCAATAAACTAGATTATTGATGTAGGCAGTGTGGCTTTCCCGGAATGCGGCTGTCCTTACAGGACAAACTCCATATGCCAAAAATATTTGGGAGACGGTGATACGTTTCATTCAGGAGTGGGGAAGTTTTTGTGGGGAGTGCAGGGACGGTGAGGGTGGTGGTGGGAGTTGTGATGATCTTATGACCTCTCTCTTTGAAGGGGAGGGGAGGGGAGCAATTCTTAGCTTTTCATGCGTAGAGCTCTCTTCTACCATTGACGTACTAGTTTCGGTCCTCATCTCCATGAGACCACTTTTGTGCATGGGTCTTAGCTTAGCTTTTCTTTCTTTGTTTGTAATTTCTCTTTGGGGTTTGGCCTTTTATAAATACAAGGGTGATCGCCTACCATTTCCATCAAAAATTTTTTTATTATATACCTCAGAGGTTCCAAGTTCCAACTGCCGGATTATCTTTCGTCTAAAGTGGGTGGTATGACTGGGTATATTATGCGTAAGAGAATCATTCCCCATGTGACTTGTGATTCTTTACTTAAAAAATAAATAACTTACTCTACTAATATACACGAATGAAATTGATCCATCCCCTAGTAATCTGTAACTGATCTAAGCAATTAGACACCCAAAAAAAGCAACAAAAAAACTTACTCTTAGAAAAGACATAGTATAATAGCAATCCATTGAACAACAGGAAAACAAAACCCCTACATCTCTCTCCACACCATGGGGAAAACAGGAAACAATGATATTTCCTCCATGATTAAGTATAAGAAATACCCAGAAAATGTTTCAAAAATTTTCTCACTAGCTGTAGATGGTATCCATTTAATGCAGCTAACTGGATCAAATCAATAGGTTACAATCCATCCATATCAATTAAAGAAGACATCCCTAAAAGGCAGCTCCAGTCATTTGGATACATTTATATAGTTTACCTGTACGGTGTGCATCAAAATCTGATAGCCAAAATAGGAATTGTAAAGGCTCAAAAAAGTTTGTAGTTTTATTTTTCTAATTAAATGGCAGGCTGATAGCCCTGTATTAAGTCACAGGGCCAAATCCCAAAACAAGTTTTGTAGTTGATATAAATAGGATATCATATGCTGATATTTTAAACATTCGGTAGTTGTAATTTCTAGATGTTGAAGTGGTTGATAATTTTACATGTAAAGCTAGTGATTATACATTTGATTTTAGTCACCGATCTACTGAGTTGTACATAATTATACTCATTCAATAAATGAAAAAAAAAAAAAAACTGTAGAGCATCACACCATACATTGCAGTTCCATATAAAGCATCCTAGAGCATACCAAAGCTCTAGAATTCTATAGAACCTCAACTTGCATCCCATTGCAATAACAGGTTTTCTATAGAAAGCAGTTTTGTATCCAAGCTTAGGATTACAAAGAGATTGAAAAGGATACGGTATGCAGATAGTAGTTCTTCGTCCTTCAAAACCTTTCCACGACAAATTAGGCGCTGCTGCTCTGATACAACCCCAGTAACCGTAGCTATTTGTTCTTTCAGTGCAGGGACAGGAACCTGCATACATTGCAAAAATGTGAAGATAACATAACTATTAATAAATAAAAAAACAATAAACAAGCGATCAGGAAAAAGAGGAAACTGAAATGAAAGCAAATCAATATTTTTCCCGTTTGATGACATGATAAGCGGAGGCCAAGCATCGAGCACTTACAAATTTGTTCACTCGTAGAGTGTATGTTTGAGAATCCAATGTTTTTATCTTTATCTCAACAGTAGTCTCTGGGGGCTCAGCTTCAATTCCCCCAAAGAGGGATATTTCACCAGGACCATTAGAACTCATCCTCTTCGATGTTCAAAATCCTGAAAGAAATCAACAATGAAACTTAAACAAATATCGTTTCACTAATTGCATGTTGCAGATAAATATAAGCAATCTACAAAAGAAGATGTATTTCTTTGAGACTCATTGGATGTTCAAACAAAACAAAAATCATACCTGGCTACATAGCATATAAAAACAACATCACAAACACACCGAACAACAAATTGGATTCTGACAGGCAGTTGTCTAAACTTCAACCAACAAAAATTATTTGTCAACCTAACGGAGAACAAGTGACCGACTTGAAATCCAGTGATGATATCAAATGATACTATATTTCCAAGTACAAGTATAATTAATAATGAAAACATCAACTTTCCATCACCCAAAATCAACTTCAGACATAACAAAGAAAAGAAAAGAAAGATTGGCTACTGAAACTCATACACCCAAAACACTTATTTGCCGATACAAATCAAAAGACACATACCGAACCCACCAATTCACATGTGAAGACTCATTGGATTTTCAAACAAAACCAAAAACATACATTGCTACATAATGTACAAATTCAACATCTCAAACCCCCCTAATCACATTGGATTCTGACATACATCTTCTCTACTTCAATCAACACAATTTCTTTCTCAAACCAACACCGACCACTTGAAATCCAGAGTTGATATCAAATAATATTACATTTTCAATAACAATTCACAAGAAAAACAACAACTTCCCATCGCCCAAATCAACTTTACATATAACAAACAAAAGAAAACAACCCAAAACACTTATTCGCTGAACACACATGCTGACATGCAGAACCCAAGAATTCACACAGCGAAACACGGATACAGAGATCTCTAGATAACAATATACGGGTTCTCGAAATCAAAACCAACATACTAGAGAAACCCAAAGAGAAAGAGATAAAAGAAAGCTTTTCCAACAAAGAAATCTACAGATTCGATCGAAGAAGAGAATCAGAAGAAGAGAAACCCAAAAGGGTTTTGTAATACCTGAATCGCAGAAACCTCGTCGGAGGGAGGGGGGCGGAGGAGGGTTGACGACGGTGGTGCCAGAGAGAGTCTCTCTCTCTCTCTCGCTCTCTGTTTATATGGGGTGTTTTTAGAATTATTTTGAAGGGGTGGGTTTTTATGGTATTTACATACAAGAGGAGATGATGATCACCGGGATAGATTTTTCTGTTTTTTTAAATATGAAAAGATTATGATTCGTTTATTATGATGGCAACAAAAGATTTTCTCTCTCGTGTTTTTTTTTAATTTTTTTTTTGGGCCTTTTCGGATGAGTTCTTTGGACCGTCTGATTGAGGACATCAGTGGCGGCCGAAGTCGGTGACTCCGCCCACTAATTATTCATATTTTATAAAGGGTTTTTTGCATATATACCCCTGTTGGAATCCGTTTTTGTAGAATTACCCTTACTGCATTCTCGATTGCAAAAATACCCTCACTGCATCCAGAAATCGTGCATCCATGCCCCTCCGTCAGTCACCGTAAGCAACACAGATTAAACCATGGTTACATTATTAACCAGACTAACAAAGATTACATTTTTACCCCTAAAACAGTAAGTTCTTTCAAAAGATCTATGGGGGTATTTTTGACATTTTTCAACACTTAACGGCGATTAACGGATAATTTTTATCCAGACCTCATGGTCATTAACCACAGGGGCACAAGTGCACGATATTTTGATGCAGTGGGGGTATGTTTGCAATCGAGATTGCAGCAGGGGTAATTCTACATAAATGAATTCTAACAGGGGTACATATGCAAAAAACCCTTTTATAAACTCAAATATATGCTAACCCAATCTAAAATAAATGTTCTTTAAACACTTTTTATACTGGTTAGATAAAAGGATAAATATTTAGAATAAGTTAGTCTGATTTATAAAGATATTGTTTTTATTTAGATTTACATTTGGTAATACATTTTATTATTTTTAATTTTTTGTGTTCTTATCATTAACATTGTATTTAGATCACATGATCTAAAATATGGATAACTTCAAAAAAAATTTTAAAAATATCAAGTCTACCATTTCTATAAATAGGGCATTAATATTGTTGGTTTATGTTTTATGAAATTTTTAGTTTTTGTTTTTTAGAAAGGGGAGTCATAAATGTTGTTTATGTTTTGTAAAATGAGGTTAAAATATGAGGATAAAGTATGTTCTACCTTTTACCTAAAACAAAATATCTCTACTTTTTCTCTCAAAATACGAACAATTGTCTATGTTATATCTTTTTTCTTATGCCATATCATCTGATATGTGATTTTATTTAATTATTTTCTTATCCCAACCTCTTATTCCAATGTCAAATCAGACCTTAGAATTAATTTAACAAGGGGATAAGTTGTGGGATAAGGGGTATTTATGGAGATAAGTGAATGGCAAGACAGTTTATCCCCGTTTGATATAAAAAAATAATTGTGATAAACTGTGAACAGTTGTCCCAATTTTGATATGAAAATGAGGATATTTTGTTACTCCTAAAGGTTGGGATTACATTTAACCAAATTTTTTATCCCAATTTTCACAAAGGTAAATATGAACAAATTTGATGTATTTTTTATCCTTTAAAATTATGACAAATTATCCTTAAAACCTTAACTCATTGTCAAACTAGCCCTTATGGGCCTTTTGTTAATGAAGTGGGGGCATCCACAGTTGCTCAACACCGCGCGTGGGGGAGGGGGGGGACAGTGTTTCACAAAGTCAGGAAAGCGAGATAAAACGGATACGTCAAGGTTATTTGGATTGGAGACATGAACGGGAGAAAAATTGTTTATGTATGAGGTCGCATCCACTGATACTCACATCATCAACGCACTCAAATCTCTCTGCCAAATGGGCACTTAAGTAAATTGGTGGCTCTATTTGAAACCCTCTAATTTGTAAATAAACATTATTTAAATGAATTCTTTTGTTAAAGATCTATTTGGATATTCCTAATAAGTATGTCCCCAATAAGTAAGTCCATCTATTTTTTTGAGAAAATATTTAAATAAAATTCTTTTAATAAGCATGTCCCCTTTTTTTAGAGTTTAGAGTTTTGAGGGTTTGTGAAAACTTGTGCATAAACAATGGATTTCTCATGTTATTTTTATATTTATATTAATTTTTTAAACTGGAATAAGTTAATTTGGGCTATCAATATTATTCTATTAGTGGTTGACACATCAGATGTTGACACATTATGTTTTTTTGTGATAGCTCATATGTTGTTGTGAATGATAACCTGAACAAGGACTCTCTATCATAGATTCGACACATACTCTGCCAACTTTGATTGGGTTATGTCGACGGTTGTTGTGTTAATGGGGTACAGTTTAAAAAACCCTAACTTCTTGTGAGGGTGTTGACACTCAAGAATGTCGATTAACATACAAATACTAACAAGCACAATGTCATTACTAGTATATCATTGAAGATGAACTATATTGGTCGATCGACACATGGAATATAGAAATCTGTCGACAACTTCAGTGTCGATGCTAGCAACCAACTATTTTTTTGCAATTCCATAATGTCATTACACTCCTATAACAAGCACAATGTCATTACCCACTAAAACATTAAACCTGTAACACCAAATACAACCTATAACACCTGATGCATGCCTTGTAAATCTGATTTTTTTAACATATATATAAGTATAACCATGTTCACACAGTAAAATTACATTCAAACAAACCAAAATACCATACAAAAAGCAAAACTAACTGGCATTCCTCATCCATTGGTTCAATTCATTGTCAAACCCTATGTCATACATCGATTTGAAACACCTGATGCATTCACCATCAAACTCAACATGTAATACACCAAAAAGAAAAGAAAAAGAGTCAAACCAATGTCATACAAAAAGCAAAACACTTACTGATGAAGATGATTGGTGGTAAAATCGAGCGATAATGGAGACTTCACGATGAACAAAACAAGCGTCGACAAACCAGGTGGTGAGGATTTTGTGGAGAGATCAACGGGTGAGAGAGAGGTTTTGGTGTGATAAAGGGCATATTCATTGCTTGCATATGAGGTTAATATACGAGGAACTTGTATATTAAGTGATTAAAATATGAGAGACTTATTTACAAAAGGAGTTCACTTACAATTTAGAGAGACTCAAATAGAGCCATCCTAAATAAATAGATCTTGTAAGTTGCAAAGATCCATTTATGTTAGATTGTGTAAGAGGAGGAGGAAGAATAGATTGTGTAAGAGGAGGAGTTGGGGTGTGGGGGGAAGAGTGGAGGGAGAAAGAGAGAGAGAAAGAGAGGGGGAGAGAGAAAGAAGAGGAGGGCTCCGCCTTCCTCCACCCCACCCTGACCCTCCTCTTCCTCCTCTCTTTCTCTCTTCCTTGCTCCCTTCCCCCCTCCCTCCCCCTCCTCTTCCTCCTCTCCTTCTCTCATCTTCCTTCTTTTTATTCATTCATAGAAAAATTAATTTACCGTTGGGTGTGTATGAGAAAAAATGGGTGTAAATAGAGATATCCAAGAGGATATCTTATTTTGTTTATATGATTATCTCACAACTGTTAAGAACAATGGTTACTATTTTTATGCATGTGCAACTGCGTGATTAAAAAAATTGATATTTATTACTCTAATTGTACTATTTATGCATTTAAATAAAGAATTATAAAATTTGTTATGAAATTAAAAATGAAAAAAATATTTTACAATGAAAAAATAATCCAATTTTCCTTTGTAGAATTCAACAAGATTTTATAGATATAGATATAATATTAAACAATTTAAAAGAATACAAATTTTTTGTTTCATTATTATCTTAATAAAAAATAAATAAAAATAAAATAAAAGCAACAAAAATGTTGACGCCACATGATCTCCATAATTTATTTTATGTATCTTTTTTAAAAAATGGTAACATGAGGAACCTAACATTTTTTGTTTGGAGTTTCAGATCCAGAAGTTGCATGGAAGTGTCTCCGCCCATAAAAATTTTGTTTTCTTAAAACGGCCCATTTGAGCTTCAATGCCGGAGGCCAGCCCATTGAGACAAATCTAAGAGTAGGGGACCAAGCGCTGATACAGGCAACATTTTAAAGCTCATTTTGCAACTCCATATGCTAAGTTAACTTAGAGTGCGTTTGGTTGCACGATTGTGCTGTGATTGCGATTACAGAAAGTTGTGTTTGTAATCGTACAACCAAACAGTTTTGTAATCGCAGTTTTAAACCCAGCGATTGCAGGTAAATAGTGCCCAAAAGCTGCGATTTCAAAAAACTGAGAAAGTGAGCTTTCTGCAGAATCAGGTTTGCAATCACAGATTCCTGCAGAATCAGTTTTACAATCGCGCAACCAAACGCACCCTTAGTATTATACTATCATAGAATATAGGGTTTTATCATATTGTATAACTCCATTTTTTTTTACAATAAAAAAATACACTACTGTATCTTAGTATATACTTCATTTCATATAGCAGCATGTACTTCAAATGGTAAGTGTGATTTAAAAAAAAAAAGAAAAACTGGATGGACTGTAAAGGGGGTTGTGTGTATCTTTTTCCGAGAGGATCACACCCATGGGCTTGTCAAGTCATTTCAACTAGAAAAATGACATATCCAACCCCTTGTGCAGCCCATTTGCAGTCTAAAACATTTTTCTAAAAAAATTTATGTACTCTTCCATTGAAGTACATTATGTTATACAAAATGAAGTATATACTGAGATACAATATATTTATCTTCTTTTTAAAAAAATGAAAAAGTTTTTATTTCACATATTATGATCACGTAGTATACACTATGTTATCATATTGTATGGGTTTGTAAAATGAACTGACTGCATCAACTCTCTTTTAACTATCATAAGCACTTAAGAAAAGGAAAATTATACATCTAGCTTTTGGTTTTTTCTAATAAAGTACGTATTATATTGAAAAGTGAGTATATATCTAGATAAATCATTACATATTTTTTTATTTATAATGAAAAGTGAGTATATATCTAGATAAATCATTTCATATTTTTTGTATGAAAAATATATATATTTTTAAATTTTCATACATTGCATTAGTGGTCTCATATACTGTTACAGGACAGTACGCACTCCACTAGTGAAGGGTATAGGGGGTTAGGGGAACACCTTTGGACTGTAAATGGGGATGCAAAATAAACTGAGTGTATCAACACCCAATGCACTCACGTCACCCCCATATTCTTCTAATGTTACATAGTCCTTTTTTCTACCTCATTTCCAGTCTTATATACATCACGAGCCATGTGCACTCACTGTAACAAGGTGTATTTCACCAGAAATTTTTTACATTTTATATAAATGATTCCATACCATTTATTAGAGTAAATACTTCATATTTTAAAATTTACGTATCTCATTAGATAAAAATATGTTATTTAAAAAAAATCAAAATGGACATGGTTGCATTTGAGGTGGGAAAAATGCCTATGTACATTATTATTATTATTGTTGTAGTGCAATATAATTTAAATTTTTAAATGTATGTACTTGTCTAACGAACATAAAGTAAAATATACACTTGAATGAAATAAATAAAATTTTCTTATATTTTTTCTAATCAAGTTTATTCTGATTTAACTGATCATTGGATTTATGAACGGCTTTATATATGGCAAAAAATGGTTAATTGTGGTTTCTTTTACTAAGTTGATTAGCCTGTATAGTCTGTAATAAGATCTTTAACTTCTAGCTATATACAATTAACATAATATATTATGGGAAAAAAGTGTATAATGTTGTGATAGAAATTTAGTGGCAAAGTGCTTAATCTCAATCACAAGTCTAATGAAGTTGTAATGTTGTTGAAGGGCTAATTTTGGTCAGGTTTTATATTATTCCAAGGGAAAATGTTATACTCAATCATATTTACATTAAAAACTCAAACCACATGTGTTTTTATTTATTTTTTAAATAATAAACATCATATAATAATGTATATACTTTGAAAAAAATGATACCGTTCTATTTTGAGTTGAATTAATCCATTTTTAGTAACTCTAAGAAAACATTTAACGAGATATATATGCTTCTAACAATGTATATAAAACTATATTTTAGACTGGAAAAAATCTAAATGTAACTGTAATAACGCCCTATCTCAAATTTGTAGAACATGAAGTTGGCCGTGACCATTTGACCTCACTGTTAAGGGTTATCGTTTGACCCAAACCTTGACGGATTGGGCCCTCCTAGGCCATTGAGATTCCATCTATCATCATATTGTCTATGTAATACATAAATATAGACCCCTTGTTTCTAAATCATTTCAGATTTTATAGTTTTTTTTCCATTGACCGAGATTTTATTTATGTAATACATATTACACTGAGGCACGGGCCCGGCCCGTGGGCCTTTGAGTGCCGAGGTGGGAGGGGGGCAGCTCCCCCCTCCAAGCCCCTCCAAGTCACATTTGGTAGGGGGCTAGTGGCCTCCACTCCCAAAAATTAAAGTGGGAAGGTGACACTTCGGGACAGAGACCCCCAAATATTTAAAAAAAAGGCTTTGTTACACTCAATTTTTTTTTTTTTTTGTGTGGAAAGTAGACTAATCCTTTTTTTTTTTTTCCTGTTACACTCAATTTTTTTACAATATAAAAAACAATCCTATATAATTTATTCAAAATTCAGTGAAACATATACCTCAATAAATAATGCATATACCTCATTAATAAAATGGATTAATTTAATTCAAAATTAAGTGATATACATTTTTAATAAAGTATATATCTTATTAGATAGACAGTTGGCCGGGCCTAGACCTTGTTTTTACCAGCCCGGCCCATTGTAGATGTCTACTCCCTGTTGTGCTTTTTGATGATTTTCGGGACAAAATATTCATGGATTATAAAAACTAAAAAAAAACATTAGCCTTCAAATTGATATATTAAAAATGCTTAACGGGTTCAAGCGTGATTTTTTCAATATATCAATAAATATATAGTTTTTGGGCAAAATACATATAGCCCCTTGAAAGATTACTAATATCCACATCTCTCCTTGTTTCTTTTGAAAATCCATATAATCCCCTTGTTTGGGTTATAATACCCTCTTGCCGTTAACATCTTGAATCATATAACCCCCTATATTTTCTTAATTACACATAGTTAAATAATTATTAAATTACCCACACATAATTAGCTTAACCACACATGGTTAAATTAATTATTTATCCGCATCACTTTCACCCACAACTAAAGAAAATGCATATAACCCTTTAAAGTTTGTGAATATTCATATTAGTAAGTTTTTTTGTTAAAATTTTTTTTATAACCCTGGGGGTTTGATCCCCTAAACAAATCGACTAACCAAAGCTTGGTTTGAATAAGGAGAATCAGAGATTCACACAACTCATCTTGCAATGTATTTCATCTTTTCCTTCTAAATGTATATAAGTATAAAAATCAAACTCTTGGAGGCTAAAAACACTGTAAAAATAAGATATATATATATATATATATATATATATATATATATATATATATATATATATATGGTCGCGATTACGTGCGGTGTGCGGTCGGTGCGGTTTACGACGTGGGCCGTTCGATCGCGGGTCCATCGCATCCAACGGTCGACGTGAATCGCACCCGACCGTCCGATGCGATGGACCCGTGATCGACGGCCCGTGATCGCGCACCGCACCGACCGTAAACCGCATGTAATCGGATCCATATATATATATATATATATATATATATATATATATATATACGACCGCGATGAGGTGCGGCGGCCGCACCGTGCGGCAGCCGTCCGATCGCGGGTCCATCGCATCCAACGGTCGACGTGAATCGCACCCGACCGTCCGATGCGATGGACCCGTGATCGACGGCCCGTGGTCGACGCCGCACGGTGCGGCCGCCGCACCTAATCGGTGCTCTATATATATATATATATAGTGAAATGCTGGCGTGTGGACGTGCGGTCGCGATCGCGGGCCGTCCGATCGCGGGTCCATCGCATCCAACGGTCGACGTGATTCGCACCCGACCGTCCGATGCGATGGACCCGTGATCGCGTGCGCACCGACCGCACGTCCGCATGTAATCACTTCCCTATATATATATATATATATATATATATATATATATATATATATATATATATATATATATATATATATATATATATATGGTCGCGATTACGTGCGGTATGCGGTCGGTGCGGTTTACGACGTGGGTCGTCCGATCGCGGGTCCATCGCATCCAACGGTCGACGTAAATCGCACCCGACCGTCCGATGCGATGGACCCGTGATCGACGGCCCGTGATCGCGCACCGCACCGACCGTAAACCGCACCTAATCGGCTCCCTATATATATATATATATATATATATAGGGAAGTGATTACATGCGGACGTGCGGTCGGTGCGCACGCGATCACGGGTCCATCGCATCGGACGGTCGGGTGCGAATCACGTCGACCGTTGGATGCGATGGACCCGCGATCGGACGGCCCGCGATCGCGACCGCATATTATCGATTCAATATATATATATATATATATATATATATATATATATATAGAGGCCTGATGGGGTGCGGCGGCCTCACCGTGCACCCCATCGTGTGGCAGAGATTCTCGACCATCAGATCTGGAAACACAGATCTGACGGTGTGTATTATTTCAAGCATATGAAATGTAACCTGTTAACCAGGTAACAGGTCAACATATATAACCCTCTTTTTTACCCCCTTGAGCCTCTCTCTCCTCATTTTTTTCACCCCAAAACAGCTCCAACGAAAGGAAAAAAAGAAGAGAAGAAGAACGTGAAGAAGGTGAAGGCCATCTCCCGCGCCGATCCGGTCAACCCTCGTGCCGCGCCTCCTCCCGTGCCGGTCAGCCACCTCTTCTCTCGCAACGATCAGCCCCATCTCCCCCGTCGGTCAGCCCCAAATCAGGTATTTCCTAACCTAAAATGCTTGAAATACATTGTTTCTTAAGATCTAGGGCTTATTTTACAGGTTTATCTTCAAATCTAGCATTCTTTTTCCATTTGTTTGCAAACCCATGGTTTCTTTTCAGATCTAGGGTTTCTTTTTTACAAAGACTTGTATAAAAACGTGGGTTTTTTTTTTTTACATATATTTTTTTGGGATTTGATTTGGGATTCAAATAAAATTACAAATAAAACTGACATTGTTATATACAAGAGGAAATGATAGCCAGAGCCAGAGCATTTAAGCCCTCCATTAAGTGAAATGAATATTTTATTTAATTTTAATGTTTTATTATTTATTTTGATTCTTAATATATCATATAAAACCACTGATTGAATTTTTCATACAATATTTTATATATTAACCACTGATTTAGTTTTTTTGATTAAATAAAATTTTATATATCATACAAAATCAGTGGTTTTGGTTATTTTATATATTAACCAATAAAACTGACATTGGTGTATACAGATCTTTGTATATGGATATGAGTTCTGATGATTATATATGGACCTCTGTATATGGATAGGAGATTTTATGATTGTATGTGGAAA
This sequence comes from Acorus calamus, assembly GCA_030737845.1. Classification (NCBI taxonomy): domain Eukaryota; kingdom Viridiplantae; phylum Streptophyta; class Magnoliopsida; order Acorales; family Acoraceae; genus Acorus; species Acorus calamus. The sequence continues at coordinate 11,047,571 of CM060876.1, read as the reverse complement.
AAAATGTTTGATGGTTGATAGGAGTGTCCAGAGCAGTATTTCATTGGATGGTTGTATATTGTCATCTCTATGCAATGCCTAATATTCATGGTTTTGGTTTTGGTCAAGTTTTCCAATGTATATATATACATAGACAGTATACCCTTCCCCTTTTTTTGTTAATTTTTTTATGTATATGTATGTATGTGATTTTTTATTTCAGTGAAAATGTCAAGAGTAGAAGATGAGGTTTATGTTGATGAAACTGTTGATAGCATTGATAGAATTCTGTTTTTGACAAGTACTTCAACAAAACTCACAGTCTGCTTGAGTTTATTCAGCTCTTTGACAGGGCCTTAGAGCGTCAGAGGTACAATGAGTTAGTGGCTGATCATGGCACACTTGATAAAACCCCAGATATTGTCACCAGTTTTGCTATTGAGCTACAAATGGCCAAACGATACACTCGCAAAATTTTTCACATGTTTCAGAAGGAAGTTCTATCTTCTATGCAGTATGGGACAATGTTGAAGTGTTCAAAAGGTGATGCACAAGTCTATATTGTTAAAAGGGCAGGCAATTCAACTACATTCCGTGAGGTTTTGTATAATCCCTCAGATCATGTGATTAATTGTTCATGTAAGAAATTTGAAAAATGAAGGCATCCCGTGCTCACATATAATTGTTGTATTAAGAAACAATTTTATTGATTGTCTACCTGAAAATCTTATTCTTGAAAGATGGACTACCACAGCCAAATCAAAGACAGTATATGATGATGTTGGAGTGGAACTTCAAGGGCATAGAGCTTCAAGTACATCTAGTGGCAAAAGGAATCTTCAGATTTCACGTGGCTTTATAGAATGCTTGCATGATGCTCCGATTGAAGTGTACAATGTAGCGAAAGAAATGTTGAATGATTTGGAGAAGTTGAAGGCCTCGTATAGTGCATGTGGTAGCAATACTCCATTACAAACCAGAAGCACATCAGTCCCTTCAAGCGTGAATGTCTATCCACCAAATATATCAAAAACGAAAGGAAGTGGAAAAAGATTAAAAGGGGGAAAAGAAGTAGCAATGGAGGACATGGGAAAGAGGAGAACTTGCAGCGTATGCGGTAAAAAAGAGAAACATAATGCGCGTACTTATCCCAAACTGAAAGAAATGTAAGTTTGGACTCATTTTATGAAAATATACAGTATGCTGAATTGATTTTTAAACTAATACATGATTGCAATCCTTTATTTCAGGTCTTCACAAAACAATGAAGATGCTGGCACATGGTAATTTCTGTTGATTATGTGATTTAAGCACATGGTAAATACATTTCATACTGATGAATTTGATTTTAATATTTTCAGATTATATGGCTTGTTAGAAAACTGTCAACCGGGGATTTGAGTTCGCTCCAGGCAGAATTCATGGATTTTGGATGTAGAATTTGATTTTGAATGTAATAGTTACGTAGAATTCATGGATTTAATGACAAATTTTGGATGTGGTACCTGGTGGATGTAATGGTTGATGTCAAATATGATCACACTCATCTTAGTTGTTGTAAGTACGATGAATTTTTTGTAAGTTGAACTAATGTAGAGATTGGGTTGGCAGTCACTTTTATTTCTTACCAGGTTGGACTTTTATCGAGAAGTTAAGCATGAGTTGACAAATATTAGATGAAGATAACTTGAACAGAATTTTTTCCTCCCCATTTTAGTACACCATGATAATGTACTACCCACGGATGTCAAAAGAGCTAGGCTGTACCAGACCAGGCTAATAGCAGGGATGCATGAAGATATACTTGTGAAAAGATCTACAATTGTCAAATATGTAATTCTGTGGACTCCTGTCTCACTATCAGTTCCATTGGTGTAGCATTGGTTCGAGAACAATGAATATCAAAGCGAGTCCATTGGCAATGTAATAGTCCAGGCTATATTGTTGCACTACCACAACACATCCAATATATAACACATCAAATATATAACAAACATGAGTCTAGAATCAAGTCCAGAATTCAAATATATCTTTCTTCTTTATATAACGCATCAAATATATAACAAACATAAGTCCAAATTCATCAAAACTAGCACAAGAACCAAAACTAATGCTTAATATATCATACAAAACCACTGATTGAATTTTTCATACAAGCCCACTGATTTCAGAATTCATCATACAAACTCATTATTCATCATACAAACATTAGAGAGCCAAAAAAATAAAAATAAAGCTAGTTTTTATGCTCCACTTAATTTTACACCTACAAAACATGTCAATAACATGAATACAAGAAAGAGGACTTTCATAAAAGAATGATTCTTCTGCTCCAACTCTACTGCACATTCTTTGAGAGCGTTGGACTTTTTTAGCATCTCCTGTATAGCTTCAACTTGGTGCTCTAACTCTCCCACACGTTCTTGTAGAACTTCAAGTCTTGCAGTCCTCTCCTCTACAACTTCAAGTCTTGCTAGTAAGTTTGAATTTTCCTCGATTGGAGTAGATCGTTGACTGATTGCACCACTACTGGCACTTTCATCTTGTCATTTGAAATACTTGCAACCGTTGATGTCATTCTTGGACTAGATTGAAATATAAAGAATAAATATTATAAAATAGACATTAATTAACAAATGCAATAGCTAATACTAATATATACCTTTCTAACCGGGCAAGTACAAAACCATCTCCCTGGATTAATTTCAGTTCGTGATTGTTTTAAAACTGCGTCATACCCACAATAACATTTATTGTGGGATATAGGTCCATGAGAGAACGCCGTATTAGAACTTTCCATCTACACAATAATAAAAAATATACATTAATGAGCGTACTAAGAAATTGAATATGTTAGCAATGGAAATATTATTACCATTGACAGAGACAAATAACAATTTTTGCAAGAAATGAATTTGGGTTCTAATTTCTGTTTTAAGGAATGTGAAGGAGGTCCAAAGATCTCTTGTTCATGACATGTGCAATCTAGGCATCATGAATACATGTGCAATCAAATTCTATCCTTTTTTAAATTAGGAATACATGGAGATAAATCTTTTGACCTACAAAGAAGATGATGCTCCCAATTCTGTGGATAAACCTGCTGTTGAACTTGAAGTGAAGCCTGTCGAGGCTGAAGAACCTCAGCCTATAAATTTTATTTGAATCCCAAATCAAATCCCAAAAAAATATATGTAAAAAAAAAACCCACGTTTTTATACAAGTCTTTGTAAAAAAGAAACCCTAGATCTGAAAAGAAACCATGGGTTTGCAAACAAATGGAAAAAGAATGCTAGATTTGAAGATAAACCTGTAAAATAAGCCCTAGATCTTAAGAAACAATGTATTTCAAGCATTTTAGGTTAGGAAATACCAGATTTGGGGCTGACCGACGGGGGAGATGGGGCTGATCGTTGCGAGAGAAGAGGTGGCTGACCGGCACGGGAGGAGGCGCGGCACGAGGGTTGACCGGATCGGCGCGGGAGATGGCCTTCACCTTCTTCACGTTCTTCTTCTCTTCTTTTTTTCCTTTCGTTGGAGCTGTTTTGGGGTGAAAAAAATGAGGAGAGAGAGGCTCAAGGGGGTAAAAAAGAGGGTTATATATGTTGACCTGTTACCTGGTTAACAGGTTACATTTCATATGCTTGAAATAATACACACCGTCAGATCTGTGTTTCCAGATCTGATGGTCGAGAATCTCTGCCGCACGATGGGGTGCACGGTGAGGCCGCCGCACCCCATCAGGCCTCTATATATATATATATATAGGGAAGTGATTACTTGCGGACGTGCGGTCGGTGCGCACGCGATCACGGGCCGTCGATCACGGGTCCATCGCATCAGACGGTCGGGTGCGATTCACGTCGACCGTTGGATGCGATGGACCCGTGATCGGACGGCCCACGTCGCGGCCGCACCTGCCGTTCGCCGTACCTAATCATTTTCATATATATATATATATATATATATATATATATATATATATATATATATATATATATATATATATATACAGTCGCGATTACGTGCGGTGTGCGGTCGGTGCGGTGTGCGACGTGGGCCGTCCGATCGCGGGTCCATCACATCCAACGGTCGACGTGAATCGGCGAATGGACATGATTACGTGCGGCGAATGGACATGATTACGTGCGGCGAATGGCATGATTACGTGCGGCGAATGGCAGGTGCGGCAGTGATCACGGGCCGTCGATCACGGGTCCATCGCATCGGACGGTCGGGTGCGATTCACGTCGACCGTTGGATGACATGATTACGTGTGGCGAACGGCAGGCGCGGCAACGATCACGGGCCGTCGATTACGGGTCCATCGCATCGGACGGTCGGGTGCGATTCACGTCGACCGTTGGATGCGATGGACCCGCGATCGGACGGCCCACGTCGCGGCCGCACCTGCCGTTCGCCGCACCTAATCATTTTCATATATATATATATATATATATATAGGGATGCGATTACGTGCGGTGTGCGGTCGGTGCGGTGCGCGATCACTGGCCGTCGATCACGGGTCCATTGCATCGGACGGTCGGGTGCAATTCACGTCGACCGTTGGATGCGATGGATCCGCGATCGGACGGCCCACGTCGTAAACCGCACCGACCGCAAACCGCACCTAATCGTCGGCATATATATATATATATATATATATATATATATATATATATATATATATATATATATATATATATATATATATATTATTCAGTCCATATTAGTTGCATAAAATGAGATCAAATATTTAGATGGATATTGAAACATTGAATGGCTCGCCTAATTATTGTTTCACCATGTAAACCATATCTAAATTAATAAAGCCTTAATTTTCTATGCTAATGCTTTCATTTATCCACAAGTATATGGGTCAACATTAAGGCTGAGACCAATCTCCAGTTAACCCTAGTGAAGACAAGGTTTCTTGTTATTCCATTAGAATAAGATGAACAAATATAAAGTAGATTTGTTGAGGATGAAATAAATTTGAATTCAAATCTAACAAAATAAAATTAGAATTTGATTGCAAAAGTAGATATTTAACTATTCCATGCACTCCATATGAAATGGCAATTTCCTAAAGAAAATGGGAATAGATATTCCAAAATTATTTTATTTTTGTGATGACAATATTTTTTAGGAAACATTGATATAACTCCCTGAAAAGTTAGTTAAAATGGTTTTAGTCCCTGTAAAGCTGAAAAATCATTACAACCCCCAAAATGTATGTATAGTTAACGGTTTTAGTTCTTGAGTTAATTTGTTATCAATTTATAGGGAATAATATTCCAAGAACATTCTGTTCACTAAAAGGACTTCAATAAATGACATTCAAATAAATCCATACAAAATAATAAAAATTCAATTTAATCATTTTGATGACAGTCCCTGCTTTTTCCTCAAAATTCTCATGCTATCTTATACTTACAAACGGTAAAAAAGGGGAAAAGTTGACATAACTCACTGTAAACTTATGAAAATTGAAAAATGTCTCTATAAAATCATAAATTTGATTAGTGCATTGCAGTAATTTATCAAGTAAATTTTAAAATGATATTACAGTGATTTATCATGTATGGTTAAATCCAATCATAAATCTAGTTAATTTCAATTGGTAGGGACTAAAATATATATTATCTAATAAGATAAGGATTTGAGGGGATTAATTGATTTTATAGAGATTTTTTCTGATTTTCATAAATTTCTAGGCAGCTATATCGATTTTTCAAAAATAAGGGGTGAGGGCATTCTGATAACTTTTTAAGTTTTAGTTAGAGTTAATCATGTACCTGACTAATTAGTTGGAGTGACAGTAAAGATGAAAATGATATTTTTCTATTAACATAGGGACCTGTAGTGATTTTTCAATTTAATAGGGACTAAAACAGATTTACTAACTTTATAAGGAGTTATACCGATTTTTCCATATTGTTTTCCATATATATCACTGCTTCATGTACATGAAACATGTACTTTTATAGAAATACTTTCTTACACATAAAAAAAGAGAGTAAAAATCACATTTATTCTCTCTTTAACAAAGTGTATCTCATTTGAATATTGCATTAAGATTCTGTTACAGGAGTCAGGTTCTCTGTATTGAAAACACTTAAGACACATGGGATGCCTTAGGGATCCGATGAAAACATGTTACCTAATTGATCGAGAAATAACACATCTCACAAAATTGTCCTTTGTAATTGATATTTATGGAAAAAAATAACATCAATGTATCTACTACCAAACAAAAATTGTACCACCATGTCATCATCTGATTAGATCTTTCCCATGGGGATTCTTTGTGTCCATACTATAGAGGATCCGATCAATTGTGTAGCAGCATATGGATCCAATCTTGGGACACATATAGTACCAGGATGTTAGAGGAGTACACACCCTGGCTGCAGGAGTGAGGAGTCTCACTTTCTGCTTCTGGTGAACCATGAAATGCTCATAGGTAATAGTTAGAATTAACTTGACAAGATTTGATATAAAAGCTAGTTAGTATAATACATATATTTTTTTTCGAGTTTTTTTTTTTGCACATATACCCCTATTAAATCTTGATTTTGTTATAATATCTCTGAAATCATGAGTTACATATGAAAGTATCTATGCAATCCTCCATAATGGAAATCATTCTCCTAAGCCCATGTAAATCATCAGTTATCCAGTTAAGGGGGGACTGTCATTTTTAAATGGCCTCCATCCCATTTTGTAAGAACTGATGCACATTTGTAAAGTTATATATAAATGAAAAAGCTTTATTTATTAAGCACAAAAAAAAATTCTCTGAAAAACCCATAAGTTGTGCATCCATACTTCTCCGTCACACGATGTTAATGTCCTGCACCCAACACTGATTAATTGGTTAATCATGGGGTGTACAATTACAAAACTGCTCTCTTTTAATCATTCTAAAATCCAAATCCCACATGAAACCCTAAAATTTCTCTTCATTCCATCCCCTCTTCAATCTGTTGAAGCCCCTCTTTGAGAAATCCAAATCATAAATTTGTAACCATGAGTTGGGTAAGACATGAAGAGTGGATGATGTTTGAGATGAACTCATCTTTGTATGAGGGTTTTAGATCTTGAATGGGGTGCAGGCGAAGAAGATTGGGTGGGAGGTTAAAGAAGAAGATGAAATTGGTTTGGGGTTGAGAAATGTGAGAATTTTGTGTGGGAGGTTGAAGAAGAAGATGGAATCATTGATGTTAGTTTGATCTTTTCAACCCTTTCTAATGGTGCTATAATATTTTTAACGGAGAAAATTAACTCCAGCTCACGCATGTTAACCATAGGGGTATGAATGCACAACTTTGAGTTTTCAAAGAGTGTTTTTGAACGGACTATTTTAAACAGGGTATTTTAACAAAATCGAGATTTAACATAAGTATATAGGTAAAAAATCCTTTTTTTTCTGAATTGAAATGTAAACATATCTATTTTAAAAATTTAACAAATTAGACTATCTCTGAATGAGGGTGAGAGTCGTAGAAGACCAAAAAAGAAAAAGAAAAATAAAGAACAACACACACATAAGACCGACGGGCCATACACCCCATCAGCCATTACAATGCAAGACCCCCTCGGGGCACTCTACCAGGTGGGTAGTATTGTACGTATCTTAATGTTCTACCAAACATTTATTAATAAAAAATAAATCCCTAGAAAAAAATATATATATTAACAAAGATTCAATAAACCCCTAGATCCTTTCTCATATGAAAGTGGGACTTAAATATTTTAGTATATTAATTATCGGATAAGCTTATCAACCATGGAGACCAAACCTTAAACCTAGTTTTTTTCAACTTATCATCAAATCTTACTGAACAACAAATCCTACAAGAGCATCATTGTCACACTCATACAAGCTATAACCTAATCAAAGAATTAGGTCCCCTAACTCGCCAACCTTAGAAGACCAGTGCAAGTGGAATGAAACATGGAGACATAGAAGCCCACAAGCTATAGAGAGAGGAAGACATGATCAAATCATACAATTCATGAGTGGAGTTAGCATTAGTAATCCCCATTTCCACATAGTACTCAGTTGGCCTTGCTAACACGATACACCTCATAATGTGGACTACCTAGCTATTGCATTATATATATATTGCTTTCACAATATCTTTTCTGGAGTGAGATACACAGATACTCTGTCTAATCATCTCAACATTATCAAAAAAATAAAGAAACATAATATTTCTCATTTTGCATTGGGTGATCATGAACTCAATCATGGAAAAGACATAAGAATAATATAATATATATGGTTATGTACACAAAATGGGTCCTTAACCCTAGAAAACTGCAGCATTTCCAGTAATGCTGTCCCTACTTCCTTTTTAATTAACCTTTCTCTTTCCTTTACTTGTTTATCCTCCTGATCTATATAACTTTAACTGCATGCTTTTCAGTTATGGACTGGAAATTTTCTCTTCACTGGATGGTAGTCCATCTCAACTAGGTCTGTGATGTCAGGGTGTTGCTCGTCGTCATTGATCTCATGCTTCATCTCTTTGACATCCATTGTTATGAGTTTTCTAGCATGTCCTGCACCAACATAAGCAGAATTTATTCAGACATGCTCTATAGCTTAAGTTGTTACTTAATTAATTAGAAACACTTGATATATTATTCCTTTAGTGTTGTTGGAACTCAAATTAATTAACCATTAAATAGTACTCCTAGCTAACATTATATCTCGGCTTGTCGTTGCAACAATCGATTAAATAGGTTTTACCAGTCATGAATCTGTTTGTGGATTTCAGGATTTGAATGAAGAACTGAAAATCCAAGGAAAAAAATTAAACCATTGGAGAACACAAGTGGAATCAAAATATTCGCTTTGTTAGAATACATACATTGTTTGTGGGCTTGTATCTTCTCAAAAATCCCATGTGGAGCAAAATTTGGTTTTTTTTAACCATTAAAACATGGGATGAGAAGTGGAGAAGAGAAAAAACAAACAAAAATAAAAAGAAAAAAGAGGACCACAGCCCCTTTTTTTGGGGGGGGGGGGGCATAAGATTTTTAATGGTGCTTGGGGTTGTGACCCCTAGGACCACAATAATCTTCATAAATCCCTGCTGGTAGCTTGTGGTGAACTTCCTTGACTTTTCTATGGGACCTCCTCTCCTCCACAGTACCTGATGAACAATGCCCTCCTTTGCATAGAACAACAGCTCCAACTACAGTTCCTCCACTCAAGCTCTTCTTTTCCTCCTGCAATCCAAACAAACAAAAACAAAATCAAAACCCAAAACATATATACACTGAAAACAATGCCTGTGTGACTAGTATTAAAACACACACACACACACACACTCACATGGATTTGCTGTTTGAGTGAAGCTGAGACCTCTCTCTCCAAACGAATGCCTAAAGCAAAACAGTAAGAAAAAGAAAAACATCAAAACAGTGATCCAAAACCAACATAGATTTATAGTAACATGAGTTTGTTTTTACTTACCATGAACAGTTGCAAGAAGGCATAGCAACAGAAGGGCTGTTGACCTTAGAGTCCTCATTTTTGCAGAAGCTTCTGATTTAAGAAAAAAAAGGAAAAGAAAACAGCAGGAGAGCAGCAGCAGAAAGAACAGTTGAATGCAGGAAGAGAAGTGGGTGAGCTCAAAAGGGTGAATGAAAAGATGGGGGATCTCTTTTTATGTAAGCTTCAAAAAAATAATATATATAAGCAGACTGAGAACTGAGAATGGTCTGGGACTCTCCCTAACTTCTTCATTAAATATATAATGCTCAGGGGGGGCCCTCCTATGGCAGAGAGAGAGAGAGAGAGAGAGAGATCATTTAAAGTAAAACAGTGATAGAATATTTCTTTAATGCAAAGGAGCCTAGTTTATATTTTAATTTATGTGTATACCAAAATGAACCCACCCATGATGAGATTGCAAATCTTTGTTTGTCTTCTGAGGACTATGAACATGTAAATGCCTGTTAAGCCGCACATGCCATGCTTCAGTAAAAACCCTAATCAATTTGGTGCTGTTAGGCAGTCGGTTAAATTTTTTGAGTTTACTGTTATATCAGTATTGGAACCCATAGAAACTAATTTTATATTTACTTGGTTTTTGACATAATGTATTCATTTTTTTTAACCATTAAGCTAGGGGTCTAAACCTCAATACACACACTCTAACACACGTCACATCATCTAATTATGTCAGTTATACTGTATTATGAAAACATAAAAACACATGCATTTATTTCATTGAAATAATATTATATATGTATATATATATATATATATATATATATATATATATATATATATATATATTTTGATAGCATATTAGCATGTATGAAGTATGAACTTAACATATATAAAAAAATTTGAAACATATTCAGCAATACAATGATGATAGAAATTAAATGACTAAATATAACATTTTTTTACAATATTTTTGATACTTTTATTGCTAAACAATATCAAAATATAATTTCTATATATTTGGATTAACAAAAAAAAATAAAAATAATTAAAGTTATGTTTGGTGGGGTGGTGAGGGCTCATCAGGATCTTCACTGATTGGGGCGATCAGAACCGTCGAATCAATCAATCGTCCGTCTATGATTGTGCCACGTGGCATGGAGGACGCGGCGGAGACAGGGGCGCGAGGGGGAAGTGTGTGTTTCGTGGTGTTTGTTCGGATCGATCTGACGTGGACAGTCCATGAATGTCGGGAAGTGCCACGTCACCACCGACACGTCACACGCCTGTCCCAGCTTTAGCGAGGCAGATAGACATTGTGGGTGGCGACCGTGCCGGGGTTTGATGGGGGCATCCCCTCTCACCAACACAACATCACTTTATATAAAAAAACTATGGTTACCATGTCGCATTTAATTCGTGTGTGTATAAATATAAATATATATGTTCTTGTGTTAGTTTTTGTTTGCAACTTTGTGACATTGCATTAGTATTCATTGGTCGGCCACCTTAATTGGTTTGAAATAGATAGATGGGGATTACAAGTTACATGGCATGGGTTAATTTTTTCATTGCCAATAATATTGTTTAAAGAGGATGCATGGATTGTTTTAAAAAGTTTATTATTGTAAAAAAAGAAAATTAAAGGTCTAGTAAGGATGCAAGGATGCAGACAATCAATTAGGTAAACTTGATTGTTATTATTGATATGACGTTGATGAATGTGATACTATTATAATATGATGCAAAAGATTTCATTTATGTCCCCTCACCATTCAATTTTCTTTCCACCCAATTTTCTTTTATTTTTAGATAAAATTTTATTTTCTCAAATAAAAGAAAAAACTAATCATGCTTATTTACATATCTCCCAAAATTAGGTTTAAAAGTCGATGCATGGTTTGTTTTAATTTGAATGTTACTGAGAGCAGAGCTTGCATAGCAGCTCAGTTGACAATATTTTCAAATTGTGCAGGAGGAACTAGAACTACAAAATTGGAGTCCAGTCTTCATATCATTATCTATATACCTATCAATCTTAATTAGGACAATCAAACCTTAGAAGACATTCTTATGTCTCTCATATTATCTTATATACAGTTGGGTTAGTTGAGGAATTAGGAGAAGAGATGTATACAATGTGGACCCTCTTGTTGAGGACTCCATGCTCTTGCTTATTGACCTACTTTTACTATTATATATATTAATACTCGAAATCCAGAAAATTCAACCAATCTTTAGACAAATTTTCCACATTTCATTTTTTTTAAAAAAATTAGATAGTTCAAACCTATGGCTAACTAATATTTTATGCCACAAATTTGGAGATAGCCATGCATGCATCGTATCATCATTTGAGAGATATTCCTCACACCTCTCTGTTTGTAAAATATTTTTGTAAGTTTATTGTTTTCTGCTAACTAATTTGCTACAACCCAACCCAAACCCCCCCCCCCCCACTTTCTATCATCTATGGTGGCTTATTTGATTACTGATTCTCCATGTATGTGAAACAAATAGATAAATTATGTGCAGTAAAAAATTAAATGTCAATGTCACACAATGAATTAAAAAAAACTAATATAATTAATCTTTATTACTTGAATTAAAATTTAAACGAAAAACACGCATCTCATTTTAAATGATTTTATTTTTTATTATTTATTTCTTACTGTACAAAAAAAATTGTCTTTATGTATGTTTAACATATTTCATATTTTCATCCATTTTTATCTTCATTAATTGTGTCCCATTGAACATGGTAAGTCTTAGAACACAATGCGAGGAATCACCAACATCACGTGCATTCAACGTGTCTTAGCCCTAAAAACACATGCATGTAGGATTATTTTACGTAAACACTGATTAAGAAGGGCTTATATATAAATTCCAAGTCAGATTTTTATAATATAATGGACCATGAGCGCAGCTGTCCACTGGGGGGGGGGGGGGGGTGAATTTCGATGGCTTAACATAACATTAAATTACACTAATTTGTGGGATACAGTGGTTAGAATTTTGTCTTGATAATCATGTTGGTACATTAGTCAAATGAAAGAAATAACTTGCTCTGCAAATGGACTCTCATTGTTTTATCTTGGTCAAAGAACAAAGCTTCATTAGAGATTCCACTCAGTATGAATGAATCCAATGTGGGTTTTATATTTTTTTAAAATCATGATAACTGCAAGTTGTTTGAATTTGCCCAAGTTTTGGTCAGATGTTTCATATATATGTTATTTCGTCGGTACTGTGAAACCATTCAAACATGCATACGGCCCCCTGTGGGCATGATTAGTTTAGCCATGGAGAGAGAGATTAGAGAATCTAATAAATATTTTTTGATTAGTTTAATCAAGTACATCAGCTTAAACTAAATTTAAGGTGTCACGGTACAACAAAAAAATTTCTGCTAAGTTCAAATTAAATCATCGTATATTATGAATATTAACTGAGATATATATGCATAACTAAAAGTTAATTTAAATTTATTTACCAAATCACCTCTAGACATATTAGTAGAATTAACCCCTGTCCATCTTCATCGAGAGGTTTTAGATTCAACTCCTACTCGACTGATCTAACATATTTTTTACAAATTTTTCTAGATATCATCCTAAGACGAGATGAGAACTTGTGTGTTGATGATTAAGATAATATCTAACATGAATGTATAATATATATATATGATAATCTTTACTGAGACCTTCACTCAAAATATATATATATAATACAATAAAAATGATTCAAAGTGAATGTATATATTTTTATATGTAAATGTCCATTAAAATGAAGACATCAGTAAATGATTAATTTTTTTGTTATTTACATGTCACTCCCTTATTTATCTGCATAGGGATTCATTGTATTTATCATACACAACCCTAGATCTGGATTTACTTAAAAACACCTCATTGAAGAGGAATAACTCTGTGAACATGTACAAATTGGTTTGGTTGCATTATCAATATTCCTTATTTGGTTTTCTATATATTATTCGATGGCAAGTTATTAGAAACTATAAAAATCCAAGACAACCAAAATAGTACACTATCAACCACTACAGACTTCTCAAAGCTCAAGAAATTGCACATCAAGAAAAAAACATCTACCAACTTCCAAGAATCAATCCTCATCAAACTATCTAGGATTGTGAAGTCCAACCAATTGGGTCTCACAAAACTTACCTTTCTATATCTCCAATTGTCATTTTTTTACTAATACTTTTAGCAGTCAAAGATCCCATGGAGAAGTTCTGTTCACTTACAGGGATTGAACAGAGCCACACAGAACTCAAACTCCAGCAAAACTTTCAAGTCCCAATGATAAGGTACCTAGGTGGCCAAGATTTGGGTGTTGTGTTTGTAACCACATTCAATTTTCTATATTATTATTATTATTGATGTCCATACGGATGCATTGGATTGCTACCACCCAATTTGAAAATGTGGAGTAATAGTTTGAATTTTGTGTCACATGTAATGCGCATGTACCTTCAATAGGTTTGCCTATTCTTGGGGAAAGGCCCTTGTCAAGCCAAAAATTAAAACCCTAGCTGGCTACCTTGGAACTATGGAATGTCCCCCCCTCTGATTAAGCTCTTATTCATGTGGAAAGTACTTGAAAGTATAATTGTTCATTGGAGTGAGAAATTGGTGCATGCGCATTTGATTGTGTGCAGTTCTTAAACCCGCCGATAGTTAAGCAGGCATGAAAAGGGTTATGATACACCTGACTCTTTTGTTATTCCCACTTTTAACATCAAGATATATGAATTTATTTGAAGTCATATAATAATGAAAGAATATTATTTGTATAAAGTTATAACCTCAAACAAAAGGGTTGAGCTAAGAGTTGAGTTAAAGACAAAGCTAGAAGTAACATTTTTCACTTGAAATTGAAATCAAATAAGGTTACTTATTGAAGTCGATTATCCAAAAACTGATTTTAGAATTTTATGTAATTGGACAATGTGCCTGAATTAATAGGGGAATATCTCGAAATCCTTCTTTTTCACTATACGGAGATAAAGCTCTACAAGGATGTTCTCTCAACCTGGCATGTTTCAACAATTTTCTTTTACATCTAAAAGAGTTACTATAAATTCGAATAATCAAACTTCAAAGTTCGTTTAGTTCATGTCATTATTTTGGATGATTTTTTTTTATCCCATATCATTTTCTAATAAATTCAGACTACTTAGTTCGCTAATGAATTCCCACATAGATTCACTTTTTTAATTAGTGTTGGTTTGCACATTTAAAATGACAAAAAGAATTTTGTTTAAATACCAAAAGTACTCTTATATAGAATTTTTGGTGCCCAAACAAAGTCTTATGTTCCTGTGTTTGCCATGCAAAGGGAATATTCTCAAAATGAGGAGGAAGCAAGAAGCTATAGCTCGCTGTGTCAATGTCATGTTCAATCTTTTTTTAAAGTCTGCACTCTCCACATGTTATTGATTTTATTAAAAGTTTATATTTGTGTAATTACACACATTCTTTTATTTAAAAAATGAGTAATACTCTTACGAATTAAATCCATATATTTTTATATCTATCGTAATAACATGTATGCTGAGATATAATAGAGTATGTATTGTATTAGCCATTTTCATATAATGTGTTAGTCACGTGACAATTGTGAATGAGATTAAAAAAAATGATTGAATGCATTAAGTGAATACACGCATAAACCAAGAAATAACACATTCCAAGGAAACCACTGGGACACATCCACAAAACCTCACCAAGTCAATAAGGTATTAATGCTTGTTAAACGACAAAAGGAACACACATTGGCAAACAACATTGTATGGGTGTGACAATTATCACTCAATCCATCTAGCTAGTTAATTAGCTTTTGTGCTTTGGGGCCCAACATGTTCCAACCACCATATCTTGTATTGTGGTAAATTTAAAAAAAAAAATGTTTTGAGCATCCATCTCATCTTCATATGTATAGTTTCTACTGGACAAAATAATTGTAAGTAACTCTGCGGGACATAGTAAATCCTGTGCTAGTTGATTGTCAAGACAATAATTACGCATTGAAGACTTCAAGCCCCCTGTTTGGATCAGAATATAAGTAGATAAGATGAAAGAAGTGAGAAAGCTGTTTGGATAAGAAGATAAAATGGTAATATACTATTTCAGTCCCCTCCTGGTATTAATTGAGTTGTTATACCCAATCTATGCTACTTACTGATGTCTTATAATAAAGGAGGATCACTTGTCATATCTTTTTTTTTTATACTTTGAATAATTTCTTCTCTACATCTTATTTAAATTTTATCCATAACTTATCAACCAAAAATCTTTATTACGTATCACAATGAGATTAATTAAAACAAATCAAATAAAAAATGACTTATTGACTCATAACATCATCTACCCGAAATATATTATATATGTCACTAATTATCCAAAGATGCATGGGCTAAAATTTAACATTGAATCTGTGAAAACATTCACTCATTTTATTCTAGGTAGATCCAAAACCAGAGCATATCCTGTCTTCTAATAATACAAAACAAATTCCAAAACAAACACGTAAATACGATTATGGGAGCACCACCAGAGCCGGACTACAAAAGTTGACAAGCAAAACATGGTCGACAACTTATAAAGAGAAATGGATCCAAATTCAATCATGCATCCAATGAAAACAAACACAAGCAAAACAACACTGGAACTTTTATGGGTGACCTGTCACCCGCCCAAATAAAATTCAAAAACCACATCTCTTTCAATGCATGCCATGATTTGCTTTTCATGTCTCCAAAACATTTCCATGTCGCACATGGAATTGATCGATGCGAGGACCCCCACAGACAAGAGACGATGCCCCCACCACCAGTGTTTGCCTTTCTAAAGAACTGATCGATTGAAAATAAAAGAAAGTAAAGAAATTTAGATCACAGAACAAAATGATGAGTTCTTTTTTAATTTATTTCTCACATCTTCATTTTTCATTATGCATGCACAAACAGTATTACCTCGTATATACAATGTGTTGTTTTGACTGAGTGTCTTCAATTTTGTGATGATGTGATTCATAAGAAGAAATTATTAATTTTGTGCTATCCAGTTCAGATGAGATCCTTTAATTTGGATGACTAACTTAGATTAGATATCATGTATACGAATCATACATTATTGTCTATTAGTCTATGCATGCACAACATCTAATGAAAACTACAGTCTATAAGCCCCCTTATTCACCTTACAAAGGAAGGATCTCATCCCACTCTATAGTTTGTCATGATGTGATTGAAACATTTCTTACGTAGATTTGAATGCAACCGTGGTCCATTGTGCCTTACTCTACTAGGATTTCTTTAAATGGAAAAAGATAAAAAGTGATAGACAGTATAACCTTTTCTTAAATAAGATTTAAGACAGTATAACCTTTTCTTAAATAAGATTTAACGAAAATGAAAATACTTGTTAAATTTTTTTGCTCAAAGAAAGCATTTCGTTTGGATAGCCCATCCTAGGTACAATATAATAGTCACTCTAAACAAATAATTATGTAGAGCGCGATGTCAAGCGATCAGTCATTCTGCCATCCTATTTGCATCGCCACACCACTAATAGTATATGTAATTTGCCTAACATAACATATAGTCAATTATCTCAATATACACTACATTACTATAAACGCAAAAAAATAAAACATGCATTCAATATGTATGCTTACTGTAGAGGATAAAATCCACATTGAACGAATAAGGAATACCTACACCGGAATAAGTCAAGAATAGAGGAAGAGTCACACCAAAGTTGGGTAATGCCTATCTCGAGGTCTGCAGCCCACCTCGGATCAAGCCTCTAATGGGTTACAAACGTTTGAAGGGAGACCGACCTCTTCAGGTCTTCCATTGTCCGAGGTGTAAAGACTTGCAACCGAGAATCAAGTGTATCTGATGGAGGGGAGGCCCACTGTCACATGTACTCAAATAACCCCAGAAATATTGTAAATAAGTACATTAAAAGTACCCCCAACATATCTGTAAGAACATGCCAGCTATAGCCAGGTCATTTAGTTGACTCGATCATAAGAGAAACAAAAAGACATGTGTCATTCAATTATCGGGCCACGTGAAAATTCTTCCACGTCAGTCAAGCGTGCTCAACACACAACTTTCATCTATAAATAAAGGTACCCCCTCTGAAATGGAATCACACATTTTTCGTAAACTCTGATTCACTTAAATTCCTATATTCTCAAAATCTTCATCTCTCTCTCTCTATGATCTCATATTGACTTGATCATCGGAGGTTTTTTGGTAGACACCATAATGATGTGAGATTAGATAATCAAAGCTCAAGGTCACCCGCTGTGAAGTCATATCACCCGCTCTTCTTGGATCTACTTCATACCTGGTCATATCGAGTTTGAATTCGGCTCATACGAGAAGAAGAAGATTCCACTCAAAACTTACATATGTTATTTTTTAAAAAATAATATGTTTATTCGCTGAGTCCCCGTTTGGATAGCGAAATTGAGTTATTCTGGATAGAAAACTATGCCAGTATAGATAACAAATCTACATGAATAAGAGATTTTCTGTTTGGTTGTGTTTTTTTATTCTTATTGGAAAACGTAAGAATAAATGTTGAGTTGTTTGGTTGATAAAGAATAAAATATAAATAAAATATGAAAAAGTTGATTTGACATGTTGGCTTTTTTATGTATAAGAGGTGTTGATATGTGATTTGATGTGATAAGGTGTAAAAAATTGATTTGACATGTGAGTCCAGGAGAATAGATAAAGTGAGTATAACTTATCATATGAGTTACTTAGAATTATTATACTCTCTTATACTCATTTATACTGGCATAGTAATTCCATCCTATACTCTTTAAACAAACACCAATTTCTCCTATCTACTCTTATCCCACCATATTCCACCCTTAATCCACTATTATTCCGCTATCCAAATGGGGTATGAGTATATACTTCAAAAACAAACTCAACACGTGCTAAATGGGTCTGAAGGTACCTTTACATTTAAAGGTTCATAAAAGGATGCTGACCGAGATGGGGCACGAGCCTGTGGCGTGGGCTTATTAATATGGGCTCAGTCTTTCCTAGGCCTAGGCGGACTAGGGCCGTTAATCTGGTCTGATAAGGTAGAGGTTGTCTGTGAGGGCCCAGATCTATTACCCATCTATTACCCATCTCAACTACTAAAATGAATGCTATTTATGCCGAGACCAGATCTATTACCATTTTAAAGTGTATTTATACACATTATATATATTTAAAATTTTATAAAAATACCCCCTCAAAATTATTAAGGCGCCATTTATGTCGAGATCAGATCCTCTCTGTGAAAGCCATGGATGATCCTTAGAACACTCAATGAGATACTACCACGTAAATAGAGAAAAATTGCTCAATATATGTGTTGGATATTGGATTGGGTTGACCCGATTAATATCCCTTCCACAATAAAAAAAAAGAGGAGAGAGAAACGAGTGAGATGAGACAATTACGAAGCCATCCCACCTTATAGGTTACAGTACCCGTAAAGATTTGTCGATTACAATAGCAACTGCATAGACTTAAATCACTCTTTGTGTTTCTCCCAAAAGACAATGAATGAATCAATCCTCCCTCTCTTAAACTTGATTTGAATTCAATCTCTCTCAGACCATCATCTCAAGGCCTTTGAATCTGAAGGGTGGATAACAGGTGGATAACATATGAGTCTCTGGCAATCTCATCTTTATTGACGAAGCAGTTGTTCGAGGGGTTTGTAATCCAAGGAAGAATATTAATTAATCAGTGAAGGGCTCACAGAGATATTCCGCATAAACTCTATCTGTGATGATAAATTAATAATATGCATGCACAATTTTTCTATAAATATTATACAAAGTGCGAATATATTTTATTAAGATTTAAAATGTTTTTTATTACTCACATGGCGTTTGGGTGCCACACAAATACTACGTGGCTTTCAACATGGGTCTGAGGGGAGTTATATCTTTGTATGTCTTTGTATCATTGGAAATAGTGATGGGATCGGGTTAGGTTTAACAGAAGTTCTTGGCAATCCAATCCTTTTATTTTGAGATATACAAATTAATCGAATATTAAAAAAAGATTTAGAATTTAATTACATTATCAGTTTAATTTTAAAATATTATAAAATATCTTAGTCAGAACAAAATAAAAAGATCGGACGGTTAAAAATACGTTGGACAATCAAATTATCCAATGTCTTATACCAAGAATTTCTTGATTCACAAGAAAATATTTGGATGAGATTTTTTTTTCTCGCAAAAAATCTTTATACATGAACCCCGTCCAATTAAAACCAAAATTATTAGGAGGTCCAAAATCGAACATTTATCCGAATATGAGACAAGCGTGAGGACTCCAGTCTCACGTTGTCCACAATCGTCCACGTCGGACGAACACCTTTTGTTCTCTTTTTTAACGAAAAATCAGTTTCTCGAGAGACCGAGCGAGCGATCATGATGGCGTCTTCATCGGTCGCTTCCCTCCGCTTCTTCGGATTCCGAAAATGCCCCTCCAATTCCAACAAATTCCAAATCCGTCCCCGTCTTCCCCTCCGATTCTGCAGAGCTTCCGCCGTCGCCGTGGAATCGGTACGCCGATCCCCTTCTCTTCCTCCTCCTCCTCCTCCTCCTCGTCCTCGATGCCTTGGTTTTCGCGCTGATGGTGTGTCGTTTTAGGTTTCGGAGACTCGGCGAGGTAGTGAATCGGCCGTTGTAAATCCGTTCGCGTGCCCGATCTGTTACGAGCCGTTGATAAGGAAGGGACCTTCCGGTCTCAACCTGTGAGTTCTCGATTCGGATTCTTTACCTCCTCGGTTTCAATTCAGTCATTGGTGGAAATTTTGATCGTTTGAATGTTTTGATTTTTGAAGGCCGGCGATATATCGGTCAGGATTCAAATGCCGGAAATGCGAGAAGACCTTCTCCAGCAAGGACATGTATTTGGATCTCACAGTGACTTCTGGTACGACGGAGTACAACGAGTCCAAGCCTGCAAGGAGTGAACTTTTCAGGTCTGGTGATACTATTTGTATTGCTTGTTTATTTTCGTAGATATTGCAGAACTTGTCAGGTCTGGTGCTTGTTCATTTTCAGGTTTCAGGACTTGTAAAATTTGAAAGATATTGCAGCTTCTATGAATTTGTAGGATGTGCACGTACGTGAGTTTAAATGTGGATGATAAAGTTGATTGTTTTTTGTTGTTTGCATATTAACAAACATAGTTTTAAATAACAAAGAACCAAGTGTTGTATGACGGAGTACAACATTCTCTTCTTTGTGCAATTCAAGCTTTAATGAGTTTAAATGTGGATGATAGAGTTGATTGTTTTCTGTTGTTTGCATATTAACAAACATAGTTTTAAATAACAAAGAACAAAGTGTTGTATGACGGAGTACAACATTCTCTTCTTTGTGCAATTCAAGCTTTAATTAGGTCGGCTAGCACCCCCTCTCCATATAGGAGGTCAGGGGATTAAAATCCAGGGTGCACCAATCTTTAAAAAAAAATAGTTTTCAAATAGTATTATCTATAATTTGTAGACAATATATGTACTTTTTTACCTTGTATCCAACTGTGTCATTTGTTCATAATATGAGTGCTTTCTCATGCCTGTCTTATGTTGAATATTCCACTGTAGGAGCCCATTTGTATCATTCGTTTATGAAAGAGGTTGGCGACAAAATTTCAATCGGAGTGGTTTTCCAGGTCCCGATGAAGAGGTAGTTTATTGTTTCTATTCTTCATCAACTGTATAACATCCTAATCAATGAGAACAATCTACTTTTAAGAAGTCGAAGGGGTATCTTATGTTATTTTGTTACTTCAGATTTACTTCAAATAGTTTGCAATGAATATCTTTTCAGTTCGTTAGTCATATTTCTTTTGATAATTCATCACAAAACTTTTAATTAAAAAGGTGCAAAAGATTAATATGAGAGTTCTCCTTGCATTCTCACTAGTATATGTTAAATCAGGGATCTAAATGGGTAGACATTGTTGCGAACTGAGTTTTGGTTAAGTCGGTAACCACCTCCCACCTCATTCAAAGAGGTAAAGGGATCAAATTTTGGGGAGCACCATTTCTTCAAAAAAAGAGGGTAGACATTGTTTTGCTCTTTCATCTCTGGTCTGGAGATACATAAGTTCTCTGCTGTTATATAGTTAGCCTACTTTTTTTTGGTTTGTAGTGAGCCTACTTATTTTGTATTTCTGACCTTTTCAGTTCGATCTATAATCTAATAGTGGTATTTTTTTTGAGAATTTCATAGTTTGAGATGGCTCAGAACTACTTCAAGCCTGTAGCTGGTGGTCTTCTTGTAGATGTGAGCTGTGGAAGTGGGTTGTTTTCAAGAAAATTTGCTCAATCTGCAGGGTATTCTGGAGTCGTTGCTCTGGATTTTTCAGAAAATATGCTTCGCCAGTGCTATGAATTCATGAAAAAAGATGACACTTTTTTGAATGCGTAAGTTAGTCTTTCTTAATAAATGCAAGCCCTGAGGGTCGATCTTCGCTCCAATTCTTATATATATACAGTTTAATATGAATGGTTTTGGGAATGTATTAGAGAACATGATGCCTAGGTTCTGTAACTAATGAAAATGCTTCCACTGAATAGGCGTTTTACAATTCTTCAAGATGAGAGTATGGTTCAATTCTGATCTTGATAGTTCACCATCAGTCCATCTTAACTTTTTTCATCAGATAAATATATGTGTTCTTGGTGACCCCACACCTGGAAAAACTTCCTTTTATATATCCAACACATATCCCTGGTTCACTCTCCCAAATGCTGACTCGAATAGGTCTAACAAACGGGACTTCAGTTAATCTAAGGATGGATATATCAATGAATAGATGACCATGATAAAAGAAAATTAAGCAATTCGGAAGGTAGTAGAAAGTAATTCATTTCAATTTTGGCGTCGATAGATAAATAGGTAGATGGCATAGCTAAAAATTTAAATTACTCATCTGTAAAGGTCATTATAGCATAGCTGAATGGTTTATAGAATTTACATCATCTGACCATTTTATTTATCATTCACTTGAGTTTAGGTTGTAGGCTTGCATCCATAAACTTTCACTTTGTCATCTTGCTGATTTCTCTTCTGTTTCGGCTAGATACAGTACTGACGTGTTTTTTTTACTATATATCTGTCGCTTGGCAGAAATCTTGCTCTTGTGAGGGCCGATGTTTCAAGGCTGCCTTTTCAATCAGGTTCAGTTGATGCTGTTCATGCTGGCGCGGCCTTGCATTGCTGGCCCTCTCCTTCTAATGCAGTAAGGATACTTTGTTTTTTTTTTTTTTTTTTTGCTTAATTGGTTTATGTCATGTTGCTCAACTTCATCAATTTAAAGCTAATCTTATCTACAATTACACCAAATGTTTTATGATTGCCTCAACCTCTTTATAATTTTAATTTTTTTTTCGAAAAGCCATGTAGTATGTTTTGTTTTGTCTGATCATGGCGGGATACCTATTTTTGTTCATAAAATATAAAGATTTCCATGAAGAACTGAAGTTCATCACATATGATGCTCAGATAGACATCGCCATCTAAGTTTAGGGATGCAGTTAATTGTTATTGGCATTTGATACATGTATACCCACTAAATTTCATAGTGTCTGTATGAAGCTTTATTAGTCTTGTCTCTCTCTATGTTCCTTTTGATAATTTGATACATTTGTCTTTATATATATATATATATATATAGGGAACCGATTAGGTGCGGCGAACGGCGGGTGTGGCAGCGATCACGGGCCGTCGATCACGGGTCCATCGCATCGGACGGTCAGGTGCGATTTACGTCGACCGTTGGATGCGATGGACCCGCGATCGAACGGCCCACGTCGCGGCCGCACCTGCCATTCGCCGCACCTAATCGCGAGCGTATATATATATTATATTATATATGATAATGGTCGACTTCTCTTATGACATTGATAATGGAAAAAGATGCTAAAATGCACCTGTCTTTTGTCGACTCCCTCTCTGAAGGGGGCGGGTGTGCGAATAAGGGAATACCGTGCATATTGTGTAATAACTTTCCGATTGCATAATTTCACGATTGGACAGTCTGATTTTTGGTAAACTCTTATCGATAAGAGTACTGAAAATTACAATTTTTTGGGACACCCGAAATGTGAGAAATGTGCATCGATAAGGGACGTATATATGTCCTTGAAAATGATACATGTGTCAGTAAAGAAAATATATCCTCATTGAAGGTATTTTTGATCATGTAATATCTTCATTGATGTACGTAATACTTCAATGAGGATATGCTTTCTTTGCTGAAGCATATACCC
>CM060876.1:10966515-11013775 GCA_030737845.1 Acorus calamus | reverse complement strand
AAACTCCTACTGGAGATTTATAACTTTTGAAGACCCCTGAACTCCAATAGGGTCTTCATTTTGAAGATTTTGCTGTTTTGAAGACTCATCAACTTCAATGATGGATTTTTTTGGTGTAGGTCTTCAAATCACTATTTTGATTTGTTAAAATTCTCATTCTACCATTTGTTTATTTCATCGTTATTGTTTATTAACATTTATGTCTTAATTTTAATGTAAATAACCAAATTATATTAACTATATTTTATAATTTGAAATATGAAATTCTAAGACCACCAACATTTGAAATTTGAATCACCCGACAGCTGAATCAGTAACTCTTATCATATTCATTTTTTTTGTTCAATAAATAGTTCGATTTTGAACATTGTTTTTGAACTTTAATTATTCATTTTTTTATTTTGTCATGATATTATTACAGTTCAAATCTGATTAACCGGACAGTTGAACATATGACTCTTTATCCCATTCATTTTTCTGGTTTAATGAATGATTTGGTTTTTGAACTATTGCTTTTGAACTTTACATGTATATTTTTTTTCAAAATTCCATATTTTTATTAAATACATATGAAAAATTAGGAATTTATAATTTTGTAGGAGTTAAATGTCATTTATCAAAAGTTGTTATAAGTTAACAAAGTCATTTGAGGCATTATCCTCATTGATGTGACATATGAAGACCCAAATAGTGGGTCTCCAAATATAGAGTTTGTTTTGAAAATGAAGAGCTCCGATCTCCTTTTTAACGTCCGGTTGGAGTTGGACGCGGGGAATTGGTCTTCAAATCTCCATTTTGTGGTCCGATTGGAGCTGCTCTAAGGGGGAAAGGCATCTCTATTATTTCATTTTAAAAATAACTGTAATCGTTTCTATTTCATAACTCAAAATAACGAATGCTTGAAGCAATGTTGAGATAACTAGAGTACATAATACATGAAAATCATCCAAAGCATAGAAAGAAAAATGGGAATTTAGTTGAAAGTATTATGGGCCATCAGGAAGGGCATCTCTATTATTCGTGTGGACAAGTTGACACAGTCACACAGATATGCTCAACTGTTGGGAATTTCAACTACAAAATACAACCTTGTAATAGAAACAAAAAAGGCATTGATATACTCAACCCATTTTATAGTCCCGTCTACAGTCCATCAATTGTTTATACACTTCACTAATTACGTATAATAGTGAAATATATGATACCACAAGTTGCACGATTAGGGCCGGGACTATGGGAAGGGGGGGGGGGGGGTGTGGGGACCATAATGAGGTGCATAGGGAACCCATGGTCCGATAGGTGGACCGACCCTAATTGAGGATAAGCTTATAAATCGAACGAATACGAATGAAATACATTAATATTCATATCTTAATTTTTAGATTTGGATACAGATATTTATTTTTGGATTTAGATACAAATATTTTTCGGATATATGATATGTTTAAATATTAACATTAATTTGGATAATCAAGTGATATTTTAGCAAGATATGAAAATTAAAATTGATATTTTAATTTTTATTTTTTTTTCAGATATCATAAAAAATTTAATAGTATTATAATATATTGTTATTATGATTAATCATACATAAGGTAATATATAATATGAATAGGGAAAATGACCAAATCAATCTCCTAAAGAGTTTGAAATTCCCAAATCAGCCATTTTTTAAAATTATACCTAAAAAAGTTTCATTTAACAGTTTTGAAAACACAAAAAGACTAATCTGCCCTTATATAATTAAATCATTAATATCCCTTTTTATTCCACACTAAAAATTTATTTTTCTTACAAAACAGCAATCTATCTACGCATAACAAAAAATAATCCTCTTACAGGTTTTGTTACTATATATCATACTGTGTGTTTCTTATATATATCTTACATGATATTATTTATCATTTTTCATTGTGTATAATCAAAATATGTAATTTAAATATGTGTTGTACCCCAATGCAGTAGATGATATTTTAGTATTCCAAATCTTTATTCACTTTTTTTATTTTTTGTCTACTTACATATTTTTATAACATCATTAGTATATATCCATTTAAAAAAAAAACATCAATATTTAATGCAATTTATTATCAAAAACTCAAATTATATTGGTATATATTTCACAAAATCCATCTAATCACAATGATTTAGAATAAAAAAAGTTGATCTACATGAAAATGTGAGAAATATACTAATAAAATTAAAAGGGTGAAATATTTTAACAAGGTTAAGAAGTATGAAATGTATTAAGGATTTAATTACATAAGGAGAGATTAGTCATTTGTGTTTTTAAAATCGTAAAATAAATTTTTTTTAAATATAATTTTAAAAGGTGTCTGAGTTGAGTATTTTTAACTTTTGAGATGCTTTTTTAGACATTTTCCCATATATATATATATATATATATATATATATATATATATATATATATATATATATATAGAGGACCGATTAGGTGCGGCGGCCGCACCGTGCGGCGTCGACCACGGGCCGTCGATCACGGGTCCATCGCATCGGACGGTCGGGTGCGATTCACGTCGACCGTTGGATGCGATGGACCCGCGATCAGACGGCTGCCGCACGGTGCGGCCGCCGCTATATATATATATATATCATATATATTGGATATATTGGATATATATATATACGACCGCGATGAGGTGCGGCGGCCGCACCGTGCGGCAGCCGTCTGATCGCGGGTCCATCGCATCCAACGGTCGACGTGAATCGCACCCGACCGTCCGATGCGATGGACCCGTGATCGACGGCCCGTGGTCGACGCCGCACGGTGCGGCCGCCGCACCTAATCGGTCCTCTATATATATATATATATATATATATATATATATATATATATATATATATATACGACCGCGATGAGGTGCGGCGACCGCACCGTGCGGCAGCCGTCTGATCGCGGGTCCATCGCATCCAACGGTCGACGTGAATCGCACCCGACCGTCCGATGCGATGGACCCGTGATCGACGGCCCGTGGTCGACGCCGCACGGTGCGGCCGCCGCACCTAATCAGTCCTCTATATATATATATATATATATATATATATATATATATCATATATATTGGATATGGATATTTTTATTCGCATTCCAAATCTTCAAATCTTTTTGAAATCACAAAATGTTGGTCATGTAGTCTCCGTTTGGATAGTGGAATAATCGAGTATAAGAGTAGTATAAGAGTGATATAAGAATGAATAGGGAAAATGATTGTTTGTTTGCAGGGTATAACTTGGTATTACTATTCTAAGTAACTCATAGGATAAGCTATATTCACTTTATCTATTTCCATGGGTCCATATGTCAAATCAACTTTTAACACCTTATCACATCAAATCACCTATCAACACCTCTTAGGCATCAAAGGCTCCACATGTCAAATCAATTTTTTACACTTTATTTATATTTATTCTTTATCAACCCAACAACTCAACTTTTATTCTTACGTTTCTCAATGAGAATAAAAAAACACAACCAAACATAAAATCTCTTATTCTTGTTGATTTATTATTTATACCAGCATAGTTATCTATCCAGAATAATTCAATTCCGCTATCTAAATGGGGAGTAGAGATTTAAAAAATACGGGACATGATTTTTTTATTTTATAAGAACTTTTTATGATTTTGAGAGGATTTGTGGGAGCTTTGTTACGTAAAAATAAATAAAAAAAAACCTATTATTTTTATTAGAATATGTTTAATAAAGTAATGGGACAGAAAAATAATTGACGAGTGTGTAGGAGTGGTAAACGAGCCGAATGAGCCGAGCTTTGACATGTTCAAGCTCGACTCGTTTATAAACGAGCCGAGCCGAGTCGAGCTCATAAGCCTCAACGAGCCTAGCGTTTTCTTCATTTTAGGGTTTTTAGCGGTTGAAAATAAAATTTTAGCCTAAATAGCCAAATTCATGAGCCTAAACGAGCATAACTTTGTATTAATTTAATGTTCTAATTTTACAAATGAGTTTAGCCAAACTTTAATTAAATTTTTTATAACACAAATGAGTCGATTTTGAAACAAAATGAAGTTTGATCTAGATCTTGAGTCTAACTGAGCTTTAAAAATTATTCAAGCTTGTTCATTTATCTAATTGAATAAGCCTGAACGAGTTTAAATCGAGCCGGCCCGGTGCGACTTAGTTCGTTTACCAGCCCTACGAGTGTGTACCCGTTTCCCTTAAAACAATAAAATAAGAGAGAGGTAGAACGATGTTTGAGAACACTCAGCTTCGTCCCTTCGTCACGTACGACGGACCCCACCGGTCCAGTTGAAACCGGGTGACAGATTTGCCCTTCAAAGCTACTGCTACCGATTTAGAACTCAACATCTCGTTTAGATCTTCTTTCCCAATTAGATCTTTCATTTGTAGATCTACCAAAAATACGCAGGAAATTCAGACCTTTTAAAATAACAGAACCCCCCAAAAAATAATAATGGAAACCCTGACCCTAATTTCCTCCTCCTCATCCTCCACCACCACCAACACACCCCCTCCCCTCCAAACCCCAGCCACCGGATCTTCCTCCGCCACCAGATCTTCGTCCTCCTCCTCACCTTCTCCGCCTACGCCGCCTTCCACGCCTCCCGCAAGCCCCCCAGCATCGTCAAGAGCGTCCTCGGCCCCGAACCCCAATCCGCCACCGGAAACACCCACTCCGGCTGGGCCCCCTTCGACGGCCCCCGCGGGCCCCACCGCCTCGGCGAGCTCGACCTCGCCTTCCTCTCGGCGTACTCCCTCGGCATGTACTTCGCCGGCCACGCCGGCGACCGGATCGACCTCCGCGTCCTCCTCTCCTTCGGCATGCTCGCGAGCGGAGTCACGACTGTGATCTTCGGGTTGGGGTTCTGGTTCGGGGTCCACCGGTTGGGGTTCTTCCTGGCCGTCCAGATCGTGAGCGGACTGGTTCAGTCGATCGGGTGGCCGTGCGTGGTGTCTGTGGTCGGGAATTGGTTCGGGAAGTCGAAGAGGGGGCTCATAATGGGGGTCTGGAACTCGCACATGTCGGTCGGGAACATTTTGGGGTCGGTGATGGCGTCGTCGGTGTTGGAGTTCGGGTGGGGATGGTCGTTCGTGTTGCCGGGGGTGCTGATCATGGTTGTCGGGGTTTTGGTGTTTTGGTTTCTGGTGCCGAGCCCGGGTGATGCCGGGTTTGAGTCGCCTAAGATGGAGGTTGAGATGAATTTGGAAATAGTGGAAGAGGAGGTGGGGAAAGACGGGGAAGATGACGATGAGGGGCTGCTTCAGAATGGGGTGACAGGTTTTGACCCGGTGGCGATCGGGTTTTTCGAGGCTTGGAGATTGCCTGGTGTCACTCCTTACGCGTTCTGCCTCTTCTTCTCGAAGCTCGTCGCCTACACATTTCTGTATTGGTTGCCATTTTACATTAGGCACACTGGTAAGCATTTTTTTTTTACTTGAAGAGTAACTTGGGGTTGATGTTTTATGCACAGCAGTGAAATACTGAGTTATTCTGTGTGTTTGAATTAGAAAGATTGGATTTTGTGATGAATGTGACATCACGAATGGAGAATAGAGGAATAAATGCAGTAATTCGTATATAATGTACACCACCTCCATGGAATTCTCCAACAATAATAAAAGCATGAGATCCATCCTTTAGGAAATCTACCAATAAGATGATATTACAAGATAGAAGAAGAAATTCTCTAAATAAATGTTATCTTCAATTCAAATTCTATCTCATCCTACTAGAGCACATATGCCCATGTATTTATAGGCACAGGTATAGAACAAGCCTCCACCTCTATGCATGCATGCATTAAATATAGTAATCACTTTTCATATACATAAAGGAATAATTAGCACACATCCTTAAGACGATTACAAAACACAACAGTGTAATTACTAGAGCACATATGTCTAAAGAGACTATTATAAAAGACAAATCTCTGAGAGGCACCACAGAAGATAATGAATAATTTGGGCATGAAGAATCACTATCCGTGTCAAATGTGGAAGAGAAGGAACTACATAATTGGTTATTGCTTGCGCTAGTGAATTTATATTGTCCAGTAGAAAATATTAGTGTATTCTCACTGTCATGCTTTTTGTTATGATTGAAGCTGTTGCTGGCAAGCATTTGTCCCATAAGGCTGCGGGGATTCTCTCAACAGTATTTGATGTTGGAGGAGTATTTGGAGGTATCTCAGCTGGATTTTTATCGGATAAGATTGAAGCACGGGCGGTGACCTCAATCTTGTTTCTTTCCTTCTCAATTCCAGCATTAATTTTGTATCGTGTGTATGGGAGTGTTTCCATGCCGGTTAATATAGGGTTGATGTTTCTGTCTGGGTATTTTGTGAATGGTCCATATTCGCTTATAACAAGTGCTGTTGCAGCCGATCTTGGCACACAAAACATGATTAAGGGGAACTCAAAAGCTCTTGCTACTGTGACAGCCATTATTGATGGAACCGGTTCCATTGGGGCGGCGATTGGACCTCTATTGACAGGATATATATCTACTAGGGGATGGAACAATGTATTTCTGATGCTTATTGTCTCTACCTCTTTTGCGGGATTGTTTTTGATTCACCTTGCAAAAGCCGAGATCAGAAATAAATGGAATGAGACTAAGTAATATTTTGAGGCACTGTCTTGTAACGTGGCATTTTTGTTGTAGAAATGAAGTCCATCTTGCTTCCACTGGACAGTGGTGAGTGAGTCTTTTTTTTTATTTAAATCAGATTTTTTTTGGTTTTTTGATACATTCTTTTGATGTATTTTTCGAGTTACATTGTTGTAACAAATACATGATTGATGAACATTGTAATGCATGATACTGTCAAATTATACTGTAATGATCTTGTTATGAAACAATGATATTTACCATTGCCATCTAATAACAAGGAATGCTTTAGAATGGGATTTTCAACAATTTTTATTTATCACTGTTGATTATGACTCACTAGTCTATCTGGTTACTTGAATAGTTTTATACACTCCCAGGTTTACTAGTGCTTTTTTCTTTGATGTTTTACTAACGTGAGTACAGTTTTGGTCCAAGACATTATGATCTGTTTTCAGGGATGGATTTGGAACATTATGAGGGAGCAGTTGAGCAGCATGTTATAATGCATTAGAATCACCTCAGTTTCTAAGCTCAAGATACCAATTAGAAAATACATGAGGATGAAAGTATTGCTCTTCTCGGCTTTCTCAAGTTGAAATATGTCAGTTATGCTTTGCAAGGACTACAAATGGCCTGCTAAACTCTACATCTCAAGGCAAGGAGTTTAAATTTCAATGAAATCTGAATACAAAGTTGCTTGATCATGTTTGTTATGCTCATTCCTTGAGACCCTTAATTGAATAATCAGGTGGATTTTATCCTTAAATAAACTTTGGAGTTATGCTCGTCTTCTCATTAAGACTATTAATAATTGCATGCTTCTCATGTACATATTTCATATGGACAACAATATATCCTAGCTATCTTAGGAATATTGTTTTGGATGCGATGGGTGGAGTTAGACATTTACTTTATTAGATTTCCTTTCTGGTGCTCTGGATATTGGTGTTCTGAATTTCTTCTAGGTGTGAACTTCATCTTCAATGGAGGGCTATACTGGTTCGTTTATTGAAAATTTCAAAGAAATATAGCCACAACAAGAATTAATTTGCTTCACATGACATGTGGAACTAGGCATGTCCTTAAATCTTTCAAACGCTTGAATTTCCCCATATTATGGGGCTTTAACGATTTCTATCTTTGTTGTGCAAAGTAAGGATATATATTTTTTTTTAATGTTGTTTGAAGTGAATATCTCTGGTTTTAAATTATTTACTTTCTCCATTTCTCATTCCCCATACCATTGTATGAAAGCATACTATGTGAACACTCAGTTTCTCGGGGACTAGATTACTGTGAATTTACCTAACCTTGAAAAACCAGAGAACAAAAGGTTATTTGATGCTGATATTCATAGTCCTAGATATATCATCATGTAGAAAGCTTCTAAAGGTTATTTGATGCTGATATTCATAGGTATAGATATATCATCATGTAGAAAGCTTCTATTGTTGCCAAGTATCTGGCTATACCTCAATTCTTTATTATCCCATGAGCATCATGTGAATATTGAACTTATGATGTTACTGAAGCCAAGCTATTTTGCAGGAACCAGTGAATATCTCAACATAAGCATATTCAGATCTGTTTGGGAGTACTCTCCTCAATCAGGACACCTTCTTGGGGGTGGGGGGGGGGTGGGGGGGGGGGGGGGGGTTTGTCTCCCGTTGCCTTCCCCTAAAAAGTCTCCGACTTACAATCCTGATTCCAATCCTGATTCCGATAATTCAATTTGCTGATGACAGCAAAGCTGGTGCCATCTAAAGGCGCTGCTATAACCAGCAATACTTTTAGCCCTAGTTTTCTGCCCAATAGATATATGCATTTATTTTGAAGGTACATGAATCCATGTATTTTTTCAAATGAAAGGACATCTTCTGTTACCTGTTGGAAACATTTAAACCCCCGTTTGGAACGGGAATAGGGGCTCGGATAACACAGAATAGGTAGGGTTAAAGTATGTCAATATATATTGGTATAAAGTGGTATATGGATTCTAACCAACCCCTGGAATTAAAATTATTCTAAGTTATTCCATTTAAAGAATATGTGGGCTCACTGTCAAATCAACTGTCATCACCTCTCATAAATCATATGTCAAATCAACTATCATTATTTTTTTTACCTTTTATAAATCCCTACTCATACTTTATTCATATTTTATTCAAACAACAAAAAATTTATTCTTACATTTACCAACGAGAAAAATTAAAACACAATCAAACACAAAATCACTTTATTATCATTTATGCTAGAATAAATGTATGTCCAAGAATAAATCTTATTCTGGTTTCAAATGGGGGTTAAATGAACTAAAAGTAAGGTTGGATGGAATATTATCGGCCATCTAATTGAAACATGCAAAAACAACAGTAATCGGAATGTGAGGGTACTTGTGATATTCATTGGTTTATACTTAACTTCTTTATATACTGTATTACTAGATATATACTTCACTGCTTTAGGCCCCGATTCAAGAGTAGGGCTTGAAATAGGTGAGAATTAGTCAGAATGACCTTAAAATGAGTGTTTGAATAGTTGGAACAAATGAAAATATGTATGTCAGAATTAACCGGTATAAAGTGGTATTTAAATACCGGTCAATTTCTTGAATTAAGTTATTTTAGGTTATTCAACTCAAATAAATTTGTTGGATCACTGTCAAATCAACTATCATCTTTTCTTATAAATCAATTGTTTTAAAAATCAAAATCAAATCAACTGTTATCACATGTTTTAAATTAATTGTCAAATCAATCATTATCATTTTTTCATCTTTTATAAATATTTATTCACACTTTATTCTCATTTTATCTAAACAATAAAAAATTTATTATTACATTTTTCAATTAAAATTATGTAAAATACAACCAAACAATAAATCACTTTATCTTATTCTTTATTCAAATGGGGCTTATTATACGAGCACGGGAGGTTCATGTGGTTTTCAACTTTTATTTACTATCAAAATAAAATGCAATCGGAAAGCTTATGAAACGTGGATCTAGGCCTGTCAACGGGTCGGGTCCGGGTCGGGTCGGGGTGGACCCGGACCCGACCCGTTTGATTGTCGGGTCCATCTCGAGTCGGGTTGGGTCGGGTCGACCCATTAACAAAAGTAGGTCAGACAAAGAGAGATTGATAAACTTCTTAAAGACCTACAATGACTTCATTTTTATTTCTTTTTAATAGAGTGTAATATATTATAAATAGTTTTTCATTATTTTGATTTTTTAATGTTTAATAAGATGACATTTGAAATATGGTTTAGATTATTACGCTTTTACGTGAAGTCAAAAGATTGTAAAAATATTTCAAATGTTTAAAATTTTAAATAAGTATTCAATATTTAGTTACAAATGTTTGGTTGGATCATAAATGTTAGGTTGGATTATAAATAAAAAAAATCACAAAGTATTTGGGTTGGGTCAATCGGGTCCATCGGGTCCATAGGATCGGGTCGGGGTGGACCCAGACCCGACCCGTTTTAATTGTCGGGTCCTTCGGGTTGGGTATTTATACCTTCTATCGGGTCGGGTTCGGGTCGGGTCTGGGTCGACCGGCGACCCGTTGACAGGCCTACGTGGACCATAACCATGTAAAACTATAAAACTTTCAAAGTCTCACAAGAAGAAGATCAAATGCACCAAAACCTAAAATAATAAAACAAAACAAAAGGTCTTGGAAAAATCGCAGTCGTTACATTTTGCTGGAGCGGATCAAATTAAAGATATAATTATTTTTGTCATAATATATCAGATTAAAAATATCAATTATATCATTTTTTAAGTTCTTATAAAAGAGATCAATATATTCACCAAATCCCGACCATTAATATTGAGGAACAATATAACAAATTATGACTTCTTAAATTATTAAATAAATATTCTAAATATAAATTTGTATGATCCAAAATATTTAATAACTATTTTATCACAAGTAGAGGGCAGGAGATCAAATGCCATTTTTTTCCCTATAAAAACATGTCAAGGTAGCATGATTAATTTTTACTTGAGTTTATAACTTGTTCTGTATGAAGCTCTATATAATTTCTCCAGTGCTATTAAACTCTGTGAACTCACCAACCGCCGTCGTCTTCCCCAAAACCCTGTAAAAACACCTTCGAAACCCCTAAATTCGAATATGCGAATCCAAATCTCCACCCTCCGCCGCCTCCTCCACACCTCCTCCGCCCCCACCCAAAACCCCCTCCGCCTCCTCGACCCAGTCTCCGTCTCCAACACCATCTCCTCGTACTCCAACGACCCATCCCGCGCCCTCGACTTCTTCCACTACGTCGAGCGCGTCCACGCCTTCTCCCACGACACCCGCACCTTCAACGCCGCCATCAACGTCCTCGCCAAGTTCTTCGACTTCGACCGCGCGTGGTCCCTCATCGCGCGCATGCCCTCCCCCTCCCCCGTCACCTTCCGCATCCTCTTCAACCGCTACGCCTCCGCCCACCTCCCCTCCGACGCCATCCACGCCTACGAACGCGCCGCCTCGGAATTCGGGCTCAAAGGGGAACCCCTCTTCACCTCCCTCGTCGACGCGCTCTGCGAGCACAAGCACGTGATCGAGGCCGAGGAGCTCTGCTTCAAAAGGGGGGACTTTCCGGTGACCGCCAAGACCCACAACATGATCCTCCGCGGGTACGCCAAGTTGGGGTGGTGGAGCAAATGCAGGGAATTCTGGGTGGATTTTGAGAAAGGTGGAATCTTGCGCAACCTTCACTCGTATTCGATTTACATGGACATTGTTATCAAGTCGGGGAAGCCTTACATGGCGGTGAAGCTGTTCGAAGAAATGATTGAGAGAGGGGTTTGCCCGGATGTGGTGGCGTACAACACGGTCATCCAGGCAGTCGGTGTGGTGGACGGTCCCGATCGCTCGATACGGCTCTTTCGGGAGATGATCGACAATGGGTGTCGTCCAAATGTGGCGACTTACAATGCAATTCTTAAGTTGTTGTGTCGGGCGGGGAGGTTCGATGAGGCTTATGGGTTTCTTGAGGGGATGAGGAAGGATGGGGTGGAGCCCAATGTGATTACTTACCATAGTTTCTTTAAGTATCTTATGAAGCCGAAGGAGGTGATGGGGTTGTTTGATAGGATGGTTAAGAGTGGGTGCCAGCCGAGGATGGATACTTATGTAATGCTGCTTAGGAAGTTTGGGAAGTTGGGGTTTTTGAGGCTAGTTATGGATGTTTGGAAGGCAATGGAGGAGAATGGGTGTAGCCCGGATAAGTTCGCTTACGATTGTTTGATCGATGCGCTTGTGAAGAAAGGGATGTTGGACATGGCGCGGAGGTATGATGAGGAGATGGTGGCGAAGGGGCTCTCTGAGAGGCCGAGGAAGGAGCTCGGGACTTCGATTCTTGGAGGGGAGTGTTGTTATGAAGATCATGGTGTGTTTTGATGAATGGAGGTTGGAGTTCTTGTTGTTGCTAGTGAATTTGTGGCATCAGAAGGACAAGATGATGGAGTTCGCTTGGGTTGGGGGAGGTTTTGAATGGATATGGCTGGAAAATTGTGATGAGGGATGACTTATGCAGACCTGGTTGCATGTACTTGATGCAGTGGATGTGAAGGTCATTGCATTTTAGATGATATGATGGCAGAGAAATCGATGAAAACTAGGATGTAAGAAGCTTTTGGTATGAGAACACCAATGTTAATCATGGTGAAACCCAAGCAGGAAGTGTACACTACAAAAAGGGAGAATGCCATGAGCATCCTCTTTTTTTATTCAATAATGATTCCCCATTTTATAGGTTCTATATAAGCTACATGAGGTGACACAAATGTTATCATTTATTTTATCATTTTTGTCTTTTTCGATAATTACTCTACATAATCAAGGAGATGATTATAATTGTTGTTGATGTGGCATAATTTTTTGAATTTTGTTGGAGATCCAAATCCCATGATTTTTGTCAATTAGTATTATTATCTCTTTTGCTTAATAAGATGAAAAAAAATACATGAGAGAGTAATTGATAAGCAGCAGGTTACACTCGTGGATCATTCTGATGGTCTAATACGTTTGTCTAACTTTGTCTTTGTGTTTTGCTATTTTTGCTTGAACTGTACACATTGCACGTAAGCTTAAAAAAAGCATGAGCCAGTGGTTAAGGTTCTTTCTTTCTATTATTTCTGTCCATTCGTCTGCAGTTTTTTTTCTTCTTCACATAAAACAAAATTTGTATATGGATCACATTCCTTGTTTACATTTGTTATAATTTTTTATTATTGAATTTGATGTTAGATGTGAAATCCGTTTTTGGATTCATTCAATTTGCATTATTTCAAGGATTTATTATTTGTTTGTCGCACAAAAAAAACTTTATAACTGTCCAGTGGAAATTGATTTAGCATTATTCCTTTTTCTTCCAAATTTTTTTTCGAATACATTTTTGTTATATAAAATTACGTTTCTTTAAACCGCCATTAAAAAATAAAAAAACAATATTTGGTTTCACCTTTATTACAATTTTTTCTTGGATGTAGCGTTTGATATTAAATTATTTTACATTGGCTTGGGTTGTGTGACATTCAAAATTTTCAAATTATTATTTTAGACTTATATACATTATTTTTCAAAAGTTAGTGACATGTTAATATAATATAAATGTGCATTATATCTGGAAGTCAGTTACATTTGTAGATGTAACTGATTTTTAATCGTTATATATAATAAAAGTCAGTTACATTTACAAATGCAACCAACTTTTATGCAACTTATTATTGAAATTAAGTTACATTTTATAAATGTAACTGACTTTTATATAAAACTCTTGTTTTATACCGTGATTTATGTTTTATTTCTGCATTCATCGGAAAAAAAAAACTTTGCATCAATCCCAAATACTGTGTCTGATAATTGTAATAAATAAACATCAAATTAACAACATTTAAAAAAAATAAAAACGTTGATTATTCATTGTTGCCATCGTTTGCTGGTTGAATTAGATGTTGCAAACAAAAATTATGTCTTTTTTAATGTTTTTGAATAAATGGTTTTTTTTAATGATTTAGTTTTTTTCTGTTTTTTTAAGAAACCCTAAAGAATTTGAATTTAGAATTGGTTTTTTAATGATTTCTTTTTTATTATTATTATTTTGAATTGGTTTTGAAAAAATGGATTTCCAAAATGGAACAAGTTGATCTGTTTTTCAAAAAAAAGTGGAAATGAGTTTAATGAGAGAGGAAAATGAGGGTTTTAAATAAGGGTAATATTATATTTTGCATTTTAATTTTTTTTTAAAGTCAAACAAGCAACCAATGAGAGAATGACATCTTATGGGGCTTAAATTTTGGGGCTCGTATAGCCGGACTTTTTTTTAACAATGCTAATAATATTGTAAGTTTTTACGGACTATCTCTTGACAATAGAAGTATCCAAATAAGTTAGTAGTGGTGTTTGTTTTTCATCCAAGAGTTTTGGATTCGAGTTTTACCACGGCTGACTTGAAATATTTAATTAGGAAAAAGAAGAGAAAAAACAATAAATTATTGAGATACCAAAATAAAAATGTCAGTTTTTGTTTCCATGATCTTCTTGCTCATTTACTGTTCTATTTGGGAATATTATATGTACAATGGATGGAATTTGGCGTTGCTTCTCATGTACAGAATAATTTTCCTGTGCACAACTCTCTCTTTCTTGAAACCAAACATGCACAAAAAAAAAAAAAAAAAAAAAAAAAAAAACCTCCCCCTCCTCTCATTCCATTTTTTCTTCCACCATGCAATCCAACCAACCCCAAATTGGGTTCGCCACCCCTCTTGTGGATCTAAATCCAATGAGTGTTGTTCCACTCAATTTTTTTTTTCTCAATTCAAAGCACAGTCTTATATATTACGTTATCTAGTTAAATATTGTATATACCTCATTAAATATTTTCTTACACTTAATAAAAATAAATTTATTTAACTCAAAATAAAATAACATACACTTTTTATGATATAAAATGATATACGAATTCCAATTAATTATTCTAAATTATTCAATTCAAAATAAGCCATCACATCTTATAAATCATCATTTTCGCATTTTATAAATTTTTATTCAAACTTTATTTACAATTTATCCAAACAAATTTTTTATTATTATGCTTCCAAACGAAAATAATTCAAAACACAACTAAACAAAAAATCATTTTATCTCTACTTATACTAGAATAGTCATAAATATCAAAAAAACTTAATTTCCTATTCAAACGGAGCATAAAGTTAATTCTTACACTGCATAAAAATAAGTCATCGAGCTACCACATTTGAGTAGAATCAAATTGATACACCAATCTGATTGCATTTTGTATCTGATGAACATGGTCCAACACGGATATCTGAAATACTAAAAAAAACAGTAAAAAAGACCACAAAACTGGACGGGCCAAACACATAAATAACAGCATTCCCTCAAGCTGCTGTGAATCCCTTCTTCCCACCACCACCAGTCGATCCAGCTGGGATGACCTTCAGCACATTGAACCTCACCGTCTTTGACAGTGGCCTGCGCATGACGTAAGATATAACGTCTGGTTTATGTTTTTCTAGATGCGGTGAAAAAGAATAGTGATTGATAAAGATTGTCACCTGCACTGGCCAATGATGACATGATCACCTTCCTTCACACGGAAGCATGGTGATACGTGTGCAGGGATATTGGAGTGCCTCTTCTCATACCTGAATCATATGGCATGGAATGATAAAATCATGATACAAGTAGTGGTAGATTAAATACGGGATTGATTTTTTACATGCCTTTGGTACTTCTTCACATAGTGAAGGTAGTTCCTCCTGACTATGATGGTTCTGTTCATCTTAGCACTGTGGCAAGTCCCTGCCAAAATACGGCCCCTAATGGAGACTGTTCCAGTGAATGGGCATTTTTTGTCGATATATGTTCCTGCAAGTAGAGTCAACATATTAAATGAAATGCATGTAAACTATTTTTAGGCGTTCCCACAATCAGTTGGATGCATCTACTTCCATACATATCTGAAACAACAATTTCTATGCCCATCCACTCTTCTACATAAATAACAGCAAAACATTCCATTTCACTAATAAAAGCAATAATCTTTTAATCATCACAGACAAAATCCCCAACAAGGGGTGCAGTACAATAATTCTAGCAACAAATAAAGAGTGAAAGGAATACACTGGCATAAAAGGAACAAGAGAAACAAATACACAAAAACCCACTGCCAAACAATTACCTCAGCTTGAAGGTACCAAGTTAGATAGACCAATCATAGTTCCCATATCATAAAACACTAAATTCTACATATTAACGTGGGCTGGCCATAACTTCAACCATGTCCAAGGACTTAATAATCATATTCTTCCAACACTTAAACGATTGCTTCTAAGTCGGATAAATAAGCAAATCAACCACAGAACTACTACATGCCAGGTTTGATCTCCAAAAGTCTAATTTGAAGAGAACAAATAGTCAGACAACCTTTAACTTTGAGCAACTACACTAGAAGGAATAAAAACAATTCTAAAGAGAACATGAAGAATAAATATCACAGCAGTTACTGTGCTCTTACATGTGTAAGATACATCTTTTACTGAAAAGAAATAGGGATTCCCCCTTGTTAGATTAAATCAGATTGAGACCCCTCATAGAATTGAGATGAGAAATGTCTATGAACAAAGACCAAAAAAGGGGGGGGGGGGGGGGTTGTATTACTAGAATTGAAAGGACCACTCACACCCTCACTCACACCTTAGCAAGAATTACATACTAGACCAAATGCCCATTTGTTTAATTATCCTAGACATATTAAATATATAGTAATAATGACCCACACTTTGGGCTTTTTAAATAACCACTATTAAATAAGTAATTAGATTAATGACCATTGATCAATTTTAATAACAAAAATGAGCATCTAACCATCACATTAGTGATCACACCAAATGACCATTTTTTATCCGGACATTGAAAGCTGGATCCTTTAAACCCAACTTCTATTTTTTTACTTGTATGTCGAGTCCTTTAGAACCAATTTCTGTTTTTTTTTTAAGTTGTATCTTAAAAGTTAATTTTAAAAAAGCTGAATGAATCTGGGCCCTTTAGGCCTGGATTCACTGGTGCTTTTGCAAAAAAAAAGAAGCCCCGCTAACAGGCTTGAACCAAGCTAGGTCAGGCAAAGGATCTGGTTTGCGTAACCTGGCCCAGAAAAAAAAAATTAGGACCCATCTCTAGTTGAAAAAAAACATTTCATGGTAAGGGCCGCGTTTTATACCCCAACCCGAGACCTCCCGAGACCTCCCCCCTTTTCACACAAAAATTCCACCTTCACCCCTCCCTCAAACTCACCCCCAAATCACCCTAAATCACCACCAATTCAACCCATTCCAAGTACCCAGCCCCTCCCTCCTCTCTTTCTCTCTATCCAATTTCTTTACTTTATTTCATCTTTTTCACCAAGGGCCATGAAGCCGGGTCCTTTGACCCAGATTCATGGTCCTTTTTAAAAAAATTAATAAATGACCTGGCATTTACCTGCCAAAACTTTAAAAAAATATCATCCAACGTGAATGTTGACATGACGGTCCGATGACCATTTTTCTTATTAGAAAATGGTCAATGGCCATTAATTTAATTTACTATTTAATAATTATGATTTTAAAAAGCCCCAATTTCCAACCATGATGCAGATCTATATAATGATTTATTTCTAAACAATGAAGATTCCAATTTGATAGATGAACTTTTTTTTGCTTGGTGTTTGATAGATGAACTTGACTACACACAAATCCCCTTTTCAGCCAATGTGCAAGACTACTGCACAATGGCTGCTATCTTCTCAAGAATACATAGTTTCTAGTGAGGGAAGAATTGGTGTATTTGCGTGATTACAAAAGGATCTGATTATCCAGAACTCAACAGCAGTGAAGTCTTTCCTCTAAAGAGTCTTAACAGTCCGCTTTATGGAAGGGGAAAAGGCACATAGTGTCTATTTGAAGAAGGAAAAAGAATATACAGAACTTTACTATGGACCATAACCAAGACTACACATGCAATATACACAAATGTAGGCAATAATCAAGGTTTACCATATCAAGTAACATTACTTGCACCTGTGAAGCAAACATATCTCATCTAGGTTACTTCATAATATCATAACATCTACACTGACGGGCATCTTTTTTTTTTGCAAATGTAACTTTTTCCATCAATTATCGGTTAACCCAAGATAAAGAGGATTTTGAAAGAGAGAATGAACAGGCCATGCATGATTGGGATGTGATGTGTGGAGCATGCATGTGAATGCCGTATTCCAATTATATGATAGGGGAATAAGCCAAGGAAAAAGAACATCAGAAGCATGAAGAAAAACATGGTACACTGTTGATAGTTCATGATCTCCAACTCTCACGGGCGTAATCTATACTAACCTGTGTACCAAAGATACTGCTATAATATCTCACATCCACGAGGCCAAACAGGTGTCATAGTCTCATAGAGACTGACACATTATTCTTAAGGAAAAAATAAATCCTATAAATGTGAGCAAATTGACACCCAAGACCCTGGATATATAATCTAGTGAGTCATTCCCACGTATGAGGGATTGTATATACCATACAACTATAGTACATACCACACCTCAAGTACAGTGTATACCACAGAAGTATAACACATACCCACCATCTCACATAAGGAGAACTCTACAGGACTTTTACTTATGAGTCATGAATCATGATTTTACTCGGAAAAAAAAATCATCCTTTATATTGTCTTGGTCTCCAAGTTTTATCCTAAGCCCTATGTTATAAGATACTATCACAAGTGTTATTCCCATGACTTGTAACATTATTCTACTGACTAAATTATAATCATTTCTCAGCTCTTCCCAGAACGCATGATAATTTAAAGACACTGAACCATCACTAATGTTAGTTGGAGAAGCACAAGGCAATCACAAACATGTATTATATTCAAGTACACAGAAAACCAAAGCACAAACAAAGAAACAGGGCTACAAACTAATTGCATCAAGTACAAACTTAATCAATTCACCAAAAACATTTTGAAGGATGCTCAAGACACAATACCTTCAATAGCTTCCCGGGGGGTCTTGAATCCCAAACCAACATTCTTCCAGAAGCGATTGCCACCCTTACCTTGCATCTTCCCCTTCCCTGATTTCTTGGAGCTATCATCATGAAACCAGTAACCAATGATCAGAGAAATCATGACAAAAATGCATAAAACTCGGACTTCCCTAAATTTGAAAATGCCCTCTAATAAATAAAAAACAATGCAGAGTTTTCCTTACCTAGCGAATACCCTTGGCTGCTTCAAGAAGGCTTTCTCCGTCTGCATTCAAATCAGAAAAATCAAAACAAACATACAAAACTCTAATAATCACAATATGACACAGAACCACTTACAATAGTTTAGAAGACTGCATATTCAAAACTTGTGATATTGAATATAAAAACAATAAAATATTCCTATGATTTCATCAAAACCAAACGATTTGAAGAATCATAAACAGTATATTTTATAAAAACGAATCGGAGTTGGAATTTCCCACAAATTCTAGGTAACATCAGATCCAATTTTTACTCGGTCATTAAGAGAAGAACAAATGTAACAAAGTCAGCAAAAAAAAAAAAAAAAAAAAAAAAAAACCAAGATGTATAAAAAATTTCTGATTCGCGATTTCATGTGATTCATATTACAGATCTGGTTTAGTAAAACAATAGAGAGGAAGAGAATCTGAACCTGTTCCGCCATGGTTAGGGTTTCGGGTACGGGGAGAGAGAGAGAGAGAGAGAGGTGACAAGAACGGCGAAAAACCTAACACAAGCGCAAACCCTAACCCAAGTTTATATATTCTGCATCTAAAATGACGAGAATACCCTTCATATTCGGACCACTACAATTGTCCGATACCGCATCAGCCCATCAGTTAAAAGGAAGCCCAATTGACTTTGGAAAATGAGCCAATCTGCAGTACACATCATTTTGGAAAAACAAAAAGTTAGATTAGGTCACATTTATTAATCAAAATTCAAATTTTAAGATTTCTTTTATAAATAGTAAACATCATCAGTTATGTGTTTTAATAAAAATGGTATATCACTTCATTTTGAATTGAATGAAACCATTTTTAATAATGTAAAAATATTTAATGTGGTTTATACAATATCTAACGAAGTTTATACTTCACTGGATTCCTAACGCTGTATGTATGACTGTGTTTTGGACTGAGAAAAAAAATTGAGTGTAACATCACTCTATTTTTTTTATTTTTTATTTAAATTTAGACATTTCTATTGAAGTAAATTAAGCTATAAAAAATAAAATATATGTTATAATATATTTTTTTAAAAAAATAAATTTTTTATTCCATATATAACAATAGAATCTTATATATTATGATAATGCAGTATATACTATATCATTATAGTGTATAAAAATGCAAAACGGATTTCGTTAGCTACCATCATGCAATGTAATGAGATATGTAATACTTAGAAATATACACTATAAATAAATCCATACATTTCATTCAAATATATAGTTCATTTTTTTTAACGAGAACTTCATTTCGAGCTGAAATCAGGGCGTCACATTTTTCTATCCATTATCCATGTTCACCAATCACCGTTACACTTAACTTATTTTAAAGTTTCATTTACAATTTCATATATCTCGTTAACCACTTAGAATCACTCTAATGGGTACATGCATTATTAGAAATTTTTTTTCCATAAATGCACATTTTAATGTTAAATATATATGTGTTTGTGTGTTGTATTTTATTAGACAATTATATTTTTATGGAAGAATTTAAAATATGTTGCAAGATTAATTGTCAATGACATTTAACGACATATGTATCTCGTATAACAAGATATGAATACCTATAACCCAGAGAACTGAATCTTCATAATAAAATCCATTCATTAAGTTTATTATATCATTCAAAATCTTTTGTTTATAGCAAGCAATCCTCTTGAGTTCCACTCAAACCGTGTAATGCACATGGAGGTTCAATATTGAATTCTGTGCGAGTAATATTATGGCATTAACTAAAACCATATGTCACCCTTTTTACACCAAAAAAGTAATAATAAAAAAAATAACAACTATGTCACCCTTCTCAGCTACCTTAAACACATCCAAATTTTTGTTGCAACAGATTCAGTTAAAAAAAGAATTCCAATAGGAATCAACCAGAGAACACCATCCAAATAAAGAGGAAATCCATGTGAGACAAAATCACATTAACTACAACATTCATTTG
Source organism: Acorus calamus (assembly GCA_030737845.1). Taxonomy (NCBI): domain Eukaryota; kingdom Viridiplantae; phylum Streptophyta; class Magnoliopsida; order Acorales; family Acoraceae; genus Acorus; species Acorus calamus. Next base: position 10,992,877 of record CM060876.1, on the reverse strand, counting down.
ATTAAATTAAAATAATATAATGGACAATGTATGCCAGGTATGTAAATGAAGAAATCATACACAAATGGTAATACAACTAATCAGGAAGTTCCCTATAGTCCCACTCTCAATGGCTTGCAGAAAGACATTAACCAGTAAAGAAGAGTTCAAAACACAATTTACAGGTCTGATTAAACTGATGTATACTTCAAAGCCGATATGCATAAAAAAAGAACTGAAACTCATTCACACCATATAATAATCACTTAGCAATCTCATGCTTGCTTATGTGCAGCAGTGCTCATGTCAAAAAAGATGACCAAGCTTGCATCACTGAAAAGACTGAATGGGTCCACACCTGTCCAGCATCGCAGTTCAATAAATCCGCAAGCTCTAGCAAAATATTGATCAATTATTCTGCTCTCTCTGCATTATTTTGAGAGGAAGGTCAGCATGACAATCAGCCTAAGCTGCTTCAATTGAAAGAGAGGAAAATTTAGCTATGCCGCTTACCTTTTGCCGTTTGGAATCTTGATCATCACATGCAGGGTGCTGACGAACTCTTGAGGACCGAGTATTAGATGAGTTCCCCTGCTCATCCTAGATATAAGGAGATTTCATAATCAATCTCCATAGAAAAACTTGCATGGTCTCAAATTCAACAAAATCAAGTTTCCAAGCATAAAAAGCATTTCTTAATTACCTGAGGTGCAGATGAGTTTGGTGTGGTTCCATCTGTTGTGGTGCTCTGAGAGATGAATGGCATCAACTGGCGAACAAGATTCGAAAAAAATACCCCTTGTTCAACATTTTCTCTTGCACCCTCATCTGCTTCAGCATTCTGGGCTGCTTGTGTTTGCTCTGTGGACATGGATGTGTGTCTAATGTTGACATCAGCAATGTCGATTGGCTCCCCAGAAAATATGGTCCTGAGCAACTGATCAAATCTGCTAAGCATCTGAGCTGTAGGTTCACGAACATCTTGTCGCCCATCAGTGGCTTGCGTGTTACTATTATTTGTATGAGGTAGGCCTCCTACAGAAAAAACATGGAATCATCAATAATGTCCATTCAAGTGGTTTATGTACCTGTAGATGATTTAATTGACCATGCGCCTGCCACCACATTTGCACATTTGGACTAGAAAATATGAGACAAAATAGAGAGATATGGTCAAAATGAATTGTCGTTTCATCTAAGGTTATGTTGTTTGATCCTAGAAATGTGGAAAAAAAATGTTATGTACTTTCTTATTTGTTGCCTTGAATTTGTCATTGCTTCTTGCATTTATATCAACATTTCACTCCTAAAATACGCTAATTGCTCGAGGTTTCCCAACCTCCTCTTTAGGGGGGGAAACCCAATTAAGAGAGCGCACAAGAAATGACTGAGAAGACATTTAGCAATAAGCTTGTGCTTGTTAGGACACTAAAATATGACAGGTATATTGCACCAATAGGACCTCTCTTTTTTTCCTTCTTTTTTTATGTAGAGGTGGGGTGTTCACCACCATAGCCTTTCATTCTAAACTAGAGTTAAACTCCATATAATAGTAGATGAGTGATCTGCAACAATCCATAATTAAACAAAGAACAAAGAGAAAAAGGAGGAACAAGGCTTCAAGCCTTCCCCCACATCCAGCTTACCATCTCTAGAAAAAACCTTATACCAATATGACTTGTTTACATCAAGAAAGTTAGAATAGAATTCTTAAGTGTGCTATCACTTAAAGTAACCATCATCTTTGATAACCATTTGCAAATGGTTTCATTATTATCAGTTTTTTCATAGCAGTGTGCATGAAATAAATAATTATGGATTAATTTGCAGGTAGGAACATTAAAATTCACTACTAACCTTGTTGGTTCTCCGATAATACATTCACCAGCGGATTTGTGGGGAAAAGATTGTTACCCTGTGAACTGTCATTTGTCAAGGAAGATCCTCCTCTTGATTCTAGATTTTGTTGTAGCACTGTAGACTGAGCAACTGGTTGCTGGGTAGCTGGAGGAAAATCAGGTTGGCTTCAGCGGAAGCTTGAGAGCCTCTGGCATCACTTGAAGCCCCAGGATTTATCTGCTGGAACCTTGCAAGAAGGGGATAAAATAAGCCCACTGTACTGCCAGAGGAACCAGGTGGTGAATGACTTGATCCAGCAGGCACTGATGCAACAACTGTCCTTAATGGCACTACTCGTACATTTGAATCTCCAGTAGAAGACGAATAGCCTGTTAACTCTGAAATAGTTTGATGTAACAGACTTGCACCAGCCATATTTCCTGCTGCATCTGTTTGTCCAGAAGGTTGCTGAGGACCAACCTGCTCACCTCTATTACTGTTGGATATAGAGCCTACGGGAAAATGTGGAAAAACCAAAAGTTACTATCACTAGTTAAGATTAATCACAACATTTCCACCTAAAATTATTCAGGTTTTAAAAATAAAGGAACCTGTACGAATTCGTATGTCAATGTTCCTTGGAACAAATCCAGAACCGACTGCACCAGCCAGACCATGGCCAGGATGTACTGATGCAGTAGGGAATCGACCTAAGCTTGTGCCAGGCTGAAAAGGAAGAGGCTGCAGCATAGAATTGCTCAATATATATAATCAAGAAATCTGGAAGAGACATTTTGATGAAAGTAAAATAGTAGAACCTGAACCATCATAGGATTGGGGCCAGAAGTCGATATGAAAACTGCTGGTCCAGCATTAACCACTGCTTCCGACTGTGTAGAAAAAGATGTGAAAATTATAAACTATAGCACAAGAATTCATTTTCCAGCATATCAATGATATTAAAACAAAAAAAGAGGATACCCACAGGAGTTTGACCCATGCGCACTGTCATGGTTGTACGGCCCAGCTCAAGGAACAGAGCACCTAAATTCTGCAACAAAACTCCAGATCTCACTGCACGAGTCTGGATATCAGCACGTGCTAGGGGATCTGTCACGCTTGCCTGACCCTCCAGTTGGTTTGCAAGTTGCTACAGATATTATAGGAGAAGGGTTACAAAAAGAAAAAAAAGCGAATATGCCTAAGGCAATGAAAGAAATCACGCATTGCTTTTGACATTTCATAAGCCTATTAACGTCAGATGTAGCAAGGTGCCAGGCTTCCACATGCAAGTAGCATAGACATACCAAACCACCTCTTGGTAGGTTGATAGAGGTTCCCCCTCTTCACTGAGGGGTCTTGTGTTCAAGTCTTTCTTCAGCTGTTAGAAGAAGATTTAACCGGGTAAAGAACACTTGCCTACCCCCCTAAAAAAATAGCATAGACATGTTGGGGGATGCCCAAACATCACATTTGAATAGAGTGGACACGATTTAAATGATGCATAAACTTTCAAGGAATTCAAGGAATTGTACTCTTTGGACAATAAAAGTAATCGGGAAAGGTGAAGCCAAGACTCCCACTCTTGAAAATGGTGGTTAGCACATAGAAAATATTTCATTTTTGTTACATGGGATAAAAATTCAATAACAAACCACCCACACCCCTTTCTAAGGGGGAAACATGATAATAAGTGCACCTAAGAAAGAACATAACAACAAAGCAAAATGGGCACCTCAAAAAGATATCTGCTGTCAGATGTGTCTGGGAGATGAGGGGACTCTTGAACATCATATGTTAGCTTGCCCGGTCACAAGCACATTTGAGTTCTCCAGAAGGAGGCAACAGGTATAAATATCAATTTCTCTTCAATGGAGGGCTTAGGGCAACACACAAGAAAATGGTGAAGAAGGGGGACACAAGCATCAAATCCAAGTCATCCCTGCAGTTGTGTGGGCGACATGGATTGCTTACAATCATATTGTGTTTAGAGGTACGACGGTATGTGACGGTATATGTGGAAAACGTGTGGGAGATGGAAAACTCACCTCATCAAAGATTGGGAAAGTCTTGTGCGGGGGCAATCCAAGTTTTATACACCGGGGGGAAATCATCATAGAATAATAATGTCTATTCTGTTTTGGTTCATGTGTGTATGGTGAATTCCACCTTACCATAGCACATTGAACTTGGCATTTGGTCTTCATGGCCAAATGTGTTTCTTCATAGGGAAAAATCCATATAACCCCCTACAAATTGTCCCACATCCACATAACACCATGTATTTTTATGAATTCCATATAACCCCCTAACCACATGTAAATCCAAATAAATCCTAGGGTTAAAAATCTGTTAACAATATAACCTCCAAACTGTCCGATATCCACATAACACCATGTATTTTTATGAATCCCATATAACCCCCTAAACATAGGTAAATCCAAATAAATCCCTGAGTAAAAACTCTGTTAACAATATAGCCCCCTACAAATTGTCTGGTATCTACATAACACCATGTATTTTTATGAATTCCATAAAACCCCTAAACACAGGTAAATTCAAATAAATCCCCGAGTTAAAAATCTGTTAACAAAATTGAAATATTCTAGAAATATTCTGTTGTTAAAAAAAAAATTGCCCAATTAAACCCTGTACTCAATAAATAAATAAATAAGGTAAATACACCCCTTCAAATGATGATTTTACCCTCCCATCTTCTTCCCCAAATTTCCCATCTCCCCACCACCACACACCCGTGCCCCCTCCACCACTGCCCCTACTTCTTCCCTGCCAACACCACTCCCCCCCATTCACACCACCACCCCATAGCCCCACCACCACCCGTTCTTCATCACCACCCCATCACCATCATCCTTTCCTCTGTTATACCAACCACCAGTATTATGAGATTGACAACAATCAATTTCTTTACTGATGTAGAGAGAGATAGAGAGAGAGAGAGAGATGAATGGGTAATGCAAAGGGAAGAGAGAGAGCGCTTTCAAGGCTTCAACAATGGTGAGAGGGGAGAGGAAGGCTTTTCATGCGGCGATAAAAAGGTCTTTTGGCATATAGGGTTAAATGGAACTAATTCAATGGTTAGTTTGATTGACAGAAGGGTTGATCTGGATTTACCTATGTGTTTTCATGGGGTTATATGGAATTCAGAAAAACACAATGCATTATGCAAATATCGATCTGTTGTAGGAGGTTATATGAATTTTTCAACAAAAATATTTATAACATGGCAATATGCCTCCCATTTACATTGAAAAAAGAAAAAAAAAAGGAAAGAAAGAACATAACATAAAAGGAAACAGTGCCTAACAAAACAACTGAAAAAGAAACTCAGGAAGCACCAAAGGATCTAGATCAGATCTCTGAGCACATATTAAATAACCCAATGCAAGGAATGAATGCAAGAAATAAAATGATCATCATAATGATGGTGAGTGACCCAATATATATACCACTTGAGAATAGAGCAACCCCCAATATGGTGTAAAATCCATATACAAAAATGTTGTATAAGCTTTATACCAAGCTGAGATTGTACTTGGTATAAACAGCGTAAAATCGACTGCTAAAGAATTGAACTTCTACAGAAATATCTCCCTGGTCATAGAAAGCTTTATCCTAACAAACAGAAAATGAACTACATATGACTTCTTAAGCACTCACCAAGAGGCATTCTCCAGCTTGTGCTATGAGCATCCGTCTTGTGGAGAGAATTACTTCAGCCAAGGACTGTGGTGTTGGCAGGCCCCCTTGTCCAGCACTTGAATGTGAGTGAAGTGCTTCCAAACCATGACCATCAGAAGCCTCGGCATCAATGTTGTTGCCTTCTCCTAACAGTGCCAGTTGCATTAACATTACAGATAGACAAAAAGATTGAGATGGGTATTTCACTATTTTGCATTTTGAAACCATCTTCTAGTCTAATGTAAATGAAATAACACAAAATGATAGAAACCAAGGAAGCAAGAAACCAACCATTGGCACTAAATTCACGCCTCAATTGACTTAAATATTGAGATAAAGTGGCTAAAGAATCAGGAATAACCTGCAAAAAAAAAATACAAAATCAGGAATCATTCCTACACACACACACCAAAAATGTAAAGGAACACCACGACTTACTATTGGTTGCAATGGTGCTGAGGAAAATCCAGCTGGAGATGTGAAAGAACCCTGAAGGGGATCAAACTGGGCTCTCTGAGCAGCTGTAGCAGGCTGATGTTGGACTGAATCAGATGTGCCATTATTGCCAGAATTTCTATCCACTCTTTCCAGAACATGTTCCTGTGAAGGCATACAGGACATGTATACTTATGACATGATAATTTAATGAAAATGTAATATGCAATTGATTGGGAACGAAATATAGATCACATACTATGATTAAAAGTGTTTATCATCATAAGACTTACCCTTTCACTTCCTGTTCCGATGCCAATGATCCCCATTGAACCAAGAAGGGTGGAGAAAATCTTTATCCAAAGAAATAAGGGGGTGATGAGAAACAGACATCATTGCTGAGGAAGAAACATATATACAGGAAAAGGAAAACTGCAGTTTTTCATGCTCTAGCCTTACCCGATTAAGATCTGCAGGATGTCCCTCAGGCGAATCAGCTACACTGAAAGCCCGAAGCACAACATTAGGACCCACATGATTTCCTCGATTAGTTGCACCAGCTGAAGCAGGATCAGTGACTGCAATTTGCAACAAGACTATTCAGAATTTGCTAGGTACAGCTAAAATCTTACATCAAAATAACAGTGCAAATCTCCATCAAGGGAAAAATATCCCAAATAAACTGAATGAAAATAAAATATATAACACAACCATGAACATGAAACCAATAGAAAGAGAAAACTGAAGAAAACTGGATTTCTTAATAAAGAAAAATAAAGAGAAGGGACTCAGCTAGAAAGTTTCCCTTGGAAGGGCCAACGACGGGAAAAATAAAATTTAAGAAAAAACTACTAGATGAAAACATGGACATCTTTGCAGCAAACTTCATCATTCCATCTGCTACAAAATTTCTGCAAAACCCTTTCAAGCTCTCCTAAGTTGGCAAAACCCTTTCAAACTATAGTGGGGGCCATGGCACCTAATAGGCCCCTCCTCCCCTCCACTCATGATCAAGGAAAATATCATTCTTTTTCACCCCATCATCATTCTTTAGTTTCCTGAACAATAAGAGCATGAGACTCCAGAGAATACTCTCTAACACTCTTATCAAATCAACACACCTTGCTAACTCTGAACACACTCATAAGACAACATGCCCTTGTGAACTTAGGAGATGCCTCAGACAAAATGACTACCATGAAATATCAACTGTGAAGCCTGTCACATGAATCCCAAATGTATAATTCCTATCTTATGTACCATATCTTCTATTCTTCTAGGGACATGTATTCTCAGCATTTGCAGGAATACAATATCAATGATTCAAGTTCTACATTGTATAAAACCAACATAGCAAGATTTAATAAAACTTTGGAAGCCAACATACTCGGATCATTGTTATAAGAAGAGAATTATATGGACAACACAAGAAAAAACAATATTTACTATGACTATTCCAACCCCAAAAAAAGATTCCAAGTTCTATTTCATTTATCTGATCTCCGTCGATCCCTGTTTTGCATATGAAAAAAAAAATCCCTATTTACTTGTCTCTAAATCAGCCTTGTCTTGGGAATCTCCACCATTCTTTCCTCATCGTCAGATCACCATTTTACTCTTGATAAGAATGTGTCACGTCCCTCCTCTTCCTAAAACCCTTGATTTCAAGATCAATATTTCATTAAAAAGAGTTTGTTCAATTAGAACCTACCATGTATCTGTAATGACAATGGTTGAAATGATATGTTAATGACGAAAACAATATGATTTAAAATTCTTTTGATTGCTCCACTCTTTCTAGCACTCACAACTGAAACTGAAAAATGTCGCTCCAATTCTGCATTTATAACCCGTTATTTATCAATAAAATTGATTAATTAAGGAAGAACTGAAGTTTATCAAATTATTTTCTCCAAAAGAATGTATAAGATATTCCAACAGGGAATATCAAGCAATGAAATCATCATATTCATTACTCAAAAATTCAAAAGTATACTAAAATATAGAAAATGGTATTCCAGTCTTGAGCACTTCAAAACAAAAGGGCCACAATTATTTAAAAAAAGAAGAAGTTTGACTTAAGCTATTCAAAACAAGGATTCTGGATTACTGGACTTATTAGTACATGAACTGATACAATCGGCAAAAAACAAGTAACATTATCCGCAACAAATCAACTTTTAAAAGTCTAAATTCCATGCCAGCAGAATCAAAGTAACATTGATGTCCATGTGATCTTCTAATGAGCCTTCTAGAAGAAATCTTGGCCATTTCAGACGCTGGATCCATTGTGTTTGTCAGAACTGTAGCAAACCATGAGGTGGATGCATGAGCAAAGAAATAGAGGCTGTGCAGTGCATCACGTAGGCTGTTTGGAATTTGTACTACATCCTACAAAATGTTGCTGCATTGATTTGCTGATTAGTGCAACTTCTGTTCATATATTAAAAAAATTTTGAAGACAGGGCTTCGAAGGAGAAAATAATGAGTGTAAATAAAAGAAACACCAGAGAGCAGATCTAAGAGTACAGATAGTTTCAAGTTCCAAGACAGCATGTATGTATTTAATTTATTCTTGAGCAACCCAAAATCGCATGTCACAATGAAATCTGCTGCAACATGATAATTTCACGGTTTCCATAAAAAAGTTTTTAAAGAATTATGCATAGTTTGTAGAACGATTCATGCTGAAGGTCACATGAAGCTGGCAATTGTGGACTGAAAAGGACCCTTCCATTATCCCCACAAGGCCACAACCACCTCCAAGGGTAAGTATATTTAAAAATCATTCAGAAAAATGGAGAATAACAATAATGACAAAAACATTCATATATCATTAGTGCATTGCATAATATTACCTTTACTGACAAAAATTTCAGAATGATGAGTTTTAAAAAATATTAATTAGGAAAAGAAACAGGCATCTTTCAGTACTATGAATAATAAACAACCAAAGTTACAAGTTTTCCAAAGAATAATAACCTGGATGACTGGAGGTACTCTGAGATCCCAGCCCTAAATTGGGTGAAGTTGATGGTTGAAATGGCTGCCGAACAACCAAATGCAGAGTGTGGCCATCTTCGACATCTAATTGTTTTTTAATCAAGAAAATACATCTCCCACTGGATTCACCAACAAACCAAGATACGACTATATGTAAGATAGTCGTTACTAAGGTAGTAGAAATTAAAATAGACATCCAGTCAAAAGAATTCACAATGTAATGTGTCTGCTGGCTGGAGTGACCCCTATATAATCCTACTTCACCAATTTTATGACCTATGTGTATCAGTAGCAGAGTGTGCCGGATAGGGGACAAGTGCACTGCATATGCAACCAATGATAGATAGAGAAATATTTTGGAGGACAAAAACATGTAAGATCATTTGTGTTGGTTTCTGTAGTCTTTGAAAACAAGCCAGCAATTTTCTTTACTTTTCTAATCATTTTTTGACAAAAAAAAGATGGGATGCTGTGTGTGTGTGTGTAGGTTGTCTTCCATGGAAAGAAGAAAATACTCAATCCCCATGGAGATGGAGATAGATCATGTAATCCCTGTAGGCATAGCGTAATTCCATTGGAAGAGACCCTTCCCCTATTAGAAGTATGGTCAGCGCCCCGACGATGTGTCTAATCCAGCTCCTCATGTTTTCAACAATACTATCCTCTGTATTCTCTACGTAATGTTGTCCATGTTCTTTTGTTCACTGTTAGTCATTAACTCCAAAATTCTCATGGGGTATAATCTGGAGAAACTTCCCTCTCAGTCTCTTTTCATTACCAAAAAAATCCCACTTAATTTACAAAATGACTAGAATAGCAACTTTTTGAAATTGGCGCTTCCCCATGCACCTTTGGCATGGGTGGGATTTCAATACCTGACCTCTTTTTTGAAGATGTGCTAACAGTTTTAACTTTTAACCAAAGATCGGTTTGCAAACTAAAAAGTAATTTGTAAAGGACAATATTAGAATTTCTGCAATTGAGGGTGATCGAATTTTAACAAGACTACTACACTTTTAGAAAGAATAGACACGTTGAGCTTGGACTATAAATAACTCCTGTTTTAACAAAGAATAAATGCCCTGAAAGGTAGCAAAGCCAATCCTGATCATGCTTGGCATTCTGTCCATAGCACAATCCAGCATGCATTCTGATTCAAATAACCTAATTAATGAATAGGTCTCCTTTTTTTTCATAGTGCTTAACAGTTCATATTCAATCCAAAACATAATCTTGCACATATTTTCTTATTCGAATAAAATAACTAATAAATAAGTCTCCTTTTCAAATCTTCATTATTGATATCAATAAACTAGATTATTGATGTAGGCAGTGTGGCTTTCCCGGAATGCGGCTGTCTTTACAGGACAAACTCCATATGCCGAAAATATTTGGGAGACGGTGATACGTTTCATTCAGGAGTGGGGAAGTTTTTGTGGGGAGTGCAGGGACGGTGAGGGTGGTGGTGGGAGTTGTGATGATCTTATGACCTCTCTCTTTGAAGGGGAGGGGAGGGGAGCAATTCTTAGCTTTTCATGCGTAGAGCTCTCTTCTACCATTGACGTACTAGTTTCGGTCCTCATCTCCATGAGACCACTTTTGTGCATGGGTCTTAGCTTAGCTTTTCTTTCTTTGTTTGTAATTTCTCTTTGGGGTTTGGCCTTTTATAAATACAAGGGTGATCGCCTACCATTTCCATCAAAAAAAATTTTATTATATACCTCAGAGGTTCCAAGTTCCAACTGCCGGATTATCTTTCGTCTAAAGTGGGTGGTATGACTGGGTATATTACTGCGTAAGAGAATCATTCCCCATGTGACTTGTGATTCTTTACTTAAAAAATAAATAACTTACTCTACTAATATACACGAATGAAATTGATCCATCCCCTACTAATCTGTAACTGATCTAAGCAATTAGACACCCAAAAAAAGCAACAAAAAAACTTACTCTTAGAAAAGACATAGTATAATAGCAATCCATTGAACAACAGGAAAACAAAACCCCTACATCTCTCTCCACACCATGGGGAAAACAGGAAACAATGATATTTCCTCCATGATTAAGTATAAGAAATACCCAGAAAATGTTTCAAAAATTTTCTCACTAGCTGTAGATGGTATCCATTTAATGCAGCTAACTGGATCAAATCAATAGGTTACAATCCATCCATATCAATTAAAGAAGACATCCCTAAAAGGCAGCTCCAGTCATTTGGATACATTTATATAGTTTACCTGTACGGTGTGCATCAAAATCTGATAGCCAAAATAGGAATTGTAAAGGCTCAAAAAAGTTTGTAGTTTTATTTTTCTAATTAAATGGCAGGCTGATAGCCCTGTATTAAGTTACAGGGCCAAATCCCAAAACAAGTTTTGTAGTTGATATAAATAGGATATCATATGCTGATATTTTAAACATTCGGTAGTTGTAATTTCTAGATGTTGAAGTGGTTGATAATTTTACATGTAAAGCTAGTGATTACATTTGATTTTAGTCACCGATCTACTGAGTTATACATAATTATACTCATTCAATAAATGAAAAAAAAACAAACTGTAGAGCATCACACCATACATTGCAGTTCCATATAAAGCATCCTAGAGCATACCAAAGCTCTAGAATTCTATAGAACCTCAACTTGCATCCCATTGCAATAACAGGTTTTCTAGAATTCTATAGAAAGCAGTTTTGTATCCAAGCTTAGGATTACAAAGAGATTGAAAAGGATACGGTATGCAGATAGTAGTTCTTCGTCCTTCAAAACCTTTCCACGACAAATTAGGCGCTGCTGCTCTGATACAACCCCAGTAACCGTAGCTATTTGTTCTTTCAGTGCAGGGACAGGAACCTGCATACATTGCAAAAATGTGAAGATAACATAACTATTAATAAATAAAAAAAACAATAAACAAGCGATCAGGAAAAAGAGGAAACTGAAATGAAAGCAAATCAATATTTTTCCCGTTTGATGACATGATAAGCGGAGGCCAAGCATCGAGCACTTACAAATTTGTTCACTCGTAGAGTGTATGTTTGAGAATCCAATGTTTTTATCTTTATCTCAACAGTAGTCTCTGGGGGCTCAGCTTCAATTCCCCCAAAGAGGGATATTTCACCAGGACCATTAGAACTCATCCTCTTCGATGTTCAAAATCCTGAAAGAAATCAACAATGAAACAAAAACAAATATCGTTTCACTAATTGCATGTTGCAGATAAATATAAGCAATCTACAAAAGAAGATGTATTTCTTTGAGACTCATTGGATGTTCAAACAAAACAAAAATCATACCTGGCTACATAGCATATAAAAACAACATCACAAACACACCGAACAACAAATTGGATTCTGACAGGCAGTTGTCTAAACTTCAACCAACAAAAATTATTTGTCAACCTAACGGAGAACAAGTGACCGACTTGAAATCCAGTGATGATATCAAATGATACTATATTTCCAAGTACAAGTATAATTAATAATGAAAACATCAACTTTCCATCACCCAAAATCAACTTCAGACATAACAAAGAAAAGAAAAGAAAGATTGGCTACTGAAACTCATACACCCAAAACACTTATTTGCCGATACAAATCAAAAGACACATACCGAACCCACCAATTCACATGTGAGACTCATTGGATTTTCAAACAAAACAAAAACATACATTGCTACATAATGTACAAATTCAACATCTCAAACCCCCCTAATCACATTGGATTCTGACATACATCTTCTCTACTTCAATCAACACAATTCTTTCTCAAACCAACACCGACCCACTTGAAATCCAGAGTTGATATCAAATAATATTACATTTTCAATAACAATTCACAAGAAAAACAACAACTTCCCATCGCCCAAATCAACTTTACATATAACAAACAAAAGAAAACAACCCAAAACACTTATTCGCTGAACACACATGCTGACATGCAGAACCCAAGAATTCACACAGCGAAACACGGATACAGAGATCTCTAGATAACAATATACGGGTTCTCGAAATCAAAACCAACATACTAGAGAAACCCAAAGAGAAAGAGATAAAAGAAAGCTTTTCCAACAAAGAAATCTACAGATTCGATCGAAGAAGAGAATCAGAAGAAGAGAAACCCAAAAGGGTTTTGTAATACCTGAATCGCAGAAACCTCGTCGGAGGGAGGGGGGCGGAGGAGGGTTGACGACGGTGGTGCCAGAGAGTCTCTCTCTCTCTCTCTCGCTCTCTGTTTATATGGGGTGTTTTTGGAATTATTTTGAAGGGGTGGGTTTTTATGGTATTTACATACAAGAGGAGATGATGATCACCGGGATAGATTTTTCTGTTTTTTTAAATATGAAAAGATTATGATTCGTTTATTATGATGGCAACAAAAGATTTTCTCTCTCGTGTTTTTTTTTAATTTTTTTTTTGGGCCTTTTCGGATGAGTTCTTTGGACCGTCTGATTGAGGACATCAGTGGCGGCCGAAGTCGGTGACTCCGCCCACTAATTATTCATATTTTATAAAGGGTTTTTTGCATATATACCCCTGTTGGAATCCGTTTTTGTAGAATTACCCTTACTGCATTCTCGATTGCAAAAATACCCTCACTGCATCCAGAAATCGTGCATCCATGCCCCTCCGTCAGTCACCGTAAGCAACACAGATTAAACCATGGTTACATTATTAACCAGACTAACAAAGATTACATTTTTACCCCTAAAACAGTAAGTTCTTTCAAAAGATCTATGGGGGTATTTTTGACATTTTTCAACACTTAACGGCGATTAACGGATAATTTTTATCCAGACCTCATGGTCATTAACCACAGGGGCACAAGTGCACGATATTTTGATGCAGTGGGGGTATGTTTGCAATCGAGATTGCAGCAGGGGTAATTCTACATAAATGAATTCTAACAGGGGTACATATGCAAAAAACCCTTTTATAAACTCAAATATATGCTAACCCAATCTAAAATAAATGTTCTTTAAACACTTTTTATACTGGTTAGATAAAAGGATAAATATTTAGAATAAGTTAGTCTGATTTATAAAGATATTGTTTTTATTTAGATTTACATTTGGTAATACATTTTATTATTTTTAATTTTTTGTGTTCTTATCATTAACATTGTATTTAGATCACATGATCTAAAATATGGGATAACTTCAAAAAAAATTTTAAAAATATTAAGTCTACCATTTCTATAAATAGGGCATTAATATTGTTGGTTTATGTTTTATGAAATTTTTAGTTTTTGTTTTTTAGAAAGGGGAGTCATAAATGTTGTTTATGTTTTGTAAAATGAGGTTAAAATATGAGGATAAAGTATGTTCTACCTTTTACCTAAAACAAAATATCTCTACTTTTTCTCTCAAAATACGAACAATTGTCTATGTTATATCTTTTTTCTTATGCCATATCAGATGATATGTGATTTTATTTAATTATTTTCTTATCCCAACCTCTTATTCCAATGTCAAATCAGACCTTAGAATTAATTTAACAAGGGGATAAGTTGTGGGATAAGGGGTATTTATGGAGATAAGTGAATGGCAAGACAGTTTATCCCCGTTTGATATAAAAAAATAATTGTGATAAACTGCGAACAGTTGTCCCAATTTTGATATGAAAATGAGGATATTTTGTTACTCCTAAAGGTTGGGATTACATTTAACCAAATTTTTTATCCCAATTTTCACAAAGGTAAATATGAACAAATTTGATGTATTTTTTATCCTTTAAAATTATGACAAATTATCCTTAAAACCTTAACTCATTGTCAAACTAGCCCTTATGGGCCTTTTGTTAATGAAGTGGGGGCATCCACAGTTGCTCAACACCGCGCGTGGGGGAGGGGGGGGACAGTGTTTCACAAAGTCAGGAAAGCGAGATAAAACGGATACGTCAAGGTTATTTGGATTGGAGACATGAACGGGAGAAAAATTGTTTATGTATGAGGTCGCATCCACTGATGCTCACATCATCAACGCACTCAAATCTCTCTGCCAAATGGGCACTAAAGTAAATTGGTGGCTCTATTTGAAACCCTCTAATTTGTAAATAAACATTATTTAAATGAATTCTTTTGTTAAAGATCTATTTGGATATTCCTAATAAGTATGTCCCCAATAAGTAAGTCCATCTATTTTTTTGAGAAAATATTTAAATAAAATTCTTTTAATAAGCATGTCCCCTTTTTTTAGAGTTTAGAGTTTTGAGGGTTTGTGAAAACTTGTGCATAAACAATGGATTTCTCATGTTATTTTTATATTTATATTAATTTTTTAAACTGGAATAAGTTAATTTGGGCTATCAATATTATTCTATTAGTGGTTGACACATCAGATGTTGACACATTATGTTTTTTTGTGATAGCTCATATGTTGTTGTGAATGATAACTTGAACAAGGACTCTCTATCATAGATTCGACACATACTCTGCCAACTTTGATTGGGTTATGTCGACGGTTGTTGTGTTAATGGGGTACAGTTTAAAAAACCCTAACTTCTTGTGAGGGTGTTGACACTCAAGAATGTCGATTAACATACAAATACTAACAAGCACAATGTCATTACTAGTATATCATTGAAGATGAACTATATTGGTCGATCGACACATGGAATATAGAAATCTGTCGACAACTTCAGTGTCGATGCTAGCAACCAACTATTTTTTTGCAATTCCATAATGTCATTACACTCCTATAACAAGCACAATGTCATTACCCACTAAAACATTAAACCTGTAACACCAAATACAACCTATAACACCTGATGCATGCCTTGTAAATCAGATTTTTTTAACATATATATAAGTATAACCATGTTCACACAGTAAAATTACATTCAAACAAACCAAAATACCATACAAAAAGCAAAACTAACTGGCATTCCTCATCCATTGGTTCAATTCATTGTCAAACCCTATGTCATACATCGATTTGAAACACCTGATGCATTCACCATCAAACTCAACATGTAATACACCAAAAAGAAAAGAAAAAGAGTCAAACCAATGTCATACAAAAAGCAAAACACTTACTGATGAAGATGATTGGTGGTAAAATCGAGCGATAATGGAGACTTCACGATGAACAAAACAAGCGTCGACAAACCAGGTGGTGAGGATTTTGTGGAGAGATCAACGGGTGAGAGAGAGGTTTTGGTGTGATAAAGGGCATATTCATTGCTTGCATATGAGGTTAATATACGAGGAACTTGTATATTAAGTGATTAAAATATGAGAGACTTATTTACAAAAGGAGTTCACTTACAATTTAGAGAGACTCAAATAGAGCCATCCTAAATAAATAGATCTTGTAAGTTGCAAAGATCCATTTATGTTAGATTGTGTAAGAGGAGGAGGAAGAATAGATTGTGTAAGAGGAGGGTTGGGGTGTGGGGGGAAGAGTGGAGGGAGAAAGAGAGAGAGAAAGAGAGGGGGGAGAGAAAGAAGAGGAGGGCTCCGCCTTCCTCCACCCCACCCTGACCCTCCTCTTCCTCCTCTCTTTCTCTCTTCCTTGCTCCCTTCCCCCCTCCCTCCCTCTCCTCTTCCTCCTCTCCTTCTCTCATCTTCCTTCTTTTTATTCATTCATAGAAAAATTAATTTACCGTTGGGTGTGTATGAGAAAAAATGGGTGTAAATAGAGATATCCAAGAGGATATCTTATTTTGTTTATATGATTATCTCACAACTGTTAAGAACAATGGTTACTATTTTTATGCATGTGCAACTGCGTGATTAAAAAAATTGATATTTATTACTCTAATTGTACTATTTATGCATTTAAATAAAGAATTATAAAATTTGTTATGAAATTAAAAATGAAAAAAATATTTTACAATGAAAAAATAATCCAATTTTCCTTTGTAGAATTCAACAAGATTTTATAGATATAGATATAATATTAAACAATTTAAAAGAATACAAATTTTTTGTTTCATTATTATCTTAATAAAAAATAAATAAAAATAAAATAAAAGCAACAAAAATGTTGACGCCACATGATCTCCATAATTTATTTTATGTATCTTTTTTAAAAAATGGTAACATGAGGAACCTAACATTTTTTGTTTGGAGTTTCGGATCCAGAAGTTGCATGGAAGTGTCTCCGCCCATAAAAATTTTGTTTTCTTAAAACGGCCCATTTGAGCTTCAATGCCGGAGGCCAGCCCATTGAGACAAATCTAAGAGTAGGGGACCAAGCGCTGATACAGGCAACATTTTAAAGCTCATTTTGCAACTCTATAGGCTAAGTTAACTTAGGGTGCGTTTGGTTGCGCGATTGTGCTGCGATTGCGATTACAGGAAGTTGTGTTTGCAATCGTGCAACCAAACAGTTTTGTAATCGCAGTTTTAAACCCAGCGATTGCAGGTAAATAGTGCCCAAAAGCTGCGATTTCAAAAAGCTGAGAAAGTGAGCTTTCTGCAGAATCAGGTTTACAATCACAGATTCCTGCAGAATCAGTTTTACAATCGCGCAACCAAACGCACCCTTAGTATTATACTATCATAGAATATAGGGTTTTATCATATTGTATAACTCCATTTTTTTTTACAATAAAAAAAATACACTACTGTATCTTAGTATATACTTCATTTCATATAGCAGCATGTACTTCAAATGGTAAGTGTGATTTAAAAAAAGAAAAAGAAAAACTGGATGGACTGTAAAGGGGGTTGTGTGTATCTTTTTCCGAGAGGATCACACCCATGGGCTTGTCAAGTCATTTCAACTAGAAAATGACATATCCAACCCCTTGTGCAGCCCATTTGCAGTCTAAAACATTTTTCTAAAAAAATTTATGTACTCTTCCATTGAAGTACATTATGTTATACAAAATGAAGTATATACTGAGATACAATATATTTTTCTTCTTTTTAAAAAAATGAAAAAGTTTTTACTTCACATATTATGATCACGTAGTATACACTATGTTATCATATTTGTGGAAGTGGATTTTTGAGTATCCCTTCCTGGGCCGGATCTTCGTTGATCCGGGTTTCTGAGATGGGTCCGGAGAAATGGTTTGAGCCTGAACTCCTCCCTTCGTCGATACTCCTCGCCTTGATCGGAACGGAGTGCTCCTCGTCGTCTCCGACTTCCAAGCACCTGTCACTCACACCAGTGTGGTGCCGGCTAACGCCCCTTCGACGCTCAAGTCAGTGATTCACCTTCTCGGAGGAATCTAGATATTTTTTCTGACTGAAGCGAGAGGGAAGAGTGTATTCCGTACCTGAGGAGGGAGGGGTAACCTCCCTTTTATAGCGGGTCGGGGCGTGCCGATCGGGACCTCGAGGAGTGTCCATAGCGTGATATGGTGCTTCCTGCTAGGCCTACGGATTCGGGACACGTGGCGTCTAGGGATCATCATTAACCTATAACGGTTTCCCTGACGCCTCGTCCTTTTTGTCGTCAGAGAATATTCCCTTCGCCAACTGTCTTGAAGAAGACAGGGGAGGGATCCATATCTGGTTTGTTACTCAACTCGGGCACTGACGTGCCCTGGCCCGAATAGGTCGCTACGACCTTGTCCTTTCGCATGACTTCACCAGATGACTGTGTATCTCTGGTCGGGCGTTGTTGTCGTGGTCACGCCGTGGTCGGGCGTTGTTGTCGTGGTCACGCCGTGGTCGGGCATACGGTTCGCCCGACCTGACCTACTCTCGTTCGTCCTCACCTTCTGCGTCCGGGTTCCCCGGGCCCATAATCTCGTCGGGCGAGGTTACCTCCCTTGGGTATCGCCAGATGGGTCTGACCTCGAGGCCCGGCTAGTGGGCCTGCCTCTCTCTTTGGGCTGGCTTCATGTTAATCGCGAGATGGGCTTTATCCGGGTTATTCCCTACTTTCTGTCTTGTTCGGAATTGCCCTCCTACAAATGCCCCCTTCTTTTGGGCTCTCAAGGGCTTTTGTGAGTTCAAAAGAACTGACCTAGGATAGCAGGACAGCCTTTTCAGCGGAAGTGGAGTATCTCGTAAGTTTCTTCCTGGTTGGTCTGTGTCGTGCCGTACGGCTCTGCCTGCTTCTTTTCTGTGCCACCTGTATCTCGTCCGTACGCTTCCCTCATTAATGTCATTTAAGCGCGCGTTTCTATGCCTTTGCCTTTTGCCGCTTCATTTCCTTTTTTTTTTGAATCGTCGCGGTGTTCGGGCTACCTCGAACCGGATCCTTAATATATACCCGGACTATTCGCACCTCTCCCTCCGCGCGTGTTGCTGAATCAAACCTCTCACCAGATCCTTAAACGTTCCTGTGTCCTTTTCTCTCCTTTTCTTCTGCTTTAATGGCGCAAGTTTCCGGGACCGTGTCGATCGAAGAATATCGGGGTGAGATCCCCCCTCCGCCTGACCCGTCGTCGTTCTGGGTCTACTCCGGCCAAGTAGAGGCCGGGAGGATCCTTTTTCCGCTATCTATGCTGATAGTGGAATTCCTAAGCTTTTATGACCTTCACCCCCTCCAACTGGTCCCGAGCGCCTTCCGCATTCTGGCGGCTGTCTCCGCCCTCAATCGCGCCCTTGGCATCGACCTTGGGCTGAATGAGGTGAGAAGCTTTTACATCCTGAAACCCCTGACGGGTGGTGGCTCCACCTACTACCTCGCTCGGAGGCCGGGTACTGGGACGCTGATTCTGGACGCCCAAGACTTCATCTACGATTGGCGCTCGAAGGTCCTCCGGGTCCGCGGCGCCTGGTTTCCAGTGAACTGCCCCTTCCGCATCCCTACCAGGATGAGAAGCCCACTTCAGGGTTTGCGTGAGTTCCTTCGCCCCAACGTTGGATGCAGTTCGAATTACTATTCTGTCGTATTATAAAATGTGGTCCCTTGCTTATGATTTTCTCGTACTTGTTCCAGGTGCGTCGTTTTTGAATGCGTGCCCCTCTGCAGAGATCCTCCGATCGGAGGATATAGAACGGGCTCTGGCTTTTGAAGGCCGGAGTTGGAGGGCTCTGCTGGGCACGGTTTCTTCGAGTTCCGCCACCCTTTCTTCCTCGGCTAACCCGGCGTCCGGTCGCCGTCTTTCCTCCGCTTTCCCTTCTGGTGGTGCCCCCGGCCCGTCTACTGGGGGGGCGTTGAGACGGTCAAGCCACCGGCGCAGGGTTGCGGTTAGGTCAGCCGTGCCTTACAGCCGTCCCATCGATGTCCCCGAGGAGGACGAGGTTGCCGAAGAGGTGCCCTTCGAAGTTGGCGACTCGCTGTCCCCCGTTCGGTCCTCGTCGACCACGCCTCAACCGTCCACGTCGGTCTTGCCCCCTGTTCGTGCGGGAGGGATAGAGGAGGAGAGATCGGGCAACGTTCGGTCCTTCACTGCCCCGCCTTCGGAGGCTCATGCTGATAATGCGCAACAGTCGGCTGGTGAGGATCCTCTCCCGCCTAGACCAGTTTCGCCTCACCCGTCCTCCGGAGTTCCCTCGAATCACTCGGCTCGCGAAGGGGGGCCCGCTGAATCCCCGCAGTCATCTCCTGCGACCGGGAGGGACCCTCGGGCTTCATTTGCTTCCCCCATATCCCCGTCTCGGGTACCGCAGTATGTGTACTGCGTTAGCCCTTCCCGAGTTGAGGCTATGGGAGGATTTTCCATGCCCCCGGCCCTTCCTCGCAAGGCTAGCCTCGTGGCGTGTGGCCACGTCAGTGCGGTGTGCAGGGAAATGGAAAAGATGAGGCGGCTAATCGAGGAGAAGAGAATGAACGCTTCAGGGATTTCTGTGCCGGCTTTAGCACCGGCTTCCTGGCCAGGCAGGACGGAGTGCCCTTTCCTTCAGAGTCCCGGCTGAAGGAAATGTACCAGCTCTCCCTCTTCGAGAGGAAGTGTGGTCGTTTTTCGGAGAGGGACCCGGATTCTCCTGTTCGTTCAACTCCTTCCTCGTTCCCTCCAGGGCGTCAGGGGTGAAGTTGGCGCCGAAACCCCCTTTTTTTTTTTTTTTTTTTTTACCTTTCCGGTGTGCGCCGGGCATTGTTTCCGGGCTGCGTCCCGGGGTTGACATTTTATCAAAATTTGAACTTATTGATTTGCTTGTGGATGATGAATGACTGCTTTGATTTGCTCTTTTGCTTCTCGTTATTTTCATGCGTATTGACTTCTGTATGCCACTGTTTGAATGCCCGAGCTATTTTAAATGGTTATCCGATGTGACCAGGCGTCTTAAAGGTAATCGGGCGATGCTTCTCCCCGTTCTGGGTGATTTTACCCATTTAGCCCCCGCTCTGTCCCTTTCCTTTTCGCACTTCACTAAAATCGTCAGTAGTCCTGCTTTAGTGGCCGTTTGATTTGCCAGGTTGGATGAGTGATCCTATTTTAGTGGCCACGTAGGACCTGGGTTAGCGATTGCGCGTATCTTCGAATGTCAGAAGCCTGACCATACTTTACACGTGGCCCGTTTTGGGCGGGATATTTAAGACGTTCGAATTGTCTTCCATGATTAGCGTTTCTTCCCAAGGCCACTCGTCGTGCCCTAGCCAGTTGAAAGGACGCGCCGCCGTTCTGTCGGGTCCCCTATCTTTTAAAATAAGGACTTCATTACCGCCTTCGGACGACTGCTCATTTCAATCGCTCTGTTCGAAGGTACTTCTTCTCTTCTTACTCCCTCTCCGGCCTTTGCACCCGGTTTCCCGCATCCGCTCTAGGGTTCAGGTATTAGGGGAGCTCTTCTCTGTCGCTCTTTCTTCTTGTTACATTCATTCCTCTCTTTTAAGGATGTCCATCCTAAAGTCATTGTCCGGTCTTAGGGGTATGTTCGATATCCCCGAATCGGTGGGGATGGAATGGTCGCCTTACGATCACTTCCCCATTCCGTTAGACCGCCTAAACCATTCGAGCATGTATGTGTACCCCTCTCAGATTGCGAGGGGTGGCTTAACGCTGCCCTTTCCTCCCCTCGTCAGGAGGTTTCTATCGACGTACGAGCTTCACCCTACCCAGTGCAATCCCAACTTCTTCCGAGTCTTGATGTGCTTCGTCGTCATGAATAGGGACTATGACCTAGATTTAGGGATTCCCGAAATCATGCACCTTTACGAGCTTCGGAAGTCCGGTAGGGGCTACCATTTTAGGGCTAGGGACTCTAGGCAGAAGCTCGTAGATGAGCTTCCAGATTCTGACAAGGGCTGGGCCGAAAGCAGGCTGATAATCCTGTCCGGACGCTGGGAATTCGGCGATGCCCCTGAAGATATCTGGAAGGTGCCTCGCTCCATCTTAATGGGCGCGATAGGTCGGGCTGCCATTTTCTTCATTACTTGCTCTCGAATGTCTGATTTAACTTTTACTGATCCCTTTTGCTTGGCTTCCAGCTCCTGGCGCGAACTCCCGTCCTTCTGAGAATTCCGTGAAGTTGGAGCATGTGCGTGCTGCTTTCCGCATAAGCGACCGGGCTTTCTTCAAGCTTTTTGGTTGGGACAATCCGAATCCTGGCAGCACTCGTCGGTTGGGACCGCGCTTGAGAGACGTCTTTGAGGGTCCGCCTCGCTCGCCGCCTCAGGTCGTATCCCCGGTTGCGCAAGAGATTCATCCTTCCGCGTCCGAAGGAGACTCCGAAGAAGAGCTGCAGCCGCTTTACAGGCTCGGATTTGGTGACCCAATGGTGACCGAAGGCTCATCGGCCGGCGCCCGGCATGGCTCTCGCTCAAGGAGAAGCCAAAGGGGGAGTCCCAGATCGGGGGAAAAATCTGGCTCTCATTCGGCCGGGAAGTCGGTGGCAATTTTGGAGAAAAAGGGTACCCGCCCCCAGCCCGGGATGTCCTCGACTGAAGCCCGTCCTGAGGATAGGTTGGGCTCCGGTGCTTCCGGTTCTCGTCCTGGGGATAGGAAGGACTCTGCTGAAGAGGGAGGTTCTGCAGAGACTGGCGTTGCGAAGGAGGAGAGGTCTGTGACGGTGGACCCTCATGTTGCCCCTTCCTTCTCCGCCAGGTCAGGCATTGACCCTGTAGTAGGGTCGAAAACCCCTTCTAGCGAGGAGAAGTTGGTCCCACAGACGGCGCCAAATGTGGAAGTGGATTTTTGAGTATCCCTTCCTGGGCCGGATCTTCGTTGATCCGGGTTTCTGAGATGGGTCCGGAGAAATGGTTTGAGCCTGAACTCCTCCCTTCGTCGATACTCCTCGCCTTGATCGGAACGGAGTGCTCCTCGTCGTCTCCGACTTCCAAGCACCTGTCACTCACACCAGTGTGGTGCCGGCTAACGCCCCTCCGACGCTCAAGTCAGTGATTCACCTTCTCGGAGGAATTTAGATATTTTTTCTGACTGAAGCGAGAGGGAAGAGTGTATTCCGTACCTGAGGAGGGAGGGGTAACCTCCCTTTTATAGCGGGTCGGGGCGTGCCGATCGGGACCTCGAGGAGTGTCCATAGCGTGATATGGTGCTTCCTGCTAGGCCTACGGATTCGGGACACGTGGCGTCTAGGGATCATCATTAACCTATAACGGTTTCCCTGACGCCTCGTCCTTTTTGTCGTCAGAGAATATTCCCTTCGCCAACTGTCTTGAAGAAGACAGGGGAGGGATCCATATCTGGTTTGTTACTCAACTCGGGCACTGACGTGCCCTGGCCCGAACGACCTTGTCCTTTCGCATGACTTCACCAGATGACTGTGTATCTCTGGTCGGGCGTTGTTGTCGTGGTCACGCCGTGGTCGGGCATACGGTTCGCCCGACTTGACCTACTCTCGTTCGTCCTCACCTTCTGCGTCCGGGTTCCCCGGGCCCATAATCTCGTCGGGCGAGGTTACCTCCCTTGGGTATCGCCAGATGGGTCTGACCTCGAGGCCCGGCTAGTGGGCCTGCCTCTCTCTTTGGGCTGGCTTCATGTTAATCGCGAGATGGGCTTTATCCGGGTTATTCCCTACTTTCTGTCTTGTTCGGAATTGCCCTCCTACAATATTGTATAGGTTTGTAAAATGAACTGACTGCATCAACTCTCTTTTAACTATCATAAGCACTTAAGAAAAGGAAAATTATACATCTAGCTTTTGGTTTTTTCTAATAAAGTACGTATTATATTGAAAAGTGAGTATATATCTAGATAAATCATTACATATTTTTTTATTCATAATGAAAAGTGAGTATATATCTAGATAAATCATTTCATATTTTTTGTATGAAAAATATATATATTTTTAAATTTTCATACATTGCATTAGTGGAGTATATACTGTTCCAGGATAGTACGCACTCCACTAGTGAAGGGTATAGGCGGATAGGGGAACACCTTTGGACTGTAAATGGGGATGCAAAATAAACTGAGTGTATCAACACCCAATGCACTCACGTCACCCCCATATTCTTCTAATGTTACAGTCCTTTTTTCTGCCTCATTTTCAGTCTTATATACCTCACGAGCCACGTGCACTCATTGTAACAAGGTGTATTTCACCAGAAATTTTTTACATTTTATATAAATGATTTCATACCATTTATTAGAGTAAATATTTCATATTTTAAAAATTACGTATCTCATTAAATAAAATATGTTATTTAAAAAAAATCAAAATGGATATGGTTGCATTTGAGGTGGGAAAAATGCCTATGTACATCATTATTATTATTGTTGTAGTGCAATATAATTTAAATTTTTAAATGTATGTACTTGTCTAACTCTAACGAACATACATTCACGAAAAAGTAAAATATACACTTGAATGAAATAAATAAAATTTTCTTATATTTTTTCTAATCAAGTTTATTCTGATTTAACTGATCGTTGGATTTATGAACGGCTTTATATATGGCAAAAAATGGTTAATTGTGGTTTCTTTTACTAAGTTGATTAGCCTGTATAGTCTGTAATAAGATCTTTAACTTCTAGCTATATACAATTAACATAATATATTATGGGAAAAAAGTGTATAATGTTGAGATAGAAATTTAGTGGCAAAGTGCTTAATCTCAATCACAAGTCTAATGAAGTTGTAATGTTGTTGAAGGGCTAATTTTGGTCAGGTTTTATATTATTCCAAGGGAAAATGTTATACTCAATCATATTTACATTAAAAACTCAAACCACACGTGTTTTTATTTTTTTTTAAATAATAAACATCATATAATGAGGTATATACTTTGAAAAAAAATGATATCGTTTTATTTTGAGTTGAATTAATCCATTTTTGGTAACTCTAAGAAAATATTTAATGAGATATATATGCTTCTAACGATTTATATAAAACTATATTTTAGACTGAAAAAAATCTAAATGTAACTGTAATAACGCCCTATCTCAAATTTGTAGAACATGAAGTTGGTCGTGACCATTTGACCTCACTGTTAAGGGTTATCGTTTGATCCAAACCTTGACGGATTGGGCCCTCCTAGGCCATTGAGATTCCATCTATCATCGTATTGTCTATGTAATACATAAATATGGACCCCTTGTTTCTAAATCATTTCAGATTTTATAGTTTTTTTTTTCCATCAACCGAGATTTTATTTATGTAATACATATTACACTGAGGCACGGGCCCGGCCCGTGGGCCCTTGAGTGCCGAGGTGGGAGGGGGGCAGCTCCCCCCTCCAAGCCCCTCCAAGTCACATTTGGTAGGGGGCTAGTGGCCTCCACTCCCAAAAATTAAAGTGGGAAGGTGACACTTCGGGACAGAGACCCCCAAATATTTAAAAAAAAGGCTTTGTTACACTCAATTTTTTTTTTTTTTTTGTGTGGAAAGTAGACTAATCCTTTTTTTTTTTCCTGTTACACTCAATTTTTTTACAATATAAAAAACAATCCTATATAATTTATTCAAAATTCAGTGAAACATATACCTCAATAAATAATACATATACCTCATTAATAAAATGGATTCATTTAATTCAAAATTAAGTGATATACATTTTTAATAAAGTATATATCTTATTAGATAGACAGTTGGCCGGGCCTAGACCTTGTTTTTACCAGCCCGGCCCATTGTAGATGTCTACTCCCTGTTGTGCTTTTTGATGATTTTCGGGACAAAATATTCATGGATTATAAAAACTAAAAAAAAACATTAGCCTTCAAATTGATATATTAAAAATGCTTAACGGGTTCAAGCGTGATTTTTTCAATATATCAATAAATATATAGTTTTTGGGCAAAATACATATAGCCCCTTGAAAGATTACTAATATCCACATCTCTCCTTGTTTCTTTTGAAAATCCATATAATCCCCTTGTTTGGGTTATAATACCCTCTTGCCGTTAACATCTTGAATCATATAACCCCCTATATTTTCTTAATTACACATAGTTAAATAATTATTAAATTACCCACACATAATTAGCTTAACCACACATGGTTAAATTAATTATTTATCCGCATCACTTTCACCCACAACTAAAGAAAATGCATATAACCCTTTAAAGTTTGTGAATATTCATATTAGTAAGTTTTTTTGTTAAAATTTTTTTTATAACCCTGGGGGTTTGATCCCCTAAACAAATCGACTAACCAA